>JAHDVF020000223.1:0-405000 GCA_022606425.2 Lepidostoma basale
AAACGTGGCACGATCAAATAAATCAAATATTGAATGTCGGCCATGTGAGGAGTCAGAGAAATCGACGCGCGTGTATGACACGATGTATGAATGTTGAGGAAGCAAGAGAAATATGCCAGGAAAGAAAGGTGTGGCAGTCCATTCTATCTGCCTACCCCTTCGGGGAGACGGCGTGATGGTTAGTTAGTTAGTTAGTTAATTATGCAATAAATATAAATAAAACAAATATTAAAAACCTCTATTCAACAGAATAATATTACAAAGCTGCCAAGATTACATTTTATAAAATTGTTAATATTATTTACTGTATTCTTATTTATTTTTTTATATGATCTTGTATAAACATTCTTGTAAAAATATTCAATGTGATTAGATGCGAAAATCTAGAAAAATATGCAAAAAAATCACGCCCTCCAGTGCCAAGTCGTATACGATAAATACATTACAACACAAATACGTTAAACGATTTACCCGAACCGCTTCCCTTGTACGCTGATTGTAAATTTAATATTTATATGCTAATATTAATTACGACTCTCAGCAACTCTCTTAGTTATTACAATACAAGTATACTTGAACAGCTCCATATTACAATACAGGTACACTTGTACAGCTCCATATTACAAGTACAGCTCTCTCTCTCTCTCTCTCTCTGAAGAATATTACGGCCCCGGGGCCTTACTACTGTGTACCTATGATATGTACGGAAAGCATTACAATGTAAGTACAACGAGTGTAAATTATTTAATGTATTTCGTTCATGTTTGACTGCTGTATATCTGAGATTCATGCGTCACAAAGATTTATTGATCAAAACACCTAGCCACGAAACAAGAAGAAAAATGTCTGTAAAGTTGACACATTTCTAGTGGCATAGTTTCAATATACAATGAAGATTTGTTTGAAATATTGAACCATTCGTACATATGATATCATGTACGAATGGTTCAATATTTCACCGTATGATATCAAATATATTACGGATGCCATTTTTATAATAGATGTTTATTCGAAAGATAGAATAAGATGGCATTAATAAGTCATTTTTGTTCATTAGTTGATATTTGGGTCATGTGCTAAGGGGAGAATAATACCACCTCTTTCAACTGATATTAATTAACGAGTAAACAGTAATTACAAGAGTTTAGAACCTATTGCAAATGGGGCAGGACAGAGATGCCTTTGCTGTAGTGATCGCCAACGTTGGGGGGACCTGACACGGCACCCAAAGAAGAAGAAGTGAAGTTGACAAATTTATATTTTAAGTATTAATTGATGCCTTAAACATTTTCCTGTTTGTAATGTCTATTGAGTTAATAAACTGATTTGATTTGATTTGAAACAAATTCAAAATTAACCTTATAAAATTAGAAAAGAAACTATTTACAATGTGCGTAAAATATCCTGTAATTAGTTTTTAATAAATCATATTCAACTGGGTGGATCGATGAAAGCATATACAGACCATAGAAAAGGTACAAATTTGGATATATCGTTGCTTAAAGAACTTCTATAAGAATATCTTAAGCCACCAATACTCATAATATGCTTAAAAATAACACCCGGTCAAGTTCGAACTATTGTAGTTAAACAATAAAAGCATATCTAGACCATAGAAGAGATATTTCGTTACCTAAAGAAATTCCAAGCCACAAATATTCATAATGTTCATAAAAATAACAACCGTTTAAGTTTAAACTGGTGTAACAATGAAAGCATATATAGACCATAGAAAAAGTACAAATTTGGATCTTTCGTTGCCCGAAGAATTTCTATGAGAAGCAACCAATATTCATTATGTGCCGAAAAATAGCACCCGTTTAAGTCGAAACTCTGATCAGAGTGTTCAATCCTCGTACAACGTACAGGCGGCACAAATGGCGCAGATGAGGCCTACGGGGACCTTTGACAGCGAATAGGCGGCAAACCAAATAAGGCGAATACGTTAATTTGACACATGCCAAGAAAATAAATGAACGCCGGGCGGGAAGAAGCGGGCGGCCCGCGCCCGCCGGCGCTAATATGATGTGACAAGGTAAACAGATCGGATGCGAGTTGCTCCGAGCTTAACACACCTATTGGGAGTTCACTGAGCACACATACTGTTACTACTCTTGAAAGCTTAACCTCATATTTTTGTCTAATAATTTAATTACGATTAATAAAAATCACAAATATTTTCTCCATATTCACTATAACTTTGTGATGTGAATTATTTGAACAATGTTTATAACTTTGTAAACAAAACTAACATGGTATTTTTTATATACTTTTTATAGAACACTTAAACAAATTAAAATTAAATATCAAACATGTTTCGGACTACCTAGCTCATCCTCAGTGATATTAAATGGATATTTAAAATATTATTATATAAAATTCATTCAGGCGTAATCTAGTACTGTATGATTTGCAGAGCCTTTCACAGTGCATTAATAAAAAAATTCTGCTGAATGCTTCCCAATCTTAATAGATGACGCTAGTGTAGAGTGAACTAAAAATTGTGAAGATATGCGCAGCATTCTAGCATATATATCCAAAAATTTGGCAGACGTGGTGGTCGTAAGAAGGGAGAAATGGGGAATGTTGTTAAACATAAAGCGATCACTAAACCCAACCAATGACAGGTCATAAGTCCTGTAAGCGCCTCGACCACCATATTCTGTTCCCAGAAAATAATTTACATCTTCGTCTCTATTGAGATAAAATAAATTATTATAAAATTGTTTACAAATATGGTCAGTTTTGACAGATGTAACATCTCAAAACTGACCATATTAGCAAACAATTTTATAATATTTTAAATATCTATATAATATCATTGAAAGAGGGCTGGGTAGTCCGAAACATGTTTGATATTTAATTTGTTTTAAAAGTGAGTGTTGTATACAAAGTATGTATTATAAAAAATATATAAATATATAAAACATCTACAACACAAAGTATGGCGAACATAGAGGAACAACTAACTTTATTTAAATAAAAATTTATTAAACTAAAAACATATTTCCACAGAAACCCTTCATCAGTGTTTTGTTAGTGTTTGTACAATATACTCGTACACAAAATAAATATTTAAACAGATTTTTCATGAATGCGGTTAGTGTTGACAGATATGTGTATCAGAAATGAAGTGGAAAAGACTAGTCGCTGCATACATTGGGACGGAGAAATGGGTCCGCCGCGTAGGCAGAATATCCTTGTCCGAATTGTGATAGAGTTTTTCTATCCAAAATAAGACTATATAGCAACACCAGGCAGCACAGAAAGCAGACCTTATTATTTTTATACTCCTTATGCACTAACTCACGTGCAATGGGGAGTATTTTAAATAATGAAAATAAATGTATTTAAGAAAATAGATAAGCATAAAATCCACTAATGTCTGTGTCTTCAACCGGTTTCGGCGGCTCGCTGCCATTTTCTGGTGACCAGAGATGAAGAATAAACAAACATTAGTGGATGTTAACTAAATATTCTTTTTTATTATTATTTTTATTAATTTATTGTTTCTTGGAGAATGATGCATAACTCCATATTAAATAATTAGTACGAAAAATAATCTTTTTTCTAGAACACTTATTTGCACTTCTAGAAAATATACGATTCTAGAAAACATAAATTATATTAACACTTCTAGAAAACATACGTTTCCATTCGTATTAATTATTATAATTAAATTGAGAATCTACAGTAGCGCACGTTTCCCACTTAATTTCAGCTGCTAAAGAATAGTGAATGACGCGAAAAATATCTTATCATTAATAATTCCTAAAATTAGCGCCTTAATTAATATTCAATTACTTTGTAAAGTGTCGTACAATAGATAAGTGTAAAACTGAAATCAAACATCAATCGTAACTAACTGACTAACCATCACACCATATTGGCTTATTATAACGTGTAAGCAGAATGAATGGACCGCCACACAGACTGTTATTTCCTGACGTGCTTCTCTCGCTTCCTCAATATTCTTACATCGTGTCACCCACGCACGTCGATTTCGCCGACTCCTCAATATTTGATTAATTCGATCACGCCACGTTTTGTTTACTCGATCTTCCTCTATTTCAACCATTAATTATTCCTAAAATAAACCTCTCACTTAATATCCAATTATTTAGTGAAGTGTGGTATTTGTATTATCTAATATTTGGTGAAGTGTATAATTGAAATCAAACCTTAATCATTAGTGCGGTAAATCTTGAAAAATTAGTTAATTTGACATTTAAGCTGCCGGTCGCTTTGAATACAATATTATTTTAACAACGAATTAGCATAGCAAATAATATGATTATCATCGAACAAATAATTAACGTTTCAACGCTTCGCAATTATCGTATAATATAATACTTGGATACAATGCAAATAACTACCTTTCCCAAACTATAAAATGAACAAATTCAGTGAAAATTAACTTTAATGATATATTTAATGTGCGCAATATATTATATGAAACATTTTCTAGCGATTATGATTTCCGTTATAATAAACCAAAATGGAAAAATTAATAAACGATTAAAAAAAATGTCTGAAGCACAGATACATTTTTTAATCTATTGCGTGTACATTTAACAAAAATTTAAATTGCAAATATTTTGAAAAGAAAACAAGTCATTTAATACAAAACCAAAGTATTTTATATAATCCTGGTTAATAATATGATTTATATAGTTTGAAAGCTTAATTCATAGAGGATGGAATTGGTTCCCTTTTTATGTTATACGACACATTTGACATGTATTTTAATATATTTAGACAATTATATTATATATGTGATTGATTTTTACATTTTATATAAATATTCAACCAAATTATACATTTTCTTAAGAAGCACTCGATATGTTTCTTAAGAAACTCACTTTGTGGTTAGACATTTTAAACTTATAGATATATCATAAAATAATAAAACACTTTGTATTTAACCACGGTATACATTAAACAATATGTGTTTTATTATTTTATATCTATAAGATTGAAATCAATATACTTATAACTACAGGTATCAATTTTTTTAACGATATCTGGTTAAAATTGAAATCGATTTATGTGATAGAACGTAATGCACTTCTGGTATAGTGATATAACCCGATCATTTAAAAACATTTTTTTTTTTTCAAATACAAAATACTTGACCTATTAATTATATGTAAACTTCATTAAATTGTCATAAATATTTATATTCCGATCAAATCAAGCAGAAATCACATTTATTTTTATGCTAAAAAATGGCTGACATACATCTTATTCACTACATTTAATCCCAGGGATTATTATGCCGCAAAGTGTTACAATTTTGTTTGTTATTGAGATACCATTTGAGCCTTTCATGTGATAGTTTCCCGTTGCTTTCCATATTTATATACAATTGGTTATTGAACCCAAGTACTGTACACAATTTTTTAGCTAATGATTCTCATAACATGTGATACGTAGCTAATCTATCGCCATTTTATTGTCACGTGAATTCTACACAGTGTAATCGCTGTGCCATCGCCGGGAATCGAACGCGGGACCTTCGGTATTGCAGTCATAGCTCTTGCCACTCTGCCACGAATGGCGCCTACAGTTAATTATTTGTTAAATTTATTTAAGATAATGATAAAATAATAATTTGACATGCTTTGATTTACTCTAATTATTACTATTAACTATCAACTAGCTTAACATCTCGCAGTTTCCCCAAAGGACGGACCCCCACACCATCGTATCCTGACATTCTCTCGTCTCTCAAAGGCGGGCCACACTGTGATAAACATCGGTTTCAAACATAAAATTTGTCTTGTATAGGGCTTCTATCTCATTCTACGCCGGGTAAAATAATGCGAGGAAGAGAGATAAACGTACCATGTTTGTTGAATAGTTTGAAAGGATAACCGTATGCAGAAACATCCGCGGTTTAACTCATGGTTTACTAAAATCGACGTTTTTACTACGTCTAGAACATGGTTTAAGTTTGAGTAGTAACATTCAGTATACAAATTTTGGTTTCAAACCAGCTTGTTTATCACAGTGTGGCCCGCCTTTCAGTCTAAGTCTAACGGTCCCGCTTGTTTACTTCCACCTGGGTATCCATTGATTATTATTATAGTAAGGTGTGAGTCCGGCATCCTCTGTACCTAGATGTCCAGCAAATCTTAATCTGAGAAGTTTCATACGTGTTTGTTTTTGGTTTTATACATAGTATATATTGTGAGAAGCAGGGATGATGAATACATCATCTACAATGTCGTTTAAATGGAAGATGGAAAAAGGAGACCGGATCGGCCTCCTGCAACGTGGATGTCCACACATGGGAACGATCTGAGGGCGATGTGACTGGACAATCAGATGACCCAGAATCGTGAAACTTGGCGAAGCCATATTAGGAGAGTCGACCCACAATCAAATCAAATCAGTTTATTTTCTCAACAGACATTACAAACAATATAAATGTTTTAGGCGTTTTTCGTATTATAAATAAAAAATATTGATATTACGTTTTAACTTCTTTGATTATTTTCTCAATTATTTATGACTCATCGGTTATTATCATAATATGTATTTTTCCACTTTACAACAATTGTCTTTCACTTGTCAGACCCCTTTTCTACTAATGTTATTTGCTTCCCTGTAAATTTCACATAATTTTGTTGACTCATTAATATTGAATTTCTGTTACTGTTGAACCTAATTATGTTTTTTTCCCATCTATATTATAATTGTTTACAATACTGCGTGTAGTTACTTCTCATCCTAATAATTTTGTATAATAAACTAATTATTTCTTACGTATTTTTTAGTTGATTGTAAGACCTGACGACGCTAACATTGGTTGGCAAAACAGCTGTCGCGACAAAATATAATCAATTATGATATTTATAACAAAGTAATTTTATTTGAGCAGTTATGTAATAAAATGTATACAATATAATACCAGGAGAACATGAGATATGGTGAAACGGGGGTAATGGCTGGGCAAAAGAAGAAGAAGAAGACGTAGTCTAATTATTCTTAAAATTTACAAATCCCGGTCGGAATTTAGTATTAAAGCTTTTAGCTTGAAAAGTGTTTTTTTATTATTATTATTAAAAACAGTGACCCTACACTTGCTTTGAGTATTTGATTCAATCAATTATTCTATAATAAGATACTAGAAGTACAAAATATTAAATTTCGTATTTAATCTTATTAACTTGTATTACAAAATGTATGTTTTAAATTTTGGTTTCTCGCGAATAATATTATTATTGTTTTATACAATATAATAAATTTAAATTTACAAGATTTAATCTTGCCATTCAAAGTTCTATACACTCAGTTATACTATATTCAATTTTAACCAGAAATCACAATAATAAAAAACATTTTTACTCTGTTAAAGATGAACAGAACACGTGAAATGCCTCGGGTGTGCTTTTTAGTAATTGAATTTTTACTTACAATTTCAGGTAGAAAATAAAAATAATAAAATCATCGCCTTGAAATTCTATGAACTAGCGGGAATTTGTATTCTCGAAGATATTTTCCCTCTTCAGAAAGATTTAATTTAGTATTTAACTTTATTAAAATTGTAAAGACTGACAGCTTGACACAGACTCCCTAATCGGAAATATCTTCTAGAAACAATGTTCACACAATACTTAATTTGTATTAAACGTATGTAAGGTATTCAAATATAGAGCACAATAAATTGAATATAAAAACATTACATATTAGTTTATTTATTTTTTCTACTATATACGCCATACTTTGTGTTGTTATGATGCTTTATTTCTCTTCTTCATTTTTATATACTCGTATTATACTTTGTATATAGAACACTTATATTTAATAAATAAAATTACAAAGACATGTTTCGGACAACCAGTCCTTCTTCAGTGATACATATTATAAAGATACATTTAAAAAATATTATAAAATTGTTTACGTGATCTGACAGATGTTATAAATACAGATGTGATAATCATTATAACAGCTGTCAGATCATGTTAACAATTTTTTAATATTTTTAAAATGTATTTTAATAATATGTATCACTGAAGAAGGACTGGTTGTCCGAAACATGTCTTTGTAATTTTATTTTTGTAATATATCTAAGTGTTATGTAACATGTAAAAAAATAACACCAAAGGAATTTTTGCATAGAACCAAGTACGTTAAACAAAAATATGTCAGTTATTTATTCATTTCTCTCACCATTAAACTAACTAACTAACTAACCATCACGCCGTCTCTCCGAATAGATAGACAGAAATAATGGACTGCCAATTTTTCTTTCCTGGAATATTTCTCTCGATTCCTCAACAAACATACATCGTGTCATGCACGTGCGTCCTATTCTCCGACTCCTCACATGGCCAACATTCAATATTTTATTAAATTAATCGTGCCACCTTCTCCGGAGTCTTCCTCTATATCTAGTTCAATATTTCATCATAATATATACTTTTAACCATTATTTCTTCATTCATTCTTTCCATGTGTCCAAACAATATAAATGATCCTTTCATTATTTTGTTAATAACACTATTATTTGCACGCATTCAATTCTTAAATTTTCATTCCACACTCTATCATACACAGATTTTTGTCATCATAAAGGTAGTCACAAATCAAAATTGCTATAATTCCTGTACATACGAGTATACGTACAAATAGTTGCAGGTATCTCAATTCCCACCTCGTTTAGATATATATATATAGCATATATATGTTATATATATATATATACATATATATATATATATATATATAGCATATATATATATATATATATATATATATATATATATATATATATATATATATATATATATATATATATATATGTTGGTTATATATATATATATATATATATATATATATATGCGTATATTATATATATTATATATATATATATTAGGGTGTCCCTTATATGGGCAAAAAAAATTTTTTTTGGGGCATTTTTTTTGGATTATTGAAACGCATACCCCCTAATTATGTTTAATAGTCTACTAGTTACCCAAATACAGAATTTCAACTTCCTACGTTAATTCTAACCCGTGCCGACTTGCCCTCAAAGTTTTAGAAAATAGCCGCTTTTAGTGTCTCTTAAATGTAGTTGTAGATAATCACTTAAAAACATTATGTTAGATAAGTATTGATGAAAACCTGTATTTATATAATTGTTTTCTTGTAATTATCAAAAAAAATCCAAATTTATATTTATTCACTTGGATATTTCCTCTTCAAAGTCTCATTTTTTACAGTCTGGGTAAATTTTTCTATGTTCTGGCACACAATAATATGAACTGTTTATGTTATTCATATGCGGTAGTCAAACCATAAAAGTCTGTCATTAGATTAACAGCTCTTTCAGCTGTGTCATTAACTGATTTTAAGCTAGTAACCTTCTTTTTAGCTTCCACAAACTCCGCGCTATCTTTCTATGATGATATAATTTCTTGAAGGAAACTGCTATCAAGTTTCACTCGTGAAAATAAATCTTTACTCTTGACAGAAACAAAATCACTCAAAGATTTCCATAAAACAAGATAACAAATACTTGTAGTACCTATAAATAAAACAGATAAGTGCTAATTTAAATACCAGATTAAACACTACTTACGTACCATATAAAGAGCCAGACATCTGTTCCTTTGATGGAACATATATCTTTCCCGAATCACCAAAACTTTCTTTTTGTAAGTTTTCTACAATGTTTCCTTTAGTCTGCTCATCAACGTTGTCATCAAAAATTAAAAGGATGGCTATTTCCTCTGACAAGTACCACAAATGTTGATTGAACTTGTATAAAACCGCTTTGGAAATTGTCAACTTCTTCGTAATCTTTTAAGGTTTTTAAAAAACAAAAATCTTGATTCGGAGCTTTTATCGCCAAACTACATTCAATCCAAGGCTTCACATAAACTGCCACAATAAATAAACAAACATCTCGTAAAGCTTGTTTGTCCTTAGCGCACATTTTAAACTGGGACTGCAGCAAACGTATTTTTAAGGAGTAAATAGCTCTTGCCATCCATCGTGCTTGATGTATTGGGCCCGCAGGTCTGATTTTTGTTTTATTTTCATTGCCTCCACCCAGAAAAACAATAGCAAGCTCAATGATATCGCTATAATCATCTCGTACAATCGATTTTGCGATTCAAACGCACTTTTGAGCATCAGTTCGTATATATGATGGCGGCAAGCAAAGAGTAACAAATCTCTTTCAAGTTTTTGCACACAAGCTCCGTTTAAGCATTCTGTATAAGATGCTGTCGTATCACAGCACATTCAAGAGCATCGGCGTGTGCGATATCAAATAAATTATCTAATTCAAGTTTAAAGTTCTCTTCGCGGCGCCTATGTAAGTGCTGAATCTTCTTGCTATTTTTTGCAGTTCTCGTCAGACCTGATAAAGATCCACTAACTTCTTAACATAATAAGGAACAGCTCTGGTAGGTATTCTAGCTTTTTTTTTCATAATATATTGCACTCCAGAATTACAAGATTTGGGCTTTCATTAACAGTCAAATTAACTTCACATATGTTGAAAAATAGAACTGCGAGAACTCGACGATTAGATGGTAGTTTACACCTGTTATTTGGTGATTTACTTCACCAACCAAGAAAATACTGTTTTAATTGCTTCTTAGTTCCATTGACATCTTCGAAATATAAAACAATCCGTGCTACTCCCGACAAGCCTAGACTAAATGATCATAACAACGACAGCGCGCCGCTCCTGTGACGCAATTTGTATGGGACTTCTTTGGGCGTAAGTCGGCACGGGTTACACTGTTCCGAATAAGGAAAAAAAATGTTTTCGGATGTTTTAGGCCCAAATGAATAAAACAATAGCCTATGCATTGTAAAATTAAAACTTTGAAAAATAAGGGACACCCTAATATATATATTATATATATATATATATATATATATATATATATATATATATATATATATATATATATATATATATACATATACATAATATACACAAGTATATATCGTGGGTATACTGAAACGTTAAGTCGAAAATTGGCAGTTTTGACTTAGTGATGCAGTTGTAAAGTTTATATATATATGTATATATATATATATATATATATATATATATATATATATATATATATATATATATATATATATATATATATATATATATATATATATATATATATATATATATATATATATATATATATATATATATATATATATATATATATATATATATATATATATATATATATGCATATACATAATATATACACAAGTATATATCGGGTATACTGGCAAAAAACGTTAAGTCGAAAATTGGCAGTTTTGACTTAGTGATGCAGTATTGTAAAGTTTACAATGCTCTACAAATTGGCAAAATTAATATTTTTCGAAGAGTCTTGTTGAACATTTTTGTACTGGAAAAAAACGTTAACTCTACTTATTATCTTCGGCTGAAAAAAATTCCCTCGATTGACTTTTGACAACGACACTTATATGTTTCAAATTTAAAGAAAACTTAAATGATTGATTTCTCAAAACAGCGATTTTAGACTTAACGTTTTTTGCCAGTATACCCACGATATATAACTACAAGTCCTGGTGAATTGTATGTATGAGGTATGCATGCGAAATGATCTGATGATGAAAGTCCAAGGTAATGATTTTTGAAAAGGAAGAAACCATGACAGTCTGCAACATTAGCGTGAATAGTGTAAATTTCAAGCAAGTAGTTGAGTTCGTGTATTTAGGTAGTATGTTTACAAGAGATGGGCGAGTGGAGAGGGATATTGAAAGAAGGGTTGGGGCAGGCTATAAAGTGAATGGTGCACTTAAAGTTGTCATCGCAAACAAAAACCTATCCAAAAAAGAATCATGGAACTGGCAAAAGAAGGATGAAAGTAAAATAAATGCAGTAGAAATGAGATCTCTTAGACGAATGTGTGGATACTCTGTGTATGATAGAGTGTCGAATGAAAATATAAGAAGTGAATGCGGTGCGAATGATGGTGTCATGAACAAACGTGGCACGATCAAATAAATCAAATATTGAATGTCGGCCATGTGAGGAGTCAGAGAAATCGACGCGCGTGCATGACACGACGTATGAATGTTGAGGATGCGAGAGTAATATGTCAGGAAAAAAAGTGTGGCAGTCCATTATTTCTGCCTACCCCTTCAGGGAGACGGCATGATGGTTAGTTAGTTAGTTTATTGATTTGGTCATGTCGTAATAACAGATAAAAGCAAAAAAAACTGAATTTAAAATGTTTGTCAGACAACCGGATCAAAGCGTTGCCGGTAGCATTCATTTGAAAATTGCATCCAGAATAAATGCAGAAATCTCGCGTTTCCGCCGAAGTCATTTCCCGGGCGACAGTTCCCGCGGAAGTCAAAACCGCGAAATAGTTGGTCGGGAAACGTTCGGCAAGCCTATTTATGGACATGCAGCGCGCAAAACGGCGCTTTGGTTCCGCTTGACGTTTAATTTTACGTTTCGAGAGTGATTTACAAAGAGGCGATAAAGGCAACACGAAACGTTTATGGAATATTTTTTTAAATTCGTGATTATTCGTCAGACACACATATTAATGTTTGTTAAATAGACATTTACCAGTAATAGGTAAACGAATATCAGAATTATGGGCAAATCGACCGAGAGTTTTATAAATTTCAATTTAACTATTATAATTAAACGTCACTGATGATATAAAGATGAACTACTTCGAAAGGAAAATCCTCCCGAGAATCCTGTGAAGACCCACTAAGGATAGTCAGATGTGGAGATGGAGATACTGTGTAGTACTACCATAGAAGCCCAGAAGCCTGGCTTGTGTAAGAATTTTTGAATCAAAACCCCTAAATCTAAGAAATCGTGCCCCCGCATAAACAATCAAATGTAAAAAAAATTAAAAACGTCCTGTTAATATTATACATGCTTAAATTCAATTATCACCGCATGTTAACAAATTTTAGCGGCATTGATAATCACGTCATACGTCTAGCACTAGAATTTGAGACATGATGCCGAGGATGGAAGTGAAGATAGCGAAGAAGAAGAAACAACACTGCCAAAAATGAAGTTATCAGTGGTAAGATCACATCTAGACGACCTTATAACATTTATTGACTATTCGTCAGATAACGAAGTTCAAATATATTATACGTATTTTCGTAATTTTAGAGAGTTGATTACAAAAAAACAGCAAACTTCAAAAGTGCAAACAAAACTTGATTCTTTTTTCAAAGCAGGATTACCGAAAGCAAGCGCCTCGACATCAAACAGCAACGTCACTTTACGACGAGTGTGCGAAGACAATTTTTTTGTTTGTTTTGTATTGTTTAATTATATCTAAATACAATGTACATATTTTCGAAAAAAAAGTATTTGATTTGTTTTAAACGTATTTGTATATACCCAAAATTAGTCCGTTATATCGAGGTTTTACTGTATAATATATTTGAAATGTTTTGCAACATCGCATTCTACGCACATTTATATAACAGAAAATAAAGTACAATAAATAAAAATAAATTTCGCTTACCCACAAGTAGAAGGCGTGAATTGAAATGAAGGATTTTTAGAAATCTTACATGAAACAAAATAAATAAAGAAACATTATTATACTACAATAAACTCATTATATAAGGAATTGGTGGAACTATGGCGCTTTTATCTAAAAATTATGTTAAAATTGGGTTATTAAAAATCTTAATAATAAAGAAGTGTTAGGGCAGGCATAAAAATGGTACACTTAAAGTTGTCATCGCAAACGATGCCTATCTAAAAAAGCTAACATGCCAGTGCACAATGGTATTCTTGTACCGACCCTTATGTATGGAAGCGAAAGTAGAATGAAAGTAGAATAAATGCTGTAGAAATGAGATCTAAGACGATTGTGGAGGAAAATATGTGTATGATAGAGTGTCGAATCAATATATAAGAGTGACTGCGTTATGAACAAAATAATGAAAAAAACATTAATACAGTAAGGACACATGGAAAGAATGGAAAAAAAGATAAATGGAAATATAAATAGAGGAATACCAAGGAAAACGTGGCACGATAATATATATATATCGTATATATATATACGAGTGAATATATATATATATATATATATATATATATATATATATATATATATAGAGAAAGAGTGAAATATATATATATATATATATATATATATATATATATATATATATATATATTATATATATATATATATATAAGGCTGCTGCTGCTGTTGTTAAGCACACAGTTGCTGGGCTGCTGGGTTGTTGCTGTTATTGGCTATATATATAGCATATTATTATAGCAGCATATATAGTTGGCTATTGCTGCTGCTGCTGGCTGCCGCTATTACAAACATGTTATATATATATATATATATATATATATATATATATTGTTGTTGTTGCTACAAGGTTATTGTTGGCTACATACATACAAGGCTACAAGGTTATTAGTTGCTAGCTATATTATGCCATATATTAGTTACATACATATATTATTGAAAGTTATATATATATATATATATATATATATATATATATATATATATATATACATATATATATATATATATATATATATATATGGTTATTACACATACAAGGTTGCTGCTGGCCATGCGATACAATGGACGTGCGTTGATGGCACGATGTGTGAATGTTGAGGAATCAAGAGAAGTATCAGGAAAGAAAATTGTGGAAGTCCATTATTTCGGGGAGACGGCGTGATGGTTAATTAATTAGTTTTTAATAATAAAACCTCAAAGAAAAATTTATTCCTAGAAACAGACAAATGACTATAAAAGTTAATGAACCCGATCAAATAAAACATTAGATGTATTCTTATTATGTATTACTAAACATCTTGTTGGAATAGTCAAAGACATTTTTAATCCGCCATATTGAAGTGGAATATATAATATTGACAAAACAACAGCAAAACTACCACGGCTATTACACGCGCAAGCGCAGATAAAAGAGATATCATTTTCTCATGCTCAATACACCATATTATAATATAAACCAGATCATCGTGGTTAATCACTTTTATATACAGCATGAATATAATAACATAAGTGCTGAAACTAATCAGGAAACTCGTAAAATAAGAATTAAAATAGAATAAATGGAGTAGAAATGAAATATTTTAAACCAGTGATTCCCAAAGTGGTCTATATAGATGCAAAAAAATTAAGGGTCCACGAGATGGTTCAAGTAAATTGAAGCCGAATATTGAAATGCAAAACGAATATCTACGATATTCTTTTTTTTCCGGGAAAATTGGACGATCGAAATCGTTGGCGAGCTTTTCTTTTTTTTAGCTTGACAGCGACTTCCGGCTAGTAGGCAGAAATTATGCGGCGATCTTTGTTTTAAGTCGACAGTTACTTCCGGCCAGTAGAATTCGTCGGCGATCAATTTTTTTAGCAATCAATTCGAAAAATCAATAAGGAAATCAGGAGGTCTACACGAATTAGAAATTCGGCAAGGGGTCTACGGGACAGAAAAGTTTGGGAACCTCTGTCTTAGACGAATGTGCGCTAAATTTGTATACAATAATATATGAATCTAATAACCAACCATCACGACAAACCAATATAACCAGCAAAAAAAAAACAATCCTAATATGCACAGTCCAAATAGGGACCTCCGGTGTGGCAGACATAACTTTTGCGATTATTTTGCATTCACACACCGCACGCTCATCGATTCTTCCGAAAACGAGCATGGCCGCCTTTAAGTAATTTATTGATTTGATTATGCCATATTTTCATTGACCTTCCTAGACTCTTTTTTCCATTCATACTACTACTATTTATTTTTTAACCGATAATTTATAAGGCATTATTATTATCCTACTTGCATCCTTCTTCAGCCAATTCCAAGCTTCACATCTATTCACAAGAACTCCGTTATACATTGTCTTTTTTACAACAAATGGATTTATTTCTATTGGCAGTGATGAAATTGAGTTAAGTTTATCAGCAATATTTCTATTTCTGACATATTCAAGTGCCGTATGCCGGAAGATTAGATAGATATATAAAGAATTTAATGTTTGCTTAATGACAGCGATCGCTTATGGATAAAAAAATGTATATAGGTATAAGGCATAAATTCACACTAAAAGAGAATTCCGAAGATTTAGACGCAGATAAAATATGATAGGTTCCAACGTGAAATACGCTCCGAGAGCAGTCGACGAAGGATATATTGCCTTTACGTTATTTTTTGTCGCCCCCGTTAGAAAAGTGTTGACGTATAATAAAAATATATATAACGAGGCAAAATATTAACGATTGTTAAACAATATTTCGCTATTGATAATATGTGCTTATGTCAACAAAATAATATCACATAATCCGTTGTTTTGGCACAAACACTATGTTACTTACAATGTTTAAAAGTTTAATTAGATAGTCCATTGTTTTGGCGGAAACACTTAATTGATATTTTAACATTATTAACTATTCAATTAAAACACATGCACATATCAAACATGTTGGTTCGGACATATGGAACGCATGGATAGAGAAAGAATGGTTAAGAAAGTATACTTTAATGATGTAAATGGGGTACGGAGTCGAGGCAGACCGAGGAAAACATGGCATGACCAAATTTCAAATTTTAAAGGTTGGTCATGTTAGAAGTCGGAGGAATCGACGTGCGTGTATGACTCGTTGTATGAATGTGGAGGAATCTAGAGAGGTTTGCCAGGATAGAGTAGTGTGGCGGTCCTCTCTGCCTACCCCTGTGGGGAAACGGCGTGATGGTTTGTTTGTTTGTTTGTTCAATTAAAACACTGTTATTGAATATCACAAATAGAATTTTTATTTTGAAATTGTCGCGACAGCTGTTTCGCTAACTAATGTTAACATCATCGGGTGTTTTAATCAACTTGATTGTTGAAGTTGATGATACCAAAATCCGTCGACAAAATGTCGCGATTAATTGAATGGAAATTAAATAAAAACAATGTGATATTATAACAGTTTTCCAAATTAAACAAATAAAAATAATGTCACACTGTCCACACCGCAGTTTGTTTTGTTGGTCGATTTCGTCAAACAAATGAAAATGTAAAGATACCTTGACCCGTAATCAATGGCCCCAGACGAAACCGAATCAAATACAATTTTAAAAAATGTCAGGCTGTTTGACCCGAAATGAATGCGAGAATAAATTTTGTATAAAGTAGAGCTAGGATTATTGTCGATCTAAAGGTATTTCAGCTTACAAGTACGATACACTTGAAGAAATATTTGCTTCGCTAGTTTCAATCCGAGGGATTGGTTTGCAGTAAAGTATGGCCGAGCCATAGAGGGCTCCCGAAGCTGTTAAAGGCGCAGCGGCGCCTTTCGTCAGCTTCACTCGTGCATTCCCTAGGCCCGTCCCCCGTCCATGTGGGACTTACGTTAAAAAAAAATAAGCTAACTAACTAACCATCACGCCGTCTCCCCGAAAGGGTAGACAGAAAGAATGGACTGTCACACTTTTACTGATGTGGCACTCCATCCTTCTCTTTTCGCCCCGTGGGATACGCGGTGTGATGGGTTGCGAACCTCATCGCCACCAATAGGCAAAAAAATATATATGTATTATATATTTGCAACCAAGGGGGACCCAGACCACACTTAAGCTACGCTACTCTCCCTCGATGTCCCGCCGTACACATTGATACACAAAGTGTAACATTATTACTGGGTCTTGGTATGTCACTTAGTTTCTCGATTCTTTCCATATAAGTACACAGCAGGTTATTTGAACCCTGCCACATTATTCAACTTTTTAGCCATTGCTTCTAATGATATGTGATAGTTAGCTAATCTTTCATAATAATTAATAATTAGTACAAATGAAAAGGTCTGTTTTTTAGAAGTTTTATTATTTATTTTGTAAATGATATGTTTCGCCTTTCTCAGACATTATCATTTTATGAAAATTATCATACATTTGGCAATGCCTAAGACGGACGAAATATGTCATTTACATAAAATAAAATAAAACTTCTAGAAAACAGACGTTTTCAGTCGTATTAATTATCTAATGAGGAATTTTACATCATTGTTCAAGAAACAATACACACATTTGATAATATACTTAAATGACAGAATGCTGGAACAGGTTGCAAAGTTTAGATATCTGGGAGTGGATCTGCTCAGTCAAAATGATCTTGTCGGTGAAAGAATAGGACAAGTCAACAAGGCTTCGGCGGTATTAGGTTGTCTCAAGGATATAATATGGAAAACCAAGTTTGTGAGAACTGACAGTAAGGTCAGAATAGGCCTATACTAACACATACCATTGAGACCAGAGCGGATATCACAAGAACGAAGGCTAAAGTACGGGTGGCAGAGATGCGGACACTGAGGATGAATGCAGGAAATACTCTTTTGAGATAGGGTAAGGAACACGGTTATCTGCGAAATCTGCAAGGTGGTAAATATCGTGAGATGGGGCAGACAACGGAGAAGAAACCGAAATGCGCACGTGCAGAGGATGGATCCAACCAGAATACCACACGCTCTGGCGCATCAGATTCCTGCCGGCTACCGTCTCCCCGGAAGACCACCAAAGAGATGGAGAGTAGCTGGGAGTTGACCTCCCAAGAGAGGCTAGCCTGATTTCAGGAACAGACCAAAGGTCTAAAAGTAGAAGAAAAAGATAATATTCTTGCGAAACGACACATGCCACTCTTTAAATATAATAAGGCATTTGGATAGCCTATGTTCGCAACAACAAAAAAAAAGTGATTTTTAGAACTTTTAAAATTATATAAAATATTTGATACATTTGATAATGCTTTAGACAGGAGAAACACGACATTCACATAAAATATAATAAAACTTCTATAAAACAGAGATATTTATTCGTATTAATTATTTTATATGGAGTTTTAAAGCAACAAATAATCTATCGTCATTTTATTGTTACGTGAATTATACACCAGACAAAATAGAGTTACTATAACACTGTCATAGCCAGGAATCGAAAAAGGAACATTTGGACTTGACGAGATAAACGTTTCGAATTACGAAACAACCCCGCGGATTAATTTTGCAAGTTGAAAACTCAAAATTTGGCTGGTCATTCTAGATGAGCGAGCGCTGTAGTTTAAAATAATCAAATCACGAACCACACGCCCAAACCATTCTTCGGAGAGGGATTGTTCATTTCATAATTACATAATTGTTATTCCTTCTATAGCGCGGGTATAGTATTACCTGCGCCAAATATTTGTTCAAACTTCTTACACAAGCATTTCCAAAGTTTGGGAACCCCCTAGGCTCTTCCGCTAAACTACTGAATCTGACGTGTGACAGTCGAGGAGTTTCGGAGAGAAAATCTGGGCAGCTTTATAATACCGTAATTTGTTGGCTGCGGAAAAAAGCTTTACACGAAATATTAAATAATCACGTTAACGTTGAGTTGGAAGATAATAGTGAGGATAAGCGAGGGGGGGTCGAGTACAGGTTCAAGTGATCTCATCCGAGAATATAAAGTGTCTGCGATGATCACAAACACAAATTAAAGATTTTAATTAAACTTTATACATAAAAAATATATATAAGATATGCCGATCACCGTCATCCTGGCCGATAGCATCTCAGGTCTTCAGGAGTTCCTTATGAGCATTAGCAATGCAGGAGAAGAATTGGGCCTAAACATTAATATAAAAAAGACAAAATAGATGGCATTTGGCAGAGCGGATTACTCCGCTCTAACATTCATTACGACTCGGTGGTGAACCATTGGAGAGGGTGGAACACATTAAGTACCTGGGCAGTATGATAACATCATCTATGGACCCAGATATAGAAGTGAAGTGCAGGATCGAAGCAGCCTGTAGTTCATTCAACAAAACGACCTTCGTGGCAGAGTGGTTACGAGCTCTGACTTCCATGCCGAAGTTCCTGGGTTCGATTCCCGGCGATGGCAGTGTGATTGTCACACTGTCTTTGGTCTGGTGTAGAATTCACGTGACAATAAAATGGCGATAGATTGGCTACCTATCGCATGTCACGAGAATCAATATAATAGCTAAAAATAAAAATTGTATACAGTAATTGGGTCCAAACGACCTGTTGTGTACATAAAAAAAAAAAAAAAATGAGATCAATATTCTGCAATGACAACTTGAACTTGAAACTAAGGCAGAGAATGTTGAAGTGCTATGTCTGGTCTGTATTATTCTACAGCTCGGAGACTTGGACCCTGAAAGTGCACACTATGAACCGGTTGGAAGCATTCGAGATGTGGTTGCACAGGAGAATGCTTCGCATACCGTGGACAGATTTCGTCAGCAATTTGGAAGTTTTGAGGAGAGACAATTGTAGTAGACAACTGCTGAAGGACGTTAAGGTCCGTAAGATTTCATATCTGGGTCACATTCTGCGGGTAGATAAATATAGTTTGCTCCAACTAATACTGATGGGAAAAATTTAGGGGCAGCGTGGTCCTAGTAGAAGGCAAACGTCGTGGCTGTGCAACATAAGAGACTGGACCGGGATTAGACATGTGGGGGAGCTGTTCCGGGTTGCGCAAGATAGAGAAGCCTTCGCCGGAGTGATTGCCAACGTCGGGGGGACCTGATACGGCAAGCTAAGAAGAAGCTTATATACATATAAAAAATACTTTCCAAAACGTGGCGCGATGAGGTTTAGGAATTGAATAAATTATAATAATATGGAAGAGAAAAACATTAAGCGATCTTGAAATATTGATTTCTACGATGTTAGAATATGCGTGAGTTTTTTTAAAATTACTTTGAGCACTAAAATGACGGTAACCGAGGAACAATCTGAAGTAGCTTAAAAGGATCTCGTCCTTAATGGGCGAAAGATCAAGAAATTTTCCAGAAAATACTTTGCAAAGTTTCTTTGAGGAATTTCCGGCCCGAAATATTAAATTCAAATATACGAGTGAACCTTGGGGGAGTGGGACAGAAGCGTTCTAGGAAACGGTTTAAATCTACGGAAGTTTGAATAAAGCACAATTTAGAAATAACTCTCTCGGTGTACATCATACTACACGAATCAATAGGAAGTAAAGGATTTCTTCTATATTTGCCATAACTTTGTGTTCCGGATTCATTGAACAATATCTTTTATTTCATAAACAACACTAACTTAAAATCTGTCATATCCATGAAAAATATGTTTAAATATTTCATTTGTACATTCAAAAACACGGGCCTTCTCTCAGATATGGAAGTTGTGAATGAATTTGTCTATCTTGGATCGCTGATAACTGACCTGAACCAAAATGGCTAAAACTGCCATGAAAAAGCTCACCAAGATATGGCAAGGCAAAAATATTTCCAACAAGACCAAGATGAGACTGGTTCAAACCCTTGTTTTTCCGCATTCCTTTATGGTTGCGAGTCTTGGACTATGCGAACATTAGAGAGGTCTGAAATTGATGCTTCGAGATGTGGTGTTGGCGACGAATGCTGCGTATACCCTGCACGGTAAGAATAACAAACCAGTTAATCATTGACCAGCTGGGTATCAAGGCTAGACTCTCACAGATGTGCTCTCAGATAGGCTGAAATATTTTGGACACATAGCCCGGAAAGATCAGGACAACCTTGAAAAGCTCATCATCACAGGCAAAGTGGAGGGAAGACGACCACAAGGACGACCACAAGGACGACCACCGAGCCGCTGGTCCAATCAAATCAGGGATCTAATTGGTCTCTCATTAGCTGCAGCCTGGAAACTCACGAGTGACAGGAGTGCATGACGTGCCATGGCCAATGTTTTACAGGATGGACACGACCCTCAATTATGAGGAATACGACTATGAAGACGAATATTCAAAAACTAACAAAATACTGGTGGAGGGCTTTTGTATCCAAAAAATGTTTGAATTTTAATTTAAATTTTAAATAATGTTAGTGATGTTTACAAAGTGATAAACATTGTTAAAAAAAGGATATATATTTTTGTAAATGTCACACAGTGTGGAATCACAAAATCCAAATTTTTCATTGATCAAAACGCAGCTTTCAGGAGAGAAATCATAAATATTCATGACGTGTATTTGTTGACAATTAACTGTGAAATTTACAACACTATCATAATATCAAAAAAAAATTATTATACTCTTTTTGGTAATGTCGCAACAGATGTTGGCATCATCAGGTGTTACAAATAACTGTTGTTTGTAACGCCTGACAATCCCAGCTGCGGTTGGCGAAACAGTTGTCAGGACATTCTTAAAAAGTGTATAATAAAAAATCGTGATATTATAATATAGTTGCAAATTTAACAGTTAATAATGTTGAAGCGTCATAGTGTTTCGGCCAAAACACTGGATTATTGATGATTTCTTAAGTACACCACAACCTCCACAGATTGATCGCTTGAATGCACAAATTTGCCTCTGGGCCTAAGAGCAATACTACCGCCGCACACTGGATCCGTTTGGCAAAAACAGGGACTTAGGGGTCGAACTCCGCATATTGCCCTGATTTTTTAAAATAAGGTCCTTTGTGTGATTCCCAACCACTTTTACATTTGAACTTTTCTTGATATAACTGCTAATTTCCAAGAAAAAAAATGTTATTGTTTTTTTTGTATGAAGCAAAACTGATTTTTACAATTATTTCGGAATCAGGTGGATACGTCAAAACCAAACTTAGTAGGGATTATAGAGGACATAATTCTCTATATTACTTGTTCCGACATCTACTTCATATCTCTGCCCGTTTAAAAGCAGCAGACATTATAATTTTTAATTTTGCCAAATGGATCCAGTGTGCGCCATTGGAAATCTATGCTTTAAGGATATTTGGTATATGACTATAGACCAAACCAGAGATAGAAAAATCGCTTTGCTGCTTCTAATGATAGAGACAATCACGCTTTAAGAATAACGTTTACAAGAATATTCAAATTCACATTGTTAAATCGAGCGGACTATAAATAACATATATTCATTACATACAACTGTGAGAAATCGCACTTGATGGCACTTCGTAGAAAAGTAAATATCTCACGCATACTTCACAGAGATAAGGCGCGGCTTTACAATAAGTTAAGCAAATCCCTCCCGCATTACCTAAATGACACCAAAACAATCCGAGAGTGTAAATTTAAACACGTTAAGTAGGTATTTTACTTCCTATGTGTCAGATAATTCGTTTTTATTGAATTTAAAAATCATACGCCAAAACATTACACTTCATCGTTTACAAATCATCTTTATACAAGTATCAAACGGTATAAGAGGGATTTAAAAGCTCTTATCACAAGAACTTTTTAACTGGATTATAAAAAATTTAAATAAAACACTTTTATATGAGCTTAATAAATAAGATATCTTTTTTGAGGATTAATTGTATCTCAATAGAGACGAAGATGTAAATTGTTTTGGAAACATAATAATTATGATGGTCAAGGCGTTTACAGAACTTATGACCTGTCATTGGTTGGGTTAAGCGATCGCTTTATGTTAACAACATTCCCCATTCCTCCTTTCTTACGACCACCACATCTGACAAATTTTTGGAAGATGTATATATGCTACTATGTTGAGAAACACTTCACATTTTTAGGTCAATCTACACTAGCGCGATCTATGAAGATTAGATGAAACCATTAAAAAAGATATCTTTTGTAAGATGTAAGAATTAAAAAAGATATCTTTTGTTTAAAAGATATTTTGGTAGCCTCGCCGGAGGGGTAGGCAGATATAATCGAACGCCATACTGTTGCCCTTAAATACTTATCTCGCATTCTCTACATTTATACATTGTGTCATGCACGGACGTCGATTTCTCCGACTCCCCACTGGGCCGACATTCAATGTTTGATTAATTTGATCGTGCCACTTTTTCCTCGGTCTTCATACTCATGACATATGATAGGTAGCTAATCTATCCACCATTTTATTGTAAAGTGAATTCTACACCAGACCAAAGACAGTGTGATAATCACACTGCCATCGCCGGGAATCGAACCAGGGATCTTCGGAATGGCAGTCTCAGCTCTCACCACTCTGCCACACAGGTCGTCAGACTCCTCAAGCGGCTTACATTTAATATTTAATTGGTTTGATCGTGGCTCGGTCTTCCTCTATTTCTTGTTTCGTTTAAATAGTTTACATTTACATCACGCCGTCTTACCGGAGGGGTATGCATAAATAATGGCCTTCCACACTTTACTGGCATACTTTTATCGTTCCTTAACATTCATACACCGTGTCATGCACACACGTCGATTTCTCCGACTACTCAAGTGACCGACATTTAGTATTTGATTGATTTGAACGTGTCACATTTTCCTCGACCTTCCTCTTTTTCTAGCTCCGTTCACGTCGTTTACATATACCTTCTTCACCATTCTATCTTCACTCATTCTTTCAATGTATCCAAACCACCTTAACGACCCTTTCATTATTTTGTTCATAACACATACATTCGCACCGCATTCACTTCTTATATTTGCATTTGACACTTTGTCATATACACATTTACTACACATATCGTGTCATGCATGCACGTCGATTTCTCCGACTACTTACGTGACCGACATTTAATATTTGATTGATTTGATCATGTCACGTTTTTCTCGGCCTTCCTCTTTTTCTAGCTCCGTCACCATTCTGTCTTCAATCATTCTTTCCATGTGTCCATTATTTTGTTCATAACACTTACATTCGCACCGCATTCACTTCTTATATTTGCATTTGACACTCTTTCATATATAGATTTACTTCGAGAGATATCATTTCTTCAAATTTTTCGTAAAAATTATCCACGATTTAAAAGAGTTGTCACTTCAGTGGTTCACGGGCAATGTGCTCACGAATACACCTTTGTACGAGTGGGAATAATTACCGTGAAATAAAGAAGACCCTCGTTGTAAATCAGGGGGATTAGAGAACCGCACGCCCGGCGCGGTTTACCCCACCGGCAATGCGGACTTGTCAAGATTAAAGCCGCCCATAAAGTAAAGATTTTCTACCCAGGTGAAATAAGGAAAGGAGCGCGATACGTTTCTGCACGGCTACTGCTCACGCGTGGGGATACTTGACCCTTGTGGATGGGATCTTATACACGCATTACGCCCTGGAGTTTTTAGGCGCTAGCAGACAATGGAGAATAGATTCCCCATTGTTCCCTGACCACATAATATGAACGGGGCTAGCTTGTAATTACAATTATAATTATAGCTGTGGTGTTCAACTGTGCTCAGTGCACGTTATCCGGAATAGATGTAAAGAGATTATTCTACTCTTAAAATACAAGTTAGAATCTAGTTGCTCGCGATAAAAAATATACATTTAACTGCTGCCATATTTTACTGAAGATGGTGCTTTTATTGCAATAATCGGCACACAATTCCAAAAAAGATATATCAAAGAAAAATAGATACATAAAGTAAATGAAATGCGACCTCTTCGACGAAACTAACTAACTAACTAACTAACCGTCACACGGTCTCCACGTAGGGGTAGCCAGAATTTTTTTCCGCTACACTGTTCTTTCCTGACATACTTATATCGTCCTCAACATACATTCATCGCGTAATGCACGCGCGTTTTTTCGCAATTTTTCCGACTCCTCTCGTGGTTGCAATTTAATATTTGATTTATTTAGACAAATCGTCACCTGAGAGTTAGAAGGTTCCAACTGACAAAAGTAAAAAGCTGAGAACAATGAAGTCAAAGTTTTGTTGGTTTCGGGTGCGTATCTTGGAATAAAAGGGTTTAATTACAATATCCAGAGATTCTTTTACCGAGAAACGTGTAAATTTTGTCTGGCAACAGTTGGAATAATAAAGTTCTAAGTTCAAATGAATCCTTCTTTAGTGAATCGTGTGTTTTTAATGATCAGATGTAACTTGATTATTTTCGTAACATCAAAATGACGATACTTTTACATGTTTTTTTTTAATTGTACGTATAGATAAGGTTAGTAAGAACCCTTTTCACGAAAAAAAGCCAAATGTGAAATTTTGTTAGTTGGAACCCTCTTACTCTCAGGTGACGAAATGTTTGATAAATCTTTAAAAGATAGGTTGTCATATAAGTTAATATAGTGAAAATGAAAGCATTTTAAACAAAATAATAACAGGTTCCTAAATATGGTTTTCACACACGGAAAGAATTAATAGAGAAAAAATGGTAAATAAAGTATAACGAAAAAAACGTGACACTATCAAAACAAATGTAAAATGTCTGTCACGCGAGGAGTTGGAGAAATCGAAGTGCGTGCATGACACGATGTATGACTGTTGAAGAATCGAGAGAAGTATGTACGGAAATAACAATGTAACGGTCCTTTTCTTACCTTCTTTCTTTGCTTACCTCTTCATAGAGACGGCGTTATGGTTGGATTATTTAGTTAGATCGAAACTAGTTACCTCAAATATAATAAGGATGATAACACAACGCAAACACCAAATTATAGAACAAAAACTAACTAACTTACCATCACGCCGTCTCCCCGAAGGGGTACGCAGAAAAAATAGACTGCCACACTTTTCTTTCCCGACATATTTCTTTCGCTTCCTCAACATTCATATATCGTGTCATGCGCGCGCGTCGATTTCTCTGACTCCTCACATGGCCGACATTCAATATTTGATTTATTTGATCGTGCCACGTTTTCCTCGGTCTTCCTATATTTCTCGTTCCATTAACATCGTTAACGTATAATTTTTTAGAAAGATGCCAAATTATAGTATTTGTTAAAAACTGGTACTCATAGTAAAAGTAATCAAAAAGAAAATTCTAGAAAAATATTTTATATATTGTCATAGCATTTTAATAAAATACGATGACCAAGAGGTTTGTTTCTCACCCCTTATCCATACTTGTAAAATGCTGAGAAGTAGATTTCCTAACGTAAGTTCTTTGGGAAGGGTTGTCCTGTTGATCCAAATAAATAATCTCGAAAAGTCTGGCTTTAGCCCTAATGGTAAAAAAATATTTGTTTGTAAATAATATCACTTTTGCTCTCTTCGTACATAATCCGCGTTAAACCTGTAAATAACTACAAAACGCAATAAATTATTACAGAGAAAGAACTATTTTTATTTCCACATCTCTCGTTTAGGCGTATTTAGTTTGAATTGTAATGCTACGTAAAATTATTTCCTCAAAAGTTCTTGTGAAAATGAAAGTGAAAATAAAATACAATATAATAAAATAATGGTAGTAAAAATAATCAAAAGTCCAATCCATATAAGATCAGTTATTAATTAAAGTAAATGACAGACAAAAATCCCTGCATCTTTGCTTATTAAATGTTATGTCCATTCTTTTTAAACCCATTATATAATTTTGTCATGTTTTACGACTTGGTCGCTATGGCTTAATACCATTTGATATTTTTAAATTTCAATAAATTGATAATATTCACAATTGATAATATTTATACTGAATATATTTGTTGTACAAATACGAATTTATAAGCATGTTTTGCGTTGTTTTACAAAATAAAATAACTCATTTGTTTTGATTTCATTCCTAATCTTGCCTGACCCCCCCCCCCCCCCCTTCAAACAACGTTCATAATCCTCCCGAGAAAAATTCAGGAGATATGACATTAATATTATTTTCATGAAATTCCTAGACCTTTCCATACTCCTCATGATTGAGGGTCGGTAAGCCACCCACTATGGTTGGCCATGCACTTCTGTCATCGGACAGTTTGCAAGCTGCAACTTTTGATAGACCAGTCAGTGCCATGATTTAAGGTCCATTTACACTGGACCGTCATCAATCGGTACCGACACGTCACGCGTTTGCGTTGAGCAAATAATCGTTTTGTTTGTTTTGATGGTGTCTTGTTACTTTTAATTAATGCCGATTCCGTTCATATTATATTTAAATTCCGAGATAATCGCCTTCTCCACTGTGAATTTAAATGGTTGTAAAAATTGTATTCCGTTAAAAAATATATATATACTGTAGGAAACACATCCTGAAAAATATTGATTATTTTTATTAAGTGTCAATTATTCGTAGGTAGGTGCTTTCTTCGGCAAACCCCGACGGCAATTTTATTATAGCATTTGAGATAACGAGTCGGTGAGATTCAAGGCTATTTTTATCGTGACGTGTCGGTATCGGCTGATGACTGTCCGGTGTAAATGGACCTTTAATCGAACTAGCGATTTGGTGGCCGTCGCGATAATCACTTTCCCTCAACTTAACCTATTGTTATGAGCTTTTCGAGGTTGTCTTTATCTCTCCGTGCTATACCCAATATATATTTTAACGCTCTCTGAGAGCACAATCTCAAGAGTTTACCCTGATCCCGAGCTGATAAAGAATTTACTGTTCGTTTTTCTCGCCGCCCAGGGTATGCGTAGCATTTATCCGCGACAACACATCTTGTGAGCCTCAAATTTGGATCTCTCCGATGCTCACATACTCCAATAATGCACATACCATAAAAGAAAATGATGAAGACAAGGCTTTGAACCAATCTCATATTGTTCCATTTGATATTTTCATATAATATGAATCATTATTTCAAACCCTTATTACTTCACCACCGTATAAAACTCGTAAGATTTTATATGATAAAAAAGTGATAATTATTTAAAATAAAATATAATTTGGAAAGAAAATAGAACTTAGAATAATAGCTAAAATAATACAACGTAATTGACAACAAATAAAACAGTTGTAGTTTGGTCTGAAAATTGAGTAAATCACCGAGATATGTAATGTCAATTATATTATTTTTATTTTGAGACAATAAAAATAATAGTTTTACCTAGCACAAAATATGTAAGTATTTTTATTAATTTTACCGTGTTTATTTGCATAAATATTGACTATCGTATGCACTTACGTCTGTTTAATTAACAATCATAAGAACTACATGACTGAAAAAAAATGTGTGCATCAAAAAAATTCTAACAAATAAGTACTTAATGTAAAGCTGCATGTGAGAACCATTTTGTTAATTGTGTATGAAATGCAAAAAAAAATTGTGTAAAATTTAAATACAAAAAATGTATTAAAAACTCTGTTATTGAAAAGCATGAAAAGATATTCGTTTCTTAATTTCCAGTAAGGCTTCACAATACATTGTTTAATGCATACTCATAATATTCTAGAGTCATAAAGTAAATTGACAATCTATTGTTTCTATGGTATTCGCTTTTGTTTCCTCTTCAGGGAGGATGTTGGAGGAATTCATTAAGTGTGTTGTTGGTGTGGATACTAAAAAAATACACTTGGAACCTGTGTATGTACCTCATTATTGGAGCACGAATCGCAAGACTGTTGGTCAGGGGCGTGAAACCTTTTATTTGTGAAAAAAACATATTATTTTTATTTTGCAAACTTTGATTAACAATTCGAATATTCTGAGTCGGCCTTTTTGCTATTCCTAACAAATCGTAGCACTATTATCCAATGTTATCCAATATAAATGCCTGAATGATAATATATGTTTTTTATTATGAAGCAGTGAATATAAATCTATTAATCCTTTGTTATAATATAATACATTACTTGATATGTTTACAAAATAAAAGTAATATTAATTTTAAATAAACTTAAGGCGTTAACACGAGTAACACACACTCCATAATGACGAGTTTTTTATGAATTAAAACACTGTTTTTACACTGTTGTGTTTATTTTTCTCAATATGTTTCAAAGGCTTCACATCTTCATCATTTTCCCGATGATTAAGGTGTAAAGCCTTCGAAACATGTCGAGAAAAATAAACTCCAAAGTGGAAAAAATAGTGCTTTGATTCATAAAAGATAAAATTCGTCAATGAAATATTGACATATACGAGTATTGTAAAAACAAGAACTAGAGTACACAATCTTAAAAGGATTTTATTTATTTCTATAGTTTACAATCCCTGGTAGAGATCATAGAAATGTAAGGAGAAAAGATTTTAATTGGATTCTGTTTGCTTTGAATCTCTGGTAACTCCGTTCGAGTTAGTGACGAATGACAAGCATCAGAACACGCAACGTATTCAAATTTACTTGGATAGGTAGGACTAGATTCCGTTGCATGATTTGCAATTAAACACAGGCAAGTGTGAGTGTTTACCGCTGCAAGGAACACTAGAATATCAAGTCGAATTTGAAAATAGAAGGGGAAAGAAATATGAAAGATCTGATTATCAGAAATAATTTTTAATTGACGTATTCCATTATAAGGAAGGCATAGAGAATATAGAGGATGAATAACGGACAGTCTTAATTCAAGTAAACGAACACTTTGCTCGGAAAACTTCTCTGGAATAAGTAGATTAGTTGAGTCGAAGCCCTAGTAAAAATTTTGGGGATCGAGCCTTTGGAGTAACTGACTCATTAGCTTGGAACAATCTTCCTTCATGTACAAATATCGTCATGCACGCGCGTCGATTTCTCTGACCCTCACGTAGCCGACATTCAATATTTGATTTATTTAATCATGCCACTTATTCCTCGGTCTTCCTCTATTTCTAGTTCCATTTACATCGTTAACAAATACTTTTATTACCATTCTTTCTTCATTCATTATTTCCATGTGTCCTAAACCAACTTAATAATCCTTTCTTTATTTTGTTCATAACACCATCATTCACATATTTCATATTATTGTTTAAAAAATATTTTCTAACCGATCGCGAATATTATCATTATTATTTTGATTAATCGCACTTTACATCATTAAAGCGCGTGCCAAATCGATGTAAAGGATATAGATATTATATTAATTCTCGTGACATGTGATAGGTCTAGCTCCATTTCATTGCCAAGTGAATTCTTCATCAGACCAAAGTCAGTGTAATAATCACACTGCCATCGCCGGCCAAAGTACCCGGGACCTACGGTGTGGCAGTCTAAGCACTTAACATTCGGCCAAGAAGGTAGACAACATCTGACATTGTAGTCAAAATTAGAATTAAAACACGTGTTAATGCGCCTTTCAGGTGATTACATCACAGAAACGGCACTTTAAAAGATAGCAAAATAGTATTATTATTTATATGCCTGAAAGGACTGCTACCATTGAAGCGATGCCCTTTCCGTTAAATTAGAATATATATTTTTTTAATATTATGACTGTGAATAACTCACAACACGTGTTTTAACAGATGCCTAGTTTAAAAGAAATGTTTAGTCACGTGAGGTTCGATAAACCTATGTTACCAGTTACTAATGGATAACCGAATGCCCGAAACGCGTATAACCACTATTCAATAAAATTGATTAGAAATTATTGATGAACTTACAGTTGTCCGTTATTATGACGGTTAAAGAAAGATTAATATACACACTATATTGTTTCCATTTGCTTTAAGTGTAGAAAATCCATTCATAACGGGAAATGCCGAGCGATAAACCTGGCAAAAGAAGAAAAATCACGAAATGGATGGTCCAGACATAAACTGCAAATAGATGTATGTACCCTGACAACGGCGGTGAGATGATGAAGCTGATAATAAAGTTATGAACAGCCGATGACAGATGACAATTGTTTATGACAATAATCAATACATTATCAATATTGAAGTAAACCACGGAACTGACAAAAGAAGGATGAAAGTAGAATAAATGCAGTAGAAATTAGTTCTCTTAGACGAATGTGTAGGAAAACTGTGTATGATAGAGTATCGAATGTAAATATAATATATGAATACAGTGCGAACGAAAGTGTTCTGAACAAAATAATAAAGATGGTTTGGACACATGGAAAGAAAGAATGGTAAAAAAAGAATATATAAACGATGTTAATGTAACTAGAAATATAGAAACACCGAGGAAAACGTGGCACGATTAAATAAATGAAATACTGAATGCCGGCCATGTGAGAAGTCGGAGAAATTGATACAATGTATGAACGCATTTTTTCAAGCTGATTCTGGGCTGTATTAAGAACCCTCATATTTTGGAACAGGTACGTATTTTTTTTCTGGTGGTTACCTGCGATAGCGCCGACATAAATTATTCTTTGCTCCGTCACGCAAAACCAATCTTCGTTTGGTATTGCCAGTAGGAAGATCAATTTGGACGATGAATTTAATCGTATCAGATTTGGATATTTTTAGTGTCAGTGAGGCTAACTAACTAACCAACTAACCATCACGCCGTCTCCCCGAAAGGTTAGGCAGAAAGAATGGACTGTCACACTTTTACTGATGCGGCACTCCATCCTTCTCTTTTCGCTCCGCGGGAGACGCGGTGTGATGGGTTGCGAACCTCATCGCCACCAATAGGCATCTCCCGCGCACAGTGAGGCAGTGTTCATAAAAAAATATTATCAATTCTGGAAAGAGCACTGCCTCACTGACGTTGACATATTTGGAATGCTTCTGAGATGTGTCATTTCTTAGTTTCATATTGATATAGAATTTTTGTTTAGCGTTTTGTGTCCAAATGAGGCGCATAAAAGTTTTTCGTTATTTATGTCTCATTTGTGTAAAACAAAAATAAATAAATACATGTTGAAGAAGCGGGAGAAATATATCAGGAAAGAACAGTGTGGAGGTCCATTATTTATGCCTACCCCTTCGGTGAAACGGCGTGATGGTTACTTAGTTATAAATTTACCTTAACATAAATTATACATGAAACCGAAGTGCGTTTCCTTAAAATGTTCTTTCGTTGCTAATTTGAATATGTAAACAAACTACTTTTTTCTCGAGTGGTTTGTGAACCGATTTCTAGGATATTAATATAAAATTTACAAAAAAAACACAGCTTAGGGGTACAAAATGTTTAAAGTAATATGATAATTTAAAAACCATTTTGGATATTTATTATAGATACCAAAACGAAAAAAAATCGTTTCTAACTACCTTGACTACAAAAATGAAAATGTCATTTTCAATTTAAAATATATTTTGTATAAAGATAATTGTATGCAAAGATAAAAAAAAACATAATTTTGAACGTTCAATTTACAATAATAAATCAGTTTAACGTCTAACTAACAAACATACCATCACGCCGTCTCCCCGTCTCGCCTTTTTGCCCCCGCGGGAAACGCGGTGTGATGGGTTGCGAACCTCATCGCCACCAATAGGCATCTCCCGCTACTTGGGCAAAATAGGCATCTTCTGCCATTTAACGTCACTTTAAATATTTTATTAAGATTTGAATACAATTTTTCTTTAACTTAAATTTAATTTAATTTCTGTTAAAAATAAAATAATAATAATTATTTTACACATTTAGTTTTAGGAGTTACAAGGAGGATTTACAATTAAGAGTTGAATTGTTTTTAAAATAAATATTCTTTGCGTCCAAGATTTTATTTTACTCGGCATATTTCGAAGGTTTCTCACCTACATAATCGGGAAAACTGAGTGTTGATAATGTTTAAGGATTATCTTAAAAAATAATTGTTGTATTAATTAACCTTTCTGATATGTTTAATGTCGAATATACATATGTTTTATTATGTAATCATTGTATTAATAAGTAGTCAAGAAATTTTTTATTTATATTAAAGTAGGTACATACAGATTTTAGTTTTTTTCTCTTGGCCATTAATTATTGTTAACAATGTATTAAACCACGTCAAATATATTAAGTACGAGTATATAAACTGTTTTGCTACACTTGATAATGCCCTAGCAAGACGAAACATGTCAATCAAATGGAGCTGATTTGGGACAATATTATTCAAATAATGTGTTCTACTAGCTCAGTGATTATTTTACATATAAAAAATGTAGAGTAAAGACGAAATTTGGTTTTTAAATTAATTAATAACGTGGTTCAATTTGTACCGTATTTGATGGAAGTTGTTCTTGTTTTCACCATCGAAATGGAGACTTCAAAAACTTCCGAAAAGTCTCTTACACTATCTGTCTTTCAAAAACTAACTAACTAACCATCACACCGTCTCTCCGAAGGGATAGGCAGAATGAATGGACCGCCACACTTTTCTTTCTTGGCATACTTATCTCGAATCATCAACATTCATACATCGTGTCATGCAGACACGATGTTTTTCAAACGTTATGATAATTATAGTTACGCATTTTATATTAGTTTGGCAGAAATGTTGTCATAAAAAATAATATTTATGGAAAATTATTAAGAGTCAATGTTAATTGAAATTCGTAATGGCAACATCACGAAAACTCATTAAGTGTAGCGTTGTTCAAATATTTTTTTTATAAAATAGGCAATAAACAGGAAAAACCACAAAGAATCAACATATGACGCGAATAACGCAGTGTCATAATCAGGGTATGTTGATCCCACAAGTAAGTAAATAATATCGACTGCACTGGCGCCATAGAATTTGTCAAAAAGAGTAATATCGCGTTGATTGTAACACCTTATGATGATAACATTGCTTAGTGAAACAGCTGCCGCGACAATTTCATAGGAATTGAATCAATTGTAGGTGATGGGCACGGAAAGGCTTGAAATCAACGTGGACGGCAACAGAATTGAGAATGTCCAAGAATATACATACCTGGGACACAATATTCGATTGGGCCGAGATAACCAAACCGCAGAGCTAAAAAGAAGAATTGGACTAAGCTGGGCAGCTTTCGGAAACATGAGTTACATCCGTAAAAAAACGGAAAATATCGATCAACCTGAAACGAAGAGTCTATGAAGCCTGCGTTCTGCCAGTTGTTACTTATGGTCTTAAAACTGTAACAGTGTCCAAACAAAGTGCCGAGAAACTACGAGTGACCCAAAAAGCCATGGAAAGAGCCATGTTAGGAATAAGCCTAAGTGACAGAGTTAGAAACGATACGGTGAGAGAAAAAACAAAGGTCACTGACATCATCCACCAGATGAAAAGTGGACAAGAATACTGCTGACTTGGAGACTGTGGACAGCAAGAAGTGCAGGGCGACCGCAACTACGGAGGAAGGATGAACTGAACAGACACGTCGAAATAACCTGAATGCAGTCTGCACAGGACAGAGTGACACGGAAGGAGGAGGCCTTTGTCCAGGAGTGGACGGGAATAGGCTGAGGAAGAAGAATAAGAAGAAATCAATTGTGATATTGCGACAGTGTTTCAATTTATCAATTAATAACGTTGAAATATTATAGTGTTTCCGCCAAAACAATGGATTTTATAGAAAAATATAAGTTGAAAAAGATATGCTTGATGACTTTAATTAATATATTATCCTACCTGATGACTTTAATTGATGGATCATCTGTCACCCACATAATCCCTACTCTATGGATTGTAATATAATTGCGGTAGGATGCACACACGGATAGCAATACACATCAGAAGAGATAGAAATGCGTAGTAAAATAATTGTCTATGGAATTGAGTATGTAATTAACTAACTAGTTAGTTACATAGTTAGTTATGTTGAATTGAGTATGTAACTAACTAACTAGTTAGTTACATAGTTAGTTAGTTAGTTAGTTACATACTCAAATCCATCGACAAGTATGTATTAGAATGTTATTTGTCATAATCAATTGGATAACTTACAAATTGATTTTACTTGTTCAGAACATATTCACTCCTTAGTCAGAAGCAGGCTCGAGAGGTGCCGTTATATGAAGTCCTCGTGAGGCTCAGTATTCACTCATGTTGGAGACGGTTCAAAATAAATTCTTGAGAACCCTCTACCTAAAAGAGTGCGGGGTATATCCTTGGCTCTATCTAATGGCGTTTCTTTTGGATATGCAAGGATATAACTCTCTTGAACCGAGGAGGTAGGACAAATAGATATTTTTGATCAATTGTTCTTTGATACGTCACGCATAACCAACCTGCCTTTGGTGATGCCAGTAGGAAGAGCAATTCGGACGTTGAATCTTATCGTCTCGGATTTGGACATTTTTACAAATTCTGGAAAGAGTACTGCCTCAATGAAATCAACAATCGACATATCTGGGATCATTCTGAGATGCTCGTTAGTTATGTCTCTTAGTTTCATATCGATATGGTATTTTTGTTTACTGTTTTGTGTCCAAATGAATGGCCTTAACGGTTTTCGTTTGTTGAGTCTCTCGCTTGTGTTTCTCTTGTATCCCTTAACGTACCGTGTTCAAAACAAAACGCTCGCTCCCATGTGGTAAGTTCAGTTTACCGCTAACTTTATCTAAATATCAAGCATATGACTAGATGAATCAAAATTTAATTTATGTCATCTTGTAGGGAATTCCATTAGGAATAGATCGATATCTATAACATACATGGATTATTTGAAAAACATATCATTATTAATTTTTTTCTGGAACCATGCGATTTCTGATATGTAATGCGTCACAGCATACGGGCGACTGGACATCGGGTCTGGACTTGTCTGCGCGCCGCGGCCGGCGGGGCGAGGATAAAGGCACCTAGGCAAAATGTATAGTACGTTCAAGACAACGAGTACGTATTAATATTTGTCCCTTTTGGTAAAGTGTTAATATTTTCACAGTTCTGATATTATTAAGTTACGTGCTGCGTTTTCATCCAGTCGGTATTATTACGTACCTATTGAAAAGGTCAAAGATATAATTTATAATACGTTCAAAACAGCGAGTAAGTATTTGTCACTTTTGATAAAGTTGTAAATATTAGCAAAACAAATTCTACCTTAACACGAATGAAGGTGAGGGCAGTCTTAGAAAATATTTTTTTTTGGGATGAAGGAAGTAATTTTTTGCTTTTTTTTTATTACGAAATATTGAGAACACTTCAATGGAGGATTACAATTTTTTTTATAATATTAGGGTCCATAGGTTTTAAGAAAATCAACTTTGAATTGGCAGTGGAAACTCAATTGACCACATGGCAACGCGACGGGTATAGAAATATAAATAAATAAATTGCAAATTGTAACTTAACGGGAGTTGCAGACTGCACAGAAACGAAAAGGAAGAACCTATACCCAAGTGAAAAAAAACTAGAAGGACAAAACATAATAAGGCGGTTTTAATAGATAGAGAAATACATAGGGCGACAAGCAAATGAAAATCTAAGTATAAGTATCGAGCGTCTGTTTCATTAAAAATATGAAAGTTATGAAAAAAAAAAACAAGTTTATAAAACTAATTATTTTGCGACTATCTTGTTTACTAAAAGTTCGTCTAAGAAACCGTCTCGGAATATGAAGTAATTTAACTTTGAAAGTATCCAATTTTAACTTCAAAATAATACACAGTTTTATTAAAATGGAAATACGAATAATATATTCAGATTTTTAGTACAAACGCTTTCACTTAAATTTCCACCGTTCGCCCAAATGCATAATATAATTCGATTTACAAAAAACAATGGGTTTGGCAAAACGATTTAAATGCACTGGAATATAAAAAATATAATCATGACATTAATAAAACACCTATTTAGAAACGCATAAAGTTGTTCAACTTTGTCGCTAACCGTAACAAAGTGTTACGTAATAGCACCGATCGCGCCGATGAATAAAACATACCAAAGGAGCTGACACAAAAGCGGGGGGAAATGTTTACTGGTTTATATGTTGCTTTTGACTTTGAAAAATCGAATTTAACCATAAACATTATTTCAAATAAAATTAAAAAACTAATTAACAACTAACCATCACACCGTCTCCCCGAAAGGGTAGGCAGAAAGAATGGACTGTCACATTTTAACCGATGCGGCACTCCATCCTTCTCTTTTCGCCCCGCGGGAGACGCGTTGTAATGGGTTGTGAACCTCATCACCACCAATAGGCATCTCCCAAAAAAAATGCAACGGCACAATGGTGTTCTTGTATCAACCCTAATGTATGGAAGCGAAGCATGGAACTGGCAAAATAATGATAGGAGTAGAATAAATGCATTAGAATTTAGATCTATTAGTCTCAATTCTACTGCAAAAACAAACAAAAAAACAGATTTATAAATAATTAGATTTTAGATTAATAATTAATTAATAATAAATTAGATTAATAAGATTAATAATAAATAATTAGATTAATAATTAATCTAATAATTAGACGAATGTGCGAAAAATATGTAAATGAGTGCCGAATAAAAATATAAGAAGTGAATGCAGGGCTGATGGAAGTGTTATGATCAAAATAATGAATAAATCGTTAAGATGGTTTAGACGCATGGAAAGAATGAATAAAAAAGAATGGTAAATAATGGCAAATAAATGTAACTATAATATAAATGTAGGAAAATCGAGGAAAAGGTAGCACGATCGAATAAATCAAATATTGAATTTTGACCATGTGAGGAGTCGGAGAAATCGACGTGTATTCATGACACGATGTATGAATGTTGAGGAAGTGAGAGAAGTATGTCAGGAAAGAAAAGTGTGGCAGTCTATTATTTCTGCCTGCCCCATCGGTGACACGGCATGATGGTTAGTTAGTAAGTTAGTTTAATAGTCCATTGTTTTGGCCGAAACCGTTCTTTTAATTAAAATATTTAGGTACCTAACTTAATTTCAGCAAGAACTTCAAAATTATATCAAAGAAATTATTCAAATTGACACGAAAATCACGAAAATTTGACATTTAGTATATTATTGTAACACCTGATGATGTCAACATTGGGTGATGAAACAGCTATCGCGTAAAATAAAATACAATTGTGATACAAAAAACAAAGTTTATTCATTAACAGTTTAAGTAAGTTAATTTTTTTTTTAATTTTCATTATCACAAAACAGCACTTGCTCTTTATACTTTAGTTATTGAATTGAACGGTGTCATTTAATACATAGTTTAAAAGTGGGTACACTGATTACAATATGCACGCTCGAGTAAGCCGGCCGCACGGGCGAGGTGGTTGCATGCTCCATTCAGACAACTCGGGCACATGGGCGGCGCGAAATCACACACAAACCAGAGGCGTCCGACCGAAAACGCGATACACCAACACCATTCCTCATCGCTGCAATGCGTTTGGTATTCTTAACTCATTGTCTGAAATGAGATCTCTTAGACGAATTTGTGGATACTCGGTGTATGATAGATAGATCTAGAAATGAGATCTCTTAGACGAATGTGTGGATACTATGTGTATGATAGATAGATCTAGAAATTAGATCTCTTAGACGAATGTGTGGATACTCTGTGTGTGATAAAATGTCGAATGAAAATATAAGAAGTGAATGCAGTGCGAATTATGGTGTCATGGACAAAATAATGAAAGGATCATTAAGATGGTTTGGACATATGGAAAGAATGAATGAAGAAAGAATGGTAAAAAAATTATATGTTAATGATGTAAATGGAACCAGAAATAGAGGAAGACCGAGGAAAACGTGGCACGATCAGATAAATCAAATATTGAATGTCGGCCATGTGAGGAGTCAGAGAAATCGACGCGCGTGCATGACACGATGTATGAATGTTGAGGAAGCGAGAGAAATATGTCAGGAAAGAAAAGTGTGGCAGTCCATTCTTTCTGCCTACCCCTTCGGGGAGACGGCGTGATGGTTAGTTAGTTAGTTAACTCTTTGTCTGCGGGAAGGGTATTAGTACCAGTTTATCGTAAAGTACGTTCAGAAGGCAAATACTCTTAATTCTGGAGAGTATCCTGTCTTCCTAATGTTGAACTGTCTCTCATGCGCTTCTGGTAGTATATTATACACATTATATTATTTTACCTGTTCTCAATAGATGTCTTAATTAATTTTGTAATGTCTGTTGAAAAAAGAAACTGATTTGATTTATCTGCTTTCATTTGTAATGTGGCTCTACCGCCGAATGCTCAGAATTCCCTGTACAGGCATGATTACCAATACCGAAATCCTGAGGCGAGCTAGAGTTGACAGGTTGTCAACTACGTTCGGAAGATTTCACATCTAGATCACGTGCTGCATGGGAAGAAGTACCACCTACTCCAACTGATATTGGAGGGAGAAATTGAGGGACGCCGAGGGCCCGGTAGGAGACAGATGTCATGGCTGCGAAACATAAGGGAGTGGACCGGCTAATAAGTGTGGAGGAGCTTTTCCGAGCGGCGCAGGACAGTGACAGGTTAGCCGAGGTGACCGCCAACGTTGTGGGGACCCGACAGGGCACTTGAAGAAGAATATCCGCATTCAGAGCGGCAGCACGACTTGTATAGTAAAAGGTGTTCCAAATAATTATCATAGTTCACAACACCTAAAAGATTTAAAAAATATATATTTAACAAGACCAAGATGAAACCGGTTCATCACACTTTCATTGGCACCGCATTCGCTTCTTACATATTCATTCGACACTCTATCAAAGATTTTCCACACATTTGTCTATCATACAGAAACCTCATTTCTACTGCATCTATTCTGCTTTCACCCTCTTTTACCAGTTCCATGCTTCGCTTCCATACATAAGCGTCGCTACAACAACTGTAGCGACGCTTATGTATGGACTTTTACGCTTACTGCCATTTAGACTTTTTTGATAGGCGTTTATTTGCGATGACAATCTTAAGTGCACCATTCATATTGTATCCTGCCCCAGCCCTTCTTTCAATATTCCTCTCCACTCGCCCATCCTTTGTAAACATACTATATAAATATACAAACTCATCTACTTGCTCCAGGCTTTTTCACTTTCATCATCAAATCATTTGGCATGCATACCTATATACATATTTCGCCTTACGAAACAAGTCACGCGGAAAAATCGCGTATGGATTTTTAATCTAATGGTGTACGTATTAAAGTTTATTCTGTGTATCGTTATGCGTTGCACTTTATCTTTTGTCGACCTTCGTGGCAGAGTGGTAAGAGCTCTGAATTCCATACCGAAGGTCCCGGGTTCGATTCCCGGCGATGGCAGTGTGATTGTTACAACAGTATAATGCGTGTAGGCGTTCAGGAGTATAAGAAAAGTTGTGCGGTAAGTTGATGCCACGGAACAGCACTGTCTTACGGTACCTGCATTCGAGTATCAACAGTTAGCTGATAGCAAGATTCCGGCGTGCCTGTCCCCTGGTGGCCGGAGCCGGATTACAATACGTTCGGTCCACGACCATATCCCCGCAGATGATATAAAAGGCGGTTTTTATGCACTACACTTAATAGAAACTTTGAAGGCACTTCGGAGAGTTGCGCAACAGTAGACGGTGTTAAGAGTAACATTATAAATATCGCTCTCAAATATAATATATTCAAATTTATTCAGGAACACTTCAAACAATATGCAAAAGCCGAAAGGGGTGACTTACGAAATAAAAGCATAGTGGAAGTATTATGAGAAAAAATAATGAAAGTACGCGCACGACTCGAATTATGAATGTTGAGGAAACGAAAGAAGTACGTGGCATTAAATTTCGGCCACGCAAGGTGTCGGAGAAATTGACATGGGTATATGACACGATGTATGAATGTTAAAGCATGTCAGGAAATAACAGTGTGGCGGTCTATACTTTCTGTCTACATCTTCGCGAAGACGGCGTAATGGTTAGTTAGTAAGTTAAATTGTTATTTTCCTTCATTAAGATAGTGTGGACACATGGAAATAATTAATGAAAAAAGAATGGTGATGAAAGTGTATGATGTAAATTGTACTAGAGGAAGATCGAGGAAAACGTGCCACGATCAAATAAATCAAACTTTAAATTTCGGCCACGTAAAGAGTTAGAGAAATCGACGTGCGTGCATGACGCGATTTATCAATTTTGAGGATGCGAGAGAAGTATTTTAGGAATGACGGCGTGTTGGTTAGTTCGTTAGTTAATATATATAAAAAAAACACAAGAGTCAACTGTGTGAATATATATAGATAATGATCAAAATAAAAAAAAGTTCATTCTTTCTGTCTACCCTTTCGGGGAAACGGCGCGATGGTTAGTTAGTTAGTTAGTTATTAAAATAAATAAAAATTATGATTGATCATTACAAAGTGCTGTAAAACAGTTAGAAACCTAATTAAAATAAAATTTACTTTTACCTATTATTTTAATTTAAAAAAAAAGCATTAAATGTTTCATGTTAAAGCGGATAAAAGAGGTAAACATAATTTATAAAATAAGACACTTGAAAATATAATACAATAATTCAAATATTTCCTAGTATAATTCTACAGAGTGATACTTTCTAAAAAACAAGCACTAATTGTACTTATACTACGCGTATGCATAATATTGTTATGAAATCAGAGACACTTAAGAATTTGTAAATCAAGGTATCGAATAAACGAGCAGTGAAAGAAAAATTGGAACGATATACTCGAATACACGATGTAGTTGAATTGTATGTATGGAGTTGATAGACAGATAATGAGCAAGACACTTTACGTTTCACACAGCGGGTAACGACGTACGTTAAAAACATAATATTCTGCACTATTTACTACTTTTGATTACAAGAAAGCAACAGTTAAAACACGATCAAATCTAATAGATTTAGTACCGAACACAAGCTAAAATAAGTACAACGCAGAGGCGCGTATATTTTACCCAAATATTATTTCTTCCACATTCGCCATAACATTGTCTTGCATAACATTCATTGAACAATGTTTATTTTTTTAACTTTGTACGCAACACTCACTTTATTAAATATAAAATAAAAAAAACAACAAACATGTTTCGGACACAAAAGCTCTTCATTATAAAAAAATATTATAAAAATTTTTCATGAATGTGGTCAGTTTTGACAGATATTCAAATGAATTATTTAGGAACGTTTATGCTTTTGTTATAACAAATATTTTGAATATATTTTAAAGTTCTTGATTGCCTTTGTTGTGGAGATACATTCCTGGACCCCAATAAGAACTTTAAATTATTATTTTTAATTTATTCAAAATATTTGTTACAACAAAACCATACACGTTCCGAAATAAATCATTTTAATATCGGTCAAAACAGACTACATTTTTAATTTTTTTTAAATATTTATATCACTGATGCAGGGGTTCTGTGTACGAAATACGTTTGTTGTTTTTTTATTAACTAACTAACTAACTATCCATCACGCCGTCTCCCCGAAATAGTAGGCAGAAAGAAGGCAAAGTTGGTGTTGTGTACAAAGTTAAAAAAATAAACATTGTTTAAATAATATTTTTTCATTATTGTATACTTTTTTTTTTGTAACGGACCATTATTTTTACATACATAAAAATCAAATTAAATTACACACACGCTTCGGGCCACAGAAGCCCTTCACCAATGTAATTTTAAAAATAATATGTATACACAAAATAAATATTTAAACAAATTTTATCATGAATGTGGTCGGTATTGAAAGATGTTAAAAAGAAATGTTTTGAACGTTTTATGCATTTGTTGTTACAAATATTTAAAAAAATTCACAGTGCATTCGTGATCAAATTTGTTTAAATATTTATTTTGATTATATCATATTTTTAATTATACTGATGAAGGACTTCTACGAGTATGTTCCCAAAACATGTTTGTAATTTAATGATTTGTTACAAATAAAGAAAAAATATATATTGTAATTATGAACCCGCAACACAAAGTCATGGTAAATATAGAAAATATATTTTTCCACGTTATCATTGGGAGTGTCAACTTGAAGAAAACCGTCTAAGATGATACGCCCACGTCATACAACGTCCAGCCGACTATGTAACATGGAAGGTGATGAAATGGAGCAGCGATCCAGAGCACGTGGTAGGTCCAAGTGCACGTAAATGGGACTTATTCAAAAGAGGATGGGATCTCACCATATGCCACATTGGACAGACAGTTATGGAGACGCCATACACGACGATCCGACCCCCAAGTAAATGGGGCAAGAATAGCAAAAAAAATATCATTGGTAGTATACATAGAGGATTCCCACCGTTTACCCGAAGCTGTTATAGGCGAACGGCGCCTTTCGTCAGCTTCGCTCATTCAATCCCTGGACAAGTCCCTCGTCCATGCGGAACTTACGTTAGAAAAAAGGGGCAAAAGAAATCAAGAGGGACCAGACCACATTTAATCTACTGATATATTCCTCTATGTCCCGCCTAACATGCAGATAACACTAAAAACACTTAAATATTTCTAAACAAAATATGTTAAAGGAAAAAAGACACGGGGTTAAAATGGTAAGCGGACTCATGGACACATGACAGCGGGAAATGAAAGGAGGAACAGAGAAGACAAATGCGGAATGGCGTGAGTACGCACCAAGTTATTATATAGCGGAGACGAGACAGGTCAAGGGAACAGAATATTACAAAAATCTAAATTTTTTTTTTTATATATTAAGAAATTGCCGCGATGGGGAGGGCGAGGCCCAGCTCTGCAAGCAGCCCCCACCCTTGACGAGGTATAGAAGGTGGCATATGAGATCTCAGGAGTCAACGGCGGGTATCTATAGTTACTACTTCACATACTCGTAGAGATATTGCTCTTAAAGATTGTAAGCCACCATGGTGGAGTAATTCCATGGATCTCGATCTTACGCTTATTGCTCTCATTCATCCAGCTCAGCTGGATCAGCCAGAACGTAACCCATTACGCGCTAAATAGAGCTTTCTAGAGGTTTAACTCTATTTACTCTTTGGATTATTTGTTGTTCTATAACAGTCATTGTCTATATCTAGTTATAAATGAGTAGCTAAGCGTTTCAAGGGAGGAGCATTAGGACCATTTTCAGGGAGGCTGCCGCACGTAGGCCTTTTTGAAATATTTTGAAATATGAGTATCATTGACTTGGGTCATGCCGTACCGATTTTAAGTGGGTCCTTTTAGGATGTATAAAAACAGAAACAATACCTAATTATTATTCTAAAACAAAAAAAAAACAACGTAACAATCTGATACGCAAAAATAATAATTACAATTTTAAAACATTTGAAATAACAGAGAATATAATTTTTATATAGATGTATAATTAAGTCACAAAGGTTTATGGCAACAATAAACTCTGCATAAAATGGCCGTTTACAATAGAGTTATAGTACCAACCCTGATGTATGTAAGTGAAGCATGGAATTGGCAGAAAAAGGATAAAAGCAGAATAAATGCGGAAGATATGAGATCCCTAAGACGTATGTGTGGTAAAACAATGTACGACAAAATTTCAAATGCCGAAATAAAGAAGGAATGTAGATCGGAAGAAAGCATTATGAACAAAATTATGAAAGGATCACTGCGTTGGTTTTGACATTTGGTTTTCCTCGTGGGAGAACGAGGAAAGCTCGGCATAACCAAATTAATAAAATGTTAAGGGTCGGCCATGTTAGAAGTCGGAAGAATCGACGTGCGTGTACGGCTCGCTGTATGAATGGAGGAAGCTAGAGACGTGTGTCAGGATCGAGTAGTGTGGCGGTTCATTTACTCTGCCTACCCCTTCAGGGGTTGTTATTACAAACTGTGAATTAAAAATATGTGTTAAGATGAGAAACTCTCGAATTGTGTCAAGAACGAACGCACGTCCATGGTTTAGCAGTTACATGTAGATAATCAGTCTTCAGAATAGTATAGGTACCATGCCATGATACTCTATTAAGTTTTATATAACTTTTTATTTAATATATTTTATTTTATATAATTTTTTATAAGAACTGCCAAAATAAGGATAAAAGTAGAATAAATCCAGTAGAAATGAGATCTCTTAGACGAATGTGTAGATACTCTGTGTATGATAGAGTGTCGAATGAAAATATAACAAGTGAATGCGGTGCGAATGATGGTGTTATGAACAAAATAATGAAAGGATCATTAAGATGGTTTGGACATATGGAAAGAATGAATGAAGAAAGAATGGTAAAAAAATTATATGTTAACGATGTAAATGGAACCAGAAATAGAGGAAGACCGAGGAAAACGTGGCACGATCATATAAATCAAATATTGAATATCGGCCATGTGAGAAGTCAGAGAAATCGATGCGCGTGCATGACACGATGTATGAATGTTGAGGAAGCGAGAGATATATGTCAGAAACGAAAAGTGTGGCAGTCCATTATTTCTGCCTACCCGATCGGGGAGACGGTGTGATGGTTAGTTTGTTAAATTTTATATAAGGAAAAAAATGCTTTTTTTATTTAAAAAAAATACCGGCCGACACTGTTATTCAGAGTTACAGTTAGCCTTTGTTGGTTAGATTGTTCACCTCGTTTTAGATAAGCAAGTCTTAAATTTAACAGACGATGAGTAAGGAATTAATTTAAATTTAATTTCGTTCGCGGACCAAGGCTCACGTGTAAAGATTACTGAGCGTGCGATTCCACTATTTCGAAGACATTTACATTAGGAATTCAGAGTTAATCCCATTTTTACCAAGTCGCGAGCGTTGTGCGTGAGTGTAAATTATTTTGCTTGTAATAATTATAGAACGAGAAGAAAAAAAACTTCGTTGAACAAAATCAGTCATTCAAAGTAAATAAACCTCAAAGTAACTAACTATCTAACCATCACGCCATTTCCCCGGAGGAGATGAGGATGGATCATCACATTGTTCTATCCTGACATAACTCTCGCGCCTCTTCTACATTCACACATCGTGACATGCACGCTCGTCAATTGTTTCTACTTCGAACGTGGCCGCTGTTCAGTAATTCATTATTTTGGTCTTGCCATGTCATCCTTTGCCTTCCTCGACTTCTTTTTACATTCACACTACTTGCATATATATTTTTACCATTCTTCCCTCATCCATTCGTTCCATATGTCCAAACCATCTTAGTGACCCCTTCTAGATTTTATTTATCACGCATTAATCCGCCTTACATTCCATTCTTACTTGATCATTAGATATTCCATTATCCACTGTTTTACCGGACATTCTTCTTAGTGACCTCATTTCTACGGCGTTTATCCTACTTTCATCATTCTTCTGCCAACTCCAAGTTTCACTTCTATACATAAGGGTCAGCACTAGAACTCTATTGCACTAGAGTGAACCATTATTTTTTTTCCAGCTCCCAACCTTCTTCCGATATCTTTCTCCATCTTTCCATCTCTTGTAAACATGTTTCCTAGATAAACAAATTCGGTAACTTGCCCTAATTTCTCACCGTTCGCACTTATGTCACAATCCGTCATACATTCTTCCTTTTAAAATACCATAACTTTAGACTTTGACACGTTCATCATAGGGTCATACTTATTACATTCTTGACTTGACAATTTAACTAACTAACTAACCATCACGCCGTCTCCGTCGAAGGGGTAGACAGAAAGAATGGACTACAACATTTTTCTTTCCTGGCAAACTTCTCTAGATTCCTCAACATTCATAAATCGTTTCATGTACGCACGTCGATTTCTCCGACTCGTCACGTGGCCGACAGTCTCATATTATTGAATGCGGCCCTCTCAATCTCTATTTTCCACCTCACTTATTTTTCGGGATCAATGTCATTTGTTATCAAAATTAAGTAGAAAGGAACTAAAATAAAAATGATTCTATGTTACATTCAAATGTAAGAAACTTCGAAACCATTTTGTTGAACTTCAAATATAGCCAGTGGCAATATAAGGGTTAAAAGTGATGTCTGATTATAGAGACAGCTATAGAAAAATTTACCATTTCGATAAATATCCAATCTGGTCGCAAATACAAGCGGTCGTTAAACAGATAGGTCGTTATGGAAGGTGTATCTGTAAATCAAATAGTTAATATTTATGCGGGTTAACCGTCGCGTTGCCATGTGGTCAATTGAGTTTCCACTGCCAATTTAAAGTTGATTTTCTTAAAACCTATGGACCCTAATATTATAAAAAAAATAATTGTAATCCTCCAATCCTAATATTGTAATCCTCCATTGAAGTGTTCTCAATATTTCGTAATAAAAAAAAAGCAAAAAATTACTTCCTTCAACCCAAAAAAAAATATTTTTTAAGACTGCCCTCACCTTCATTCGTGTTACGGTAGAATTTGTTTTGATAATATTTACAACTTTATCAAAAGTGACAAATACTTACTCGCTGTTTTAAACGTATTATAAATTATATGTTTGGCCTTTTCTCACGTAATAATACCGATTCTGGACGGAAACGCAGCACGCAACTTAATAATATCAGAACTGTGAAAATATTAACACTTTACCAAAAGGGACAAATATTAATACGTACTCGTTGTCTTGAACGTAATATACATTTTGCCTAGGTGCCTTTATCATACGTAAAATTATAGCGCCGCGGCGCGGCGGGACGAGAGAGGTTCATACTTGCTGTCAGTTGTTCATATGCTGTCTCGTCATTCTATATCAGAAATCGCATGGTTCCAGAAAAAAATTAATAATGATATGTTTTTCAAATAATCCATGTATGTTTTAGATATCGATCTATTCCTAATAAAATTCCTTACAAGATGATATAAAATAAATTTTGATTCATCGAGTCATATGCTTGATATTTATAGATAAACTTAGCGCTAAACTGAATTGACCACATGGGAGCGAGCGTTTTGTTTTGAACACGGTACGTTAAGGGTTAAAGAAAACTTCATTTAGGAGCGTGGAAATAATTTAAAAACCTTACTCAACAAAAATCGTCTAATGAGAGGACTTCAGACATCGACAACTTATTTATTTATAAGAAGAGTTTCGCCGTAAGCATCTAGTAATTAGAGACTGAACAGCTCCGAGATAATTGCATTTCACTAGACACAGACTAAACACTCCTAATTTGATTTAATTAAAGATTTAAAGGAAAGTTATTTTAATCTTCCTTTACCGGAGCTGTGTAGCCATAACAGCATCGCTTCTAATTACTTTAATATCTCTATAAACTAACTAACCATCACGCCGTCTCCCCGAAGGGGTAGGCAGAAAAAATGGACTGCCACACTTTTCTTTCCTGACATATTTCTCTCGCTTCCTCAACATTCATACATCGTGTCATGCACGCGCGTCGATTTCTCTGACTCCTCACATGGCCGACATTCAATATTTGATTTATCTGATCGTGTCACGTTTTCCTCGGTCTTCCTTTATTTCTGGTTCCATTTACATCATTAACATTTTTTTTTTTTACCATTCTTTCTTTATTCATTCTTTCTATATGTCCAAACCATTTTAATGATCCTTTCATTATTTTGTTCATGACACCATCATTCGCACCGCATTCACTTCTTATATTTTCATTCGACACTCTATCATACACAGAGTATCTACACATTCGTCTAAGAGATCTCATTTGTACTGCATTTATTCTACTTTCATCCTTCTTTTGCCAGTTCCATGCTTCGCTTCCATACATAAGGGTCGGTAGAAGAACACCATTGTGCACTGCCATTCTAGCTTTTTTGGATAGGTTTTTGTTTGCGATGACAACTTTAAGAGCACCATTCACTTTGTTGCCTGCCCCAACCCTTCTTTCAATATCCCTCTCCACTCGCCCATCTCTTGTTCACATACTACCTAAATACACTTACTTAATTACTTTAATATCTCTATAAATACGAGTATTATAATTTTTTGTTAAAATTGTTAATATTTTTCCATTATTCTTACATTTACGCATTGATTCAAATAATGAATTTAAAATATGACGTAATAAATATTTATTAAAAACGGATTATTTTATCAAAAATCGGAAATAAACCACTTTAATAATAAAAAGAGCATTCAAGTGTCTATCGAATTGTCGCGTATAGAAGTGTGAAGAGTAAACCACACTCGTTTAACTGCCTTAAATTATTTGATCTCAATTACGCTACTTCTTTATTCGTGAGGGCGAGAATGACAAATTATGAGTCGTGTTTAGACCTGGATCGTGTTTCAGGCATTTTAAATGGATGCCGATGTTTTTTTTATACCCATACTTTTGACTTAATATAATCAATTGCTTATGAATATGTATTATTTTTAAATATCATATTTTGAAATGTGTGGTGATTACACATCACAGCATTGTTTGGACTTGCTTAACACGATCAGGAGAATTGTTAACTATTAAGAGTGTTTTATTTTTAAAAATTTAAGAAAATTGTTGCGTGTAACAACTACGTAACAAAATTTTTATCTATTGATTTATTTCTAGTCGTGTACCGAATATAAATATGTATTGTGCCTTCGAGTGCCTTCATCGCAAAAATAATATGTATCCACGTTCTACTGACATAGTACGAAAGAATTCACGAGCCAATTACTCGTGTTTGTCACGTGATCCTGCTATTATTTCAACATTGGAATTACACACGATATTCGTTTACAACCTTAGAATCGTATTTATATACAAATGTGTCTTATTATTGAAAAAAAAAATATTAAATCAAATAATTAAGTTTAACACATAAATACAAAAATAACATAAATACGTTGAATTTAACCACGCAAAAGTTTTTATATTTGAAGTTGATTAGTTTAATTTGTTAAGCTTAGGTACAAGTGAAACTAGTTATTAAATAATTAAATTTAAAATATAAATACAAAAAAATAACACAAATTGACCACGAAAACGTAATTATATATTAAGTCGATTGGTTTATTTTATAAATCTTGGGTACAAGCGAAACTAGCTAGATTCAATTAATAAGTTTTATAACCACGGAATGGTAATTTTATTTGAATTCAACTAGTTTCGTTTCATTCATTTAGTTATTTAACCATGGAATAATAATAACATTTGAAGTCAACTAGTTTCGTTTGGAAAGTTTCTCCTGTTGCCGACATTTATTCTTTTTATTTTAATATTGCAACGTCTCCTTCGGTCTTCGTTCACAACATTAACGTGTACTTCCTTTCTATTATTTCTTCAATCATCCAAACCATTTTAATGAACCTTTCATTATTTTATTCATTTTGGAATCACTTCTTATATTTCATTTGACTCTCTTCAACCCTCGTTGCGGCAGGCTTCATTGGTCTCGAACTGCGGTTTACTTATTTCCAGCTTAGATAGATAGTCCCAGTTCAGTATAATATAACATTCAATTATAATATAACAAAATTCAGTAGTAAGAAACCAATATTTTGATGCCAGCGAGCCTGGCAAAACCGTCCGCGGTCGAAATTAAGACAAAGTGAGAGCAGTTCAAAAAACATCGTTTTATTTATTATAATTAGATAGTATATGAAATAAAAGATTTATAAGATACATTCAAATATATGAGCTGCAAATGTAGTCTGGCGCTGAGTGAAACCATTTTATCGGCTGCAAATGTTGTAATGCACACTTTAGGGGTTAATATACAGATTTGTCACATATTGTTGTTATTATATTTTATAATTATACATTTCAAACCACAATGTGAGGTTTCATGTGAAAATTTATGTAAAAAAATGGTTTTAATGCGATTTTCTAGTCAATTGATTGTTTGTCAACACGAGAATGTTCATATTTCAATGTTAAATATTGATGCTTCGTGTTTAACGTTCCTTATTTGGCGTAGGTAAACATTTTGAAGATTTGTTTTGAAATACAAATGGAAGATTCTAGTAAGAAACGAAAAAAAAAAACAAAGTCTGATCCAAACAATTGAAGGATGACGATTTGTAAGCATTCATTGTTTTGTTTCAACGTCACGATTTGTATTAGTTTAAAGTGATAAATGTGTTCAATTGCACTTGTTATCTATTACAATGTTAGACAAATAAAGATACCGAACAAAAACAGAGTGCATATTCAATATTTCGAGCAACTTCAATACTTTTTAGTACGTCCCATTATAAAATTAATAAACAAAATTATGTCCACTCTGCAAATACGTTGATTTCCATATGTATGAAATTTTTATTGCTGTAAGAAATTCTTTTATAGACAATATTCTGATTTGCATATTACCATTACGGTAATACGTCATTTTCATTTCAATCGTTTGTTAAGGAAAAACTAGACGTTTAAAACAATAAAACAGAATAATCGGGTATGACATTGTCTGCTTGGAAATCTTTTAGAGTGAGAACTGACGTGATCAATATAATTCCAATTTTAAAACAATCTGAAAAAAGAACACCTGAATATTTTTAAAGCAAAACAAATCGTTACTGCAAACAGTGCGTATTTAAATGTTACTAACTAACTACCCATCACGTTCTCTCCGGAGGGATAGGCAGAAAGAACCCCCACTCTATTATTTCCTGACATACTACTTGATAACTCTGAGATTTTGATTTCTCCGACTATCACGTGGCTGACATGGATTTATTCGATCGTGCCACGTTTTCCTCTGTCTTCCTCTATTTCTATTTCCATTTATCATTTTTACCATTCTTTCCATGTGTCCTAACCATCTTTATGTTTCTTTCATTATTTTGTTCATAACGATGTCACTCTATAGATATATATTTTGATTCGACACTCTATCATACACATATTTTTCTCCACATTCGTTTAAGAGATCTCATTTCTACAGCATTTATTCTACTTTCATCCTTCTTTTGCCAGTTCCATGCTTCGCTTCCATACATAAGGGTCGGTACAAGAATACCATTGAGCACTGGCATGTTAACTTTTTAGGTAGCCTTTGTTTTTGATGACAACTTTAAGTGTAACATTAATTTTTTGCCTGCCCCAACACTTCTTTATTATTAAGATTTTTAATAACCTAATTTTAACATAATAAGCGCCATAGTTCCACCTTTTTCTAGTTCCATTTACATCGTTAACACATACTTGTATACCATTCTATATTCAGTCATTATTTCCATGTGTCAAAATCGTCATCGTCACCCTTTCAGTATTTTATTTATAACACTTTCATTCGCATTGCATTCACTTCTTATATTTGCATTTGACACTCTTTCGTATACATACTCGTATTTACCACACTACCATTATTCTAAGGAATCTCGTTTCTAGCACATTCTCTCTCACAACTCCATTCATTTTACGTTCATTCTTCTTTATCCTGTTCCATGCTTCACTTCCATACGTAAGGAATATTAACATGTTACTTGCAAAGTTTTGTTCCATTAATTTATCAATGAGTTTTAAAAACAACAGTTTAAAAGATCGCAGTCATCGCCATAGGAGTAGGTAGAAATAATTGACTGTTAATCTGTTCCCTCCTGACATTCTTCTCTCGATTCCTCAACAATCGTTCATCACGCACGCACGTCGATTCTCCGACAATATTTGCTTAAAAGTTAATTAAAAGTTGATTACCAATTGTATATTTTGCAATACAAATACAACTAATAAAATATAATGAAACAATTAAATGTAATCATTTGCGTAAACATTGTATTTTCCAAAGTAATATAATGGTTTACATTTCGAGATTAAGTTTACATTCAATATAATATTTCAATTCCACAGAGGCATGTGTAAATCTTGGATGTTTGAAATTAGTTCCAATCCGAATTTGTGGGTAAATATTTGTATTATAGTTGGATGTGGATATGTATAGATGCAATTTTTTCTATAAGGTTTCCGAAGGATTTTTTTTTTCAAATAACCAAATAGAACATGAAAATTTAGAAGCCTTATGTAAGGACATCACTTTTTATATCTCAAAAACGCAGATACCTAATATTATATACGCTGTTTTTTTTTTCATTTCTTTTGTACAACAGGTTATTAAAAAAAAACACATTTTTATAACATTCATAAAACGAACTTCCATCAAGCGATTTCAGAAAAAGCATTTGATTATCAAATCTAAAGTTTACGCCAATAAACCGGTTTCTCTAGCGCATTGTAAAGAAAATATTCGCCACGAAATGGCAGCAATCACGGAGTCTACCTATCATGAGAAATTTAACTGTTCGACTAAATGAGTGCCGCCAACGCAACTCCAAAATTCTGTTCTTAACTAACTAACCATCACGCCGTAGGCAGAAAGAATGGACTGCCACACTTTTCTTTCCTGACATATTTCTCTCGCTTCCTCAAAATTCATACATCGTGTCATGCACGCGCGTCGATTTCTCTGACTCCTCACATGGCCGACATTCAATATTTGATTTATTTGTACGTGCCACGTTTTCCTCGGTCTTCCTCTATTTCTGGTTCCATTTACAACATTAACATATAATTTTTTTACCATTCTTTCTTCATTCATTCTTTCCATATGTCCAAACCATCTTAATGATCCTTTCGTTATTTTGTTCATGACACCATCATTTGCACCGCATTCACTTCTTATATTTTCATTCGACACTCTATTATACACAGAGTTTCCACACATTCGTCTAAGAGATCTCATTTCTACTGAATTTATTCTACTTTCATCCTTCTTTTGCCAGTTCCATGCTTCGCTTCCATACATAAGGGTCGGTAGAAGAACACCATTGTGCACTGCCATTTTAGCTTTTTCTGTTCTTTAATAATTAATAAACATTTTTTCGGTTTACTTTTTAATAAATCGATCCACTAAATATAAACTTTATTTTAAAACAGTTGAGGATGATTTGCCGATCACTAGAGGAAAGCACCATGTATAGAAAGAAATTCCAATATGTTTGAAATTCAATTCGGTTGTATTTAACAGGCGAGTCCAAAAATACTAATGAGAAATTGTAACAAGACTCCCAGATTGTTACTGTAACGGAATACGCCTGTGCTGTTTCTATTGTAAGGCGTGTAACAGGTACGGCATATGATAATGTTGTACACGAACGGAGCACAAAACCGCGGTAAAAAATGTCTACATTGCGACAACGCTGACAAAACTTAACACGTTGACTGCGGAGCACGTTCCGAGACAGTGGTAAATGGAAAAAAACCAAAGAGTGGACCCCTGTCCAGGTCAGGACCTATACTGTTCGGTATAAACCCAATTCTACTTACTAAAACCGATATAGGGACTGACCTGGACAAGGGTCCGCGGTTTGAGTCTCTCCTTACCACTGTCCCGGTCAGTGGCCCGCAGTCAACGTGTTAACATCGTTGTGTATCAGAACTTCTATTATCCACGTTCGACAATTGAACAACAACTCAATAAACCATCACGCCGTTTCCCCGGAAGAGTAGGCAGATAGAATGGACCGCGACATTTCTGTATCCTGACACATCTCTCTGGCTTCTAGCTTCATCCACATTTATACAGTACTCTCTAGCTTCCTCCACATTCATAAAGAGAGTCATACGCGCACGTCGATTTTTCCGACTTCTAATATGGCCGACCTTGTAAAATTGTAGATAGTATTATAATACATACAATAATCGAATTTTGTTCTATTTCTAACTAATCATATAAGATAATCAAATGATTTTACTGAAATCTCTTGATGGAAATTCATTTTAAATAATATGAGTAATTAAATAAAATGATGTTTTTTTAACTACTTCCACTTTTGTCTTTATTTCGACTGCGACCGGTTTGGCCAGGCTCGCTGGCATCGACAGACTGGAGACACTATTGTAAAATGAGTCCTTTATGTCGGAGGAGTCAGGGGTGGTAAACATGATTCTACACAAAAATAATCTTCAAATATTTATGTAAAATTTACTTAATTTCAAGATTTATATTCATCTTATGAAGGCATTCATCATTTCTGCTTACTCTTTCGGGGTTACGTGATCGTTGTTTAATTAATGCAAAATAAATAAAATTATAATAAATGACCTCTATATTCACCATTACTTTATGTTGCGGATTGTGATTGTGGAGCAAAAAATGTTAAATTATAATAAATATGTAATAACTAAATGTGTTTAAATAAGTATTGCGTTAAAGGACTGAAGTTTCGTTAATTGGCGATGATTATTGTAACAAAAATGTAACGAACACATGACTAATGAAATGGAATAGCAACAGAGAATCAGGGGCCGACAACAATAGCGGCCATTAGCGAAAGACAATGCCTTGCTATTTGTATACGGTACACCGGTAATGGCATGAAAGCCAGTTGCTTTAGTTTTTCGTCTATTTGTTCGGAGAAAAATAATGACCATTCTAAAGCGAACGGAACATTCAAGAGATGGGAAATAATTGTTGAAATTAATGAGACGTGCTATGAAACATAATTATTAGAGATATATTGTATACAAAATCAGAATGTATCTCAATTATATGTTATATCCTAATTATTTCGAGACTAATAAAACAAATGTTCGTAGACATTCATTTGTAAATTTACTTAACACACATTTCTCATCATTAGTTCTAAGAAAAACCTTAAAATTGTTTTATTAAACGACCCTAAAATTTGCATTAAATATAAATCCCTACATCCTTAAGTTTTCTACAATCAATATAAGGACACACTAGTTGGCGATAAGGTTCAAGAACGCCTTCGCAAGGAGAAACAAATTTGTCACTACTATTTACATATGTAATTTATTATATAAATTAGGGGAAAGCAAAGTTATAATTTATAAAACATGCATGAGACCCATAATGACTTACGGAATCGAAGCAAGAGCAGAAACTGTCATAATCAAACATCTCCTAAGAGTAGCATAAATGAGAACATTGCGATCTATCTTGGGGAGAAACCTTTAGAGATAGGATACCCAATGAAGAAATTCGTAGATCCTGCAAAATTGAAGACATAGTGAGAAGACGATTCTGGAGGGACCACATTGAGAGTATGGATCCAGCAAGGATTCCTAAGATCGTGATTCACGAGACTCCAGAGGGTCGTTGACCACCAGGACGACGTCCAAAGAGAAGGCTAGTTGTCTTCATCACAGGAAGAAAGTTGATATCCTGCATAAACAGATCGCAACATCTACAATAAGAAGATGAAGTAATCAAAGTAAAACCATACAACATAACCATACATTTTTTTATAAATTAATAATGGAGTTTTACAAATCTAATACCTCAATCATCAATCAGATGAATATTTGAAAAATATGAAATTAATGTAAATTTTTAAAGATTTCTAAATTAAAACATGAAAAGTTTTCAATGAATATGGCAAAACCGCTTGCTTTCGAAATAAAGACAGAATCAGAAATAGTTCTTAAAAACATGATTTTATTTTTTCATTATTAAATGAAAATTATTCATGAATACAAAACCGTTGAACTGCTCTCGGTTGCATAACAAAACGCAACTATATGGATTGTTAAACATAACATAATGTAATCAGTGGCAGCTGGAAGATAAATGTAATTTTACAAACTTCTTCCGTCATATCCGTGGCCTTTAATTACATGATCGCGGAGCGGAATCCACCCGCCGCGAAAGACATTCCATAATAATTACAGAGACATCACACGGAACATTTACTGCAGAACCTAATTGCGTATGTCAATGGTATGCCAATGGTAATGCCTGTGGGTAGGGCAATCTTATTGCTTTATCGGATCGCCTCGGAGGTCGACATATTTCGTGATAGTGTGAGTTACCTCAGGGATGCAATATCAATGTTATGATTTTTTCTTACTTTTAAGCTTAATTTTTATTTTTTTTAATGCTTCTCTGTTTATAATGTAATTGCAAATGATTTGGAATTGTATGTCTGTAATGTTTGTGATTATTAGCAAAATAAATGAAATGAAATGAAATGAAATGTGCAAGCCATTTTTTCATCTTAGTGCATTGTAGTGAACTTGCGTGTGAATTAAAAAAAAATTCACAATTAATACGAATGAAAACGTCCGATTTCTAGAAGTTTTATAATATTTTATAAGAATCACATGTTTCAACCTTTTAAGACATTATCAAATGACATTTGAAGACGCCATAAAAGGGCGAAACATGTCATTCCCATAAAATATAATAAAACTTCTAGAAACCTGACGTGTTCACTCGTATTAATAATTTAATATGGAGTTTTACATCATTGTTCAAGAAACAATAAACAAATAAAATCAGTTTATTTTCGCAAAAGATTCAAGGGAATATTCGTATATTGTATTTAAGAACAGGTAAAAATTCCTGAACGCATGAGAGACGATCCTACATTTGGAAGACAAGATACTCTCTAAAGCCAAGGGTATTTTTTTTCTAAATATATTTTCACTTGTATAAAATACATCTATCTCCATGTTCAACAGACTGATTGCTCTTCCAATCGGTATTACCAGAGGCAAATTGGTTATTGCGAGCGACAGATAGAACAATCCAACCTGGCGCTGTCAGAGATATCAGGAACAAAAATACCAACACCCTCCTACACGGTCGAATTCTCGAAATATCCCCTGATTAATCGAAATCCATTAATTTCATGGTATTGAGACAAACACATAAAAGTGCCACCAAGCTGAGATACACAAACAGATCGATGGAGAAAGCAATGTTGGGTAATAGCTAGCGGTACAGTGTCAGAAATGAGGACATACGAGTCAGGACAAAGGTCTCCGTAGTTACTAAGTTGGCTGAAACCCTTAAGTGGCGATGGGCGGGACACGTCGCTCGTGACCCAGATGAAAAGTGGACAAAGCGACTGCTGTGCTGGTGTCCGAGGATGGCAAAGCGTGAAGATGCGAATCGCTCAGTTAGAAAGGAATGGAAAATACGAGATGAGGTCTAAGTCTAGGAGTGAATGTCCACAACAAGCTGAAGAAAAATAAGAATCTATAGAAATAGGTAATCAAATCAAATCAGTTTATTAACTCAAAAGACATTACAAACAGCAAAATGTTTAAGGCATCTATAGAGTTTAGGAAAAATATTATAAAAATACAACATAGTACCAGGATCGCATTAGAGATGGTTCGACATTAGGAAGACAAGATACTTTCTAAAGTCAAGAGAATTTGTCTCCTGTACGCACCTTCACTAATATGAAAAACGTCGATCTTCGAGGAGACCGCGTTCAGCAGACTAATTATTGAGAACCCATATCTTCGAAGCTGCAGGTTTAGTTGGATAGCTAACATATTCTCTAATGTAGAGATACCCGAGATTTTTTTTCCTAAACCCTATTCAGCATAACGGAATATCTCGCCTCGAGAGGACTCCATATCACAGAACCACTTTTGCGTATGCTCCGGACCATCGAGCACTTCGGGATCTATTGTTTCTTGAACTATGATGTAAAAGTCTATATTGAATCATAAATACGAATGAAAACATGTGACGAAACTTTTAGAAAACAGAGGTTTTCATTCGTATTAATTACATTGGGATCTCTGAAAACCTTTCCGGTCAAAGTGATTATCCAAAATCCGAATAATGAAGCCCAACATTCACAGTGCAATGCAATTAATAATCTCGATATGAGGACGAAAAGTCAGCCTACTCTCATATATGATTCCGAAGCATCTCATATTATATACAATTGCTGGTTGCTGGTTCTTCATCGTGTATCTATTATATAATACACACTCTATGTTCTCGTAAAAAGACAGAATAGCGTTCTGAATTGTGAGGAATTGACCGACGATACGACAACCGACAAACAAAATGTCACATTTCGGGTAAACAAAGTCAACGTAACGCGAAAATTATACAAACAGCGCCGCCGTCATGTAACAATCAAGATGGCGATTCTAAAGGCCGTATTCCACGCTGACCGTTTTTCGAAAAACAATAACAACTCGGTAACAATAAAGCGCGAAATACAAAATTGAAGCTAGCTCTTCGAATAAATTATATGACGCAGATCATTAAGAGTTTCGCGGAAATAAGCTTTCTATTATATTTGGTAAATTAATACTTTTCATTTCGTGTTTTCTACCCCTTTGTTAATATCCAACAAAAGAACACAGTAAATAAACCGTAATACGTAACAAAATATTTCTCAATTACGCAACCTTAATATTGCTTAAATAATGTGAAATTTTACCTAAATAAGATGCTTAATTCAATATTTGTAGACAATTGCCTCCCTAGAACGGGTTACCCCAGTTGGGAGGTATTAAAACCATGTACTTGGTAAATGATCAATAAATAAATTAAATTAATACACAAATAAGTCAATCATTTAGTATTCCTATCAAAGTGAGTGATAGTGTCAAATGGAAAAATAAGTGAGTGCAGTGCAAATGAAAGTGCTAAGCAAATGCTAATCGGGTGGTGGTCTAGGGGATAGTACGCTTGGCTCCTGATCCAGGGGACATGGGTTCAAGCCTGGACACGACCAGATTCTTTCTTCATACTAATGAAGATTGTAAACATTAATTCTAATATCATTGATTTAAATCCTTGGTATTAGTCTTTTAAAAAAATAAAAAAAGCGTTATGAACAAAATGATCAAAGGATAATTTAAGTGATTTGGGCATACAGAATGAATAAATGAAGAAAGAATGGTAAAGAATGTATATGTAAACGACGTAAGCAGAACTAGAAATAGAGGAAGACCGAGTAAAACGTGTCACTATCAAATCAATCAAATATTAAATGTGAGCCACTTGAGGAGTCGGAGAAATCAACGTGCGTGCATTAGTTGATGTATGAATGTTTAGGAACGAAAAATTGTCAGGAAAGAACTGCGTGGGAGTCCATTGTTTCTACCTACTCCTTCGGAGAGACGGCGTGATGGTTAGATAGTTGATATATGTCAAAATCATCTTAAACAGAAAAAACATCTACAATAGCATACTTTATTATAACGTAAATTTCGAAATGATCCCCAAAACAAATTTAATCAAATCAATAGCTAGATGTTTTTAAATAAACAAACCCCTTATAATTTCACTCGGAGCAAATTAACGGAAAAGCCTCTCTCAATAATTCCGTAATTGTAAAAGGGTGTTCTTAATTGTATCGAACGATAAATATTGCCCTTATACCTTTTCCGAAATTTTATCAACAAACTTGAATATTGATATTATGGGGTGTGTTCGTCTTTAACCTGGAATGTCCAATTATTTTAAACATTTTCTTATGATCCTCTGTAAGGTCTATATTATCGAAATTATGCATTCAAAAAGACTTATTAATATTTACATAGACATAATAATTTTCTTTTTATAGCTCTGGTGACCTGGTGTTGGTCGCATATCCCTCCTCCTGGGATGTGGACTGCCTACAATCTCGCAATCTTTTCGATGCTTGGCCACTTGGTCGGAAACCCTCCGGTAGATTGTTTCGGGCTATCTTTGGAATCCAATTTTTTGGTATACGGGAGGCATGCTAGTTTCAGTATCTTTACTTTTGGTGGCCCTATCTGACAATGACTTAAGCATTCATCTGACACGAAGGGCCAGTAAGTCCCGGATGGACCGGTGACAGGCCCAGGAAGTGTACGAACGAGGCTGAAAGGGCGAAAGGGCGCTACGCCCTATAACAGCCTCAGGTATATGACGGGAACTTCATGTTCCTCTTTTCAAAAAATACTTTCTTCTAATTGACGCCCAGGAGTTGCTTGGTTCGAGTAGTGTCGGTTCTGAATTAAGATAATATTGCTTTTGGGCATACTGTGGACCAATAGTCTACGGATAAATAGGGATTGTTTCACAATTACCCATTTCTTCAGACTTTTCTTGGGGGGTATCCATCTTTTTGCTCCGGATGTTTATAGCCGACAGTGTCAGCACATCCTTTTTTATCTATCAACATGCAGAACCAACCTACCTTTGATGATGCCGGTGGAGAGAGCAATCAAACTGTTGAACATGATCGCTTCGGAGATGGAAGTCTTTTATATTAGTGAAAGTATTATACGTTCAGAAGACAGATACTCTTGGCTTTGGAGAGTATCTTGGAGAGTATATCTAAAGTCGAACCATTTATTATGCGTCCCAGGAAATATATATTATATTATATTTTACCTGTTCACAATATATGCCTTAAACTATAATTGTTGTTTGTGATATCTTTTGAGAAAATAAACTGATTTGAAACTAATGTTCATTGGATTTATTTTTTCATTACGTATTTGATCAAATAATTATTAATTAATACGAATGCAACGCCTGTTTTCTAGAAGTTTTATTATAATTTTGCCTGTCAAAATCATATGTAATATAATATTATATTTATTATTAGGTTATTAGAAATTTCATGGTAGAAGATCAAAGTAAATAAAATAAAATTTATTGTATTATACCATATTTAGTAAAAATCCACTAATGTTTGTGTCTTCTACCGGTTTCGGCAGCTCGCCGTCTTTTTCTGGTTTATGTTTAGTTCATATTTATTATTTAATATTTTCCGACAGAAAAATCCACCAGAGAAGGCAACGGGAAACCACTCTGGTCACCTTTTCCCAGGAATCACTATGGCGAATTTTGCTGTGGTGATCGCCAACGTTGGGGGGACCTGACACGGCACCGTAAGAAGAAGAAGATTTAATATTACATAAATTTTCAAGAAACAATAAATAAATAAAAATTGTAGAAATAAAGCGTCACATTAATAATGATGAGTATTGATTTCCAATATCAGTAGAATCACAGTACCCGATTTAGAAGTTTTCTAATAATATTGTTTATATGAGAAATGTTGAACGGATATAAAAATGAATGGAATGAAAAGAGTTTATTACTGTATTTATAGTTACTTATTAACTGTAATAATGGTAAATACAAACATAAAATGATAATAAAAAGGAAGAAAATAATGTTTTCTGATAAGGAAGCGAAAAACAAACTTCTTAAGTAATGTTCCATTAAAAAGTATATGTTAACTAAAACCGACGGATTTGTATGGGCGCAGTGTTCGTCCAAAGGCGGGGTAGATTAGTAGATGCTGTGAAATATTCGGTGGGGCAAATATCACAAAAAATGAAGGCAGTCGAATGACAAAAATAACCTCGAGACAGGGGGAGACACGTGACATCTCATCGTTTATTCCAGGCCAAAATATAAAGGCAATTCTTCAAAGTATTAACCCTTACCACTCCATTGTTTGTTAGCCAACTCTAATTTAAATAATGTTAAAATATTTGTATTGATAGGTAGTTACAAAAATAATAGTGCAAAATTCATTTGTAATGATTTATTCTTCAAATAAAAAACAATTTACAAAAAAACAGTATGGACTTCTTATAGTTTTGCATAGTATGGTACATTTTAAAACAATCTCCAGGATGGAGACCAGGTTTTCTGGAACAGGTCTCACAAAACCACACTGTTTCCCGTCTTCCCCCTGGAATCTTTATGTTACTGCACACAGTACAGCCTTTAGAACCTTTGTAAAGTTTCGCAATGAAGTGGGGCTTTTACTCTAATTGCTCCTCTGCATGACGTATCACGCGAAGTTCCCACCATTTTAGGTTATGTGAATTTGCAAGGATTATTTTATAGCAAAATAAAAACGGAAAACAGTCAAAATCTTATTAAAACGTGAAATTTAATTTAACGAATAATCACATGAAACAACGACACGTGTCAAGTTTTGCGCGCGAAAATACACCGCGCGCGCAAGTCTTATCTTGTCGGCCGCCAGCCGACAACTGAGTTGTAGCGTACATATAGCGATGTCGGCTGGCATTCGACAAAGGAGTGGTTAGGGTAGATAGAAGGTTCCCACCGCCACCCGAGACCGTTATAGGACGCAGCGACGCCCTTTCGTCAATAAAATATTCCCGTTGACAGTTTTTAAACCATAAATCAATTCCTTCGTCGTTTCACGACTAGATTACTTCAGTGGAGTCTTCGCCAACATCTCCAAACAGCAAAATAATAAACTCTAGTCTGCATTAAGCAGCAAGACTGATAAGGGGTGTGCCGAAGGGTTCAAATCAAATGAAATGAAATCAGTTTATTAACTTAAAAGACATTACAGTTACATTACAGAGTTGCCACATAACACAGCATCTGAATATCCAGAAAGGATACTATACAAGCTCTGCTGGACGGTCTTTATGGCGTTGTATGGAATAGCATCAACAAGAACTTGAATGCCAGACAGTCTACATTGCAATCATCTAAGTCTTCTGCAATCGGTAGAACGCTGTCCTAGCACAAACTTTGGGAACCGAGCCTTCGCGGTTAAAAATGAATATTCTTAACAGTTTTGATTATTTTGCTGACTTTGATCATTAATCATAATATAAATAGGCAAAAAAACTCGTATGTCATCAAGAAGGAGTACGGGAATATTTTGAATACAAGAGAGCAAGAGAGGAATACTTTGATTCTCTCCGAAATTAATTCGAAATACAAACGATGCGCATGCCCCTTGAACGTTTCTGGAATATTTTGTTTTGATTATAGTTGTATGTATATGAGAACTGACAGTAAGGTCAGAATATATAAAACCTGCGTAAGGCCTATACTGACATATAGCATTGAGACCAGAGCGGATACCACAAGAACGAAGGCTAAAGTACGGGTGGCAGAGATGAGGACGCTGAGGATGATAGCAGGAAGAACTATTCGAGATATGGTGAGGAACACGGCCATCCGCGAGATCTGTAAGGTGGAGGATGTCGTGAGATGGGGCAGACAAAGCAGAAGATACTGGAATGCGCACGTGCAGAATATGGATCCCACCAGAATCCCACACGCTGTGGCGCATCGATTCCTGCCGGCTGCCGTCCCCCCGGAAGACCGCCGAAGAGATGGAGAGATAATTGGGAGTCAACCTCCCAAGAGAGGCCAGCCTGATTTCAAGAACAGACCAAAGGTCTATAAGGAGAAGAAGAAGAATAAGAAGAAGATTATTGTTGCACGACAGTAGCGTAGAAAACAAAGGAAGAACAACTTGGCATGTTAATTGAAAAAATTTTAACGTGTAAAAAAAATATTTACATTAAAAGTTAAAACTAATTACTGATCACTTTTGTAGAGTGAACCAAGTTCAAAAATCTTCATTTCCGTGACTGTTTCACGGGTTCCAACTAGTTTAAGATTAATTTTCATCAAAATGTCACAAAAATAAAAAACTATCTATCTTCGAGACCACGAACAAAATTAATAAATTGAATCAATGAAATAATAGAATTAAAAAGGCAAGTACAAGAGTAAATAGGGAATTAATTTCGATTGACTCTCTGGAGATACGGCGAGATTGTATATAAACACGACTAATTAGATTAAACTTAAGCAAAGCCATCGGCGAGACGGCTTCAGGGACTTTCACATATTTACGAGCGCATGCTCTCAATAGCATTATCCTCCCTCTGCGGACGGGAGCGAGAGAGCGGGTCGGATTGTACCCGAACGATCGCCGCGGGGGGTAATCGTAATTGGACCCAATTTACTCATTATTAGCAGTACTTGAAAGTCAAAGGTTCCCCATCCGAGCTAATTCGACGGTTAATATATTTATGTACAGTAAATTCCAGCATTACACTTATATACTTTTACAATCTGTGGCCAAATTCATAATCCTGTTTTATTATTAAATACTAGCTGACCCGGCAACGCTTCGCTATTGCTAAATTCGAGTACATAAATAAACCCAATATATATTCAACAAATACAATTAAAGTTCAATAACAATTCGTTTATTTATTGGATTAAATGCCATGTGTATGGATGCAAAAATGTGTGTCTATATCTTTAAAACAAAGTTTCAATCCAAGCAAACTCGCTGTGAATTATAAACTTGAATACATATTACTAAGGTAATTGAAAAACTATTTTTTGAATATTTTATATGAAATTTAATAATCAAATAAACAATATTATATCACATTTGCAGAAAACATTCATTATATTAAAGAAACAAAACTCTTGATTTTGTTGTCCATGAAATTCACATCAGAGCCAATAAAGTAAGTTTCTACGATCGTGATTTCGGCACTGCGAGTCCGCTGGCGTGGAATAGTAATATAGATGATAATACTACAAAAGCCTCCCTTCCCGACTTCCACAACTGTATCCCTCGCCGCTCTGCGCCATTGACCTCCTGCCACTCGTTTAATGTCATCAGACCATCTTGCTTGTGATCTGCCAGAATTTGTGTAGCTGTTTCTCTTTCGCCACTCCAGGCCAGAAGATCTTATCACCCGTTGTCCTTGCTTTATGACCGATCCCATTCCATTTAAACATTAGTTATTTTACACGCTGCATCGGCAACTTTGGTCCGATCCTTGATTCATCAATTTTGGGCCCTGGAATTAAAAAAAAAAAAATTTGAATTGCCATAAGGCGGACACCGAAGAGACGCATAAGGCAAAATTTAAATTTCCATACAATGAATGAATTACAACTGTTTTTCACTTGTTTGCTGAAGATATTCTTCATATAAAAGGCAGTTCATGCTATATGCATAATAATAATAATAATAATTAGGCTAATTTGTCAAATTAACTAACTAACTAACTAACCATCACGCCGTCTCCCCGAAAGTGTAAGCAGAGAGAATGGACTGTCACACTTTTACTGATGCGGCACTCCATCCTTCTCTTTTCGCCCCGCGGGAGACGCGGTGTGATGGGTTGCGAACCTCATCGCCACCAATAGGCATCTCCCGCGCACACTTCGATCGTCCAACACCCACAAAATAAATCTAAAACAAATAATATAAAATACAATGATATAAAATAAAATAACAAAATAAAAATAATTTTACACAAAATGTTATTTTTAGACGGTGCACATATTGTCTATTTAATTTATAATATGTTCCACGTATCCACTGTTTTTTAATTTAGCACATAATGTAATAACACATAATGTTTTTTTCGATGTTGCACATGTTGACTTGGACGATCCGGACATTTGTGTTTATTTAATTTATGTTACACGTATCCACCATTTTTTAAATTATCTGTAGTAAGGCACTTAACCAGCAAGAACTTGAAAATAATATTGAAGAAATGATTCAAATTGTCATTGGAACAAATGAAAAATTTATTTCTACACCTGTCAAAATTCTTTACAAAAACGATAAAACTAATAAAACCTTTTAATCTGATTAATTTGTCAAATTAATTAAACTAATCAGATTTTAAAGGTTGGTCATGTTAGAAGTCGGAGGAATCGACATGCGTGTATGACTCGTTGTATGAATGTGGAGGAAGCTAGAGAGGTTTGCCAGGATAGAGTAGTGTTATGGTCCATTCTCTCTGCCTACCCCTGTGGGGAAACGGCGTGATGGTTTGTTTGTTTGTTTAATTTGTATAATCGCCGTTTTCGTGAATAGCTCACCTCAAGGGCGCTTTGACATTGTTTTTAGTCATGAAAGGTGCATGTGACAACAGCGAAATCACGATCGTAGAAACTTAATTTATTGGCTCTGATGTGAATTTCATGGACAACAAAATCAAGAATTTTGTTTCTCTAAACATATGAATGTTTTGTGCAAATGTGATATAATATTGTTTATTGATATACAGACAACCGTTGTTAACATTTTATGCGATAATTTGAAAAGGTGGGTTTTTAGGTGATATTTAAAGTCTGTCGGATTGTCAATGCATCTGAGGCGTGCAGGAAGCATATTTCAGGCGGACGAACCTACTACTGTGAAAGCAAACACAAAATTCAGATATACTCGTATAGGTGGCACGTTTGGGAATGTGCTTAATTATTGTCTATAAACTGTAAATTTAAAAACCTTACCTGAAATTAATAATGGAATTTTCATATATGAATGAAAACTACTAAAAGTAGCTTATGTGTAATGTAAAAATGTAAAAATGTAATGTAAAAATTACTTTTAAGTTGATCAGATTGAAGTTTTTGGTTCGACATCATTATTAAATCATTAGGGAGTTTATTAAATTCTGTAGAGGCTATAAATTGTAAGGATTTTACACCGAATCTAGTTGAACGCAATGCTTCTTATTCTGTGAGCGCGTATCATGTTGGTGTACGTCCGTATTGAATATTGGTCGAGTATTAGAGCGCGTTGATGACTTTATTATTTGTATTATAGTTTTAGTGATCTCTAATTTTGGATGGATTTGAAATGGAATTATTTTCGTCTGAGAATATAGGGCCCTTACATGAGTGTACCACGGTAGACGGAAAATATTTCTAACAGCCCGATTTTGGATCACCTGAATCTCATTAGCTTTCTTCTTTGTAATAAAGCCCCAAATACAGGAAAGGTAAGACAGATGAGAATGTATCATGGAGTAGTAAACATAAATTGTCTATATTCTTATGTAACGAATTAAACCAATTAATCCAATTTAAACCTGTACATACCATTCCAAATTAGTTCATAAAGATAACAACATTGTCTTGTGATACGCATATATCGAAGTGTGGGATCCATCCTCTGGACATGCGAACTCCAGTATCTTCTGCGTTGTTTTCCCCATCCTCTGCACATGCGCAATCCATTATCTTCTGCGTTGTCTTCCCCATCCTCAAGCAAATGAAATAACCTGAAATCAATTTCATTATCTTTGAATATTTTAAATCTCAGCATAATGTAGAATTTAATGGTCAAAAATGGAATATTACTGGACTCTTCTAACTGAGGCAGCTAATGCTGCATATAAGGATATGTTTACCTATCACAGCATTTGTTTTCAGAGAAAAACTAAAACAGCTGAAGTAACTCATGGTGTATTTGGGTATGTGTGCTGCTGGAATTACTCAGTGGAATGGAAAATAAAGAAGAATTGCAACATGCAGATGCACCAATATGGCTCATTATCAAAATAATTTCAATCCCAATACAAAAATATCCCCATTAGACCAGTGGTCTCTCACAACCAGGCAATTATTTTATCAAAACTTAATATCTAATCCCAAAGATATAGATTTTCGCCCTGCCAGAACAATTTTACATTAAAACAACATTATTAAAATAGATTATACCAATTAACTAATTATTACACAACGAAACGTCATAACCTAAAATGACACGTAAGTAAAACGAATAAATTGATATTGTATATCATTAGAACTTTCTTATCGTTGCTGTGGTAATTTTAATATTTCCCTGACCAAAGTACGCGTATAAAGAACACCTTTATGTTTGAATTCATCAAATGTCATATTAATTGTATTTTAAATAACTAATTAAAATCATAATAATTAAATAACATTAATAAAATAGCGCAATACCATTCAAAATTCTGCCAGTTGTTTCTCGCCCGCTACTCCAGGGTGCATCTTATCATCCGTTGTCCCTGCTATATGACCGATTCCATTCCGATCTCTGATTAATTAATATTGTTTCCTAGAAATAAAAAAAAATAATATTGGAATTGGCATAAGGCGGACATCGAAGAGGCGCATATGGCAAATTTTCAACTTCCATACAATTAATGAATTCCAAGTGTTCACTAAGCAGTATATTTAAAAAATACTCGAGGCTCTTGATCGAGCATTGCAAGAGTTGCGTGGAAATGTGTTAATATTATATGTAGGAGATTTTAGAAACTTTACCTGAACGGCAAAAATAACTATCAAAAACTATGCTAATCAATGCAGTTATGATTGTGCTAAAGAAATAACAAAAAATTTTACAAAAGCATTCATTACAACCAGACTCCTTCATATAAATTGTCTATATTCTTATATATACAAAATAAACCAATTAATTCAAAATTTAAACCTGTACATATCAAAATATAAACATTGAACTTACGGAACTGATAATCGCCGTTTTCGTGAATAGCTCACCTCAAGGGCGCTTTGACAATGTTTTAGTCATGAAAGGTGCATGTAACAACAGCGAAATCACGATCGTAGAAACTTACTTTATTGGCTCTGATGTGAATTTCATGGACAACAAAATCAAGAATTTTGTTTCTCTAAACATATGAATGTTTTGTGCAAATGTGATATAATATTGTTTATTGATATACAGACAACCGTTGTTACCATTTTATGCGATAATTTGAAAAGGTGGGTTTTTAGGTGAGAATTAAAGTCTGTCGGCTTGTCAATGCATCTGAGGCGTGCAGGAAGCATATTTCAGGCAGCCCGAGCAACACAAAATTCAGATATATAGGTGGCACGTTTGGGAATGTGCTTAATTATTGTCTATAAACTGTAAATTTAAAAACTTTACCTGAAATTAATAATGGAATTTTCATATATGAATGAAAACTACTAAAAGTAGCTTATGTGTAATGTAAAAATGAGCCGGTTTTCATTCGCCACTCCAGGGTACATCTAATTCACTGATCATCCGTTGTTTGATTGATCTAATTCCATTTTAACGAAGTTATTTTGCACGCTGCATCGGTAATTTTCGTCCCATCTCTGATCCGTTACTTTATTTTCCTAGAAATAAACGGAAAAAGTCATAAGAATTGTGTCATTCATTCATATTGTAATTCATATTGTATATCATTAGAACTTTCTTACCGTTGCTGTGGTAATGTAACAATTTCCCTGACCAAAGTATGCGTATAAAGAAAACAGCAAAATAGAATAAACTGAAAAAATATTTATGAATTAGAAATATAAATATTATATTATACTTACGGAAGCAAGTTTCTTCATATTCTTGTAGAGCTTCGACGTCCAATATTTTATATTTTCGCTATCATCCTTTGAAATAACCTGAACAATTTAATTATCATTGAATATTTTTAATCCCAAAAACTTCATAACCTAAAAGTACCGAAACTTCATACCTACAAAATATTACGACGTGTGACAGTTCAGAGACCACGTGACCAATCGAACGGCTAGAACTCTAGAAAACGAATATCATTAAGTAATCACCGTCGAACGTAAGAGAAACGAATAAGTTTCAGCCACACGAAAAAATAAAATTTCGTTCATAACCTCAAATTGACGCGTAAAAATTATACTCGCCAAAATTAAGAAGTATAATTACCTGTCTGCATTAGTGTACATTAAAATATGGCCAATAAAATATACTGTACCAATTAAACAACCAATTATTTTAGTACGTAATAAGCAAAACGTATTAAGTATTATACATCCCAAAGTAAAACGCAATATATTGGACTGTCAGAAAGCAAAACACATTGTTGCCACTACACAAAATTACATGGAGACTGAATTCTCTCCAGACCGTGTCAAACGAATATAGACTCAAAAGATTGATACTCAGGTGATACGAACATTAAGGTCTATATTCGTTTGCACTACGAAAATTTTCAATTAATTGATTAATTTATAAAGTTAATTAGAGCTCGATTAATAACGAAAATATGCCTATGACGACCGCTAAATTCCAATTAGTCCATTCCCCAAGATACAGAAGGATCAGCTCAGGAATAACCTCAGAAATAGTCGACACACACCCGGAAGATCGCCTTTTATTTATATAGATTACATAATGATTTTAAGAAATTTTATCATATTTATTTATTTGTTATCTTCTTCTTTCCTTTGCCAGTTTAGTCTGACCCCTCTGAGGGTGTACTGATTGCCTCGCCAGGGATGGAGGCTGCCTGCAGAGCTGGGCCTCGTACTCCCCATCGAGGCGATTTCTTAATACTCGTATCCATATATATATTTTTGAGATTTTTGCAATGTTCTATTCCTTTGACCTGTTCCGTGTCAGCTATATAATAACGTTGTGCGTATTAACGCCATTCCTTATTTGTCTCCTCTGTTCCTTCTTTCATTCCCGCTGTCATGTGTCCATGAGTCCGCTTCCCATTTAACCCCATGTATTTTTTAGAAATATTTTAAGTGTTTTTAGTGTTATCTGCACGTTAGGCGAAACATAGAGGAAAATATCAGTAGATTAAATGTGGCCTGGTCCCTCTTGATTTCCTTTATACTTTTTTTTCTAACATAAGTCCCGCATGGACGAAGGACAGACCTAGGGATTGAATGGGCGAAGCTGACGAAAGGCGCCGTTCGCCTATAACAACTTCGGGTAAGCGGTGGGAATCCTCTCTATGTTTTTTTCCCTTTGCCATTTCCCATGATCTGGGGTCGACCCTACTCGTACGAAGACGCTAAACTTTTCTATCCTGGCTCATCTTCACTCTTAGGTTCTCGTGTTGCAGCTCATTTTCCATGTTGGCTCACCATGTTGCCATTGGGCGCCCTCTTCCTCTTGATGTTGTGGGAATGAGGGCTTTTTGGACAACGCTATCTCTTCGCATCACATGACCGTACCTTTGGAGTCGAGATTCTCTTAATTTTTCCGTTATTGGGACAACTTTAAAGCTATCTCTTGCACATTCGTTCCTTACGTGGTCCAGCCATGTGATGCCTACGGCCAACCTCAGCATTCTCATCTCGGCAGCATGGACTCGACATTCGTTTGTTATAGTCGGAACAAATTCTAATATTTTTTTTGATAGGGAGAGTTAACTTAAATCTAAGGACATATTAAGAGTAACGGCAAAAATTAAGCCTAAGCCGAGTTGAGACTGGGATCACTGTTAAGAATACAGGTATGTATGTAGATTATTAAAGAAAGAAGTACACTTTTATAAATACAAATACAGGTATATAGAATATTATAGAAAGAAGGAGGAAGGTGGAAGGAGAAGGAGAATCTGGTCATTAGATTCCAACTTGCAAAGACTTCACAAAACAAAACAAATTATATTTGTACCTAATGTTATTTTTTTTAAATGCTCATTTACTCGAAAGCAATAAATTTTCATTTATTATTTAGAGACAAAGAAAAATGTGAATTGAGGTAAACAGTGTTCAGTTATTACTTTAGCGGACGCTAGCTCTTGTGTATGTTATATTAATTATAATTATAAAAGCAAAGAAATGTGAATTGAATGTTATAAATAACCGAATTCCAGCTTATTACCCTTTAGTATATAGTACCTACATTAAAAACTTTTCCTTTATACAATCAAACAAAAATATATTACTACTACTAACTTCCACGTTTGTCTCCTTTCTAATAAATGTAATCTGCTTCCTTATAATGTTTATCGTCTTTGATGTAATTGTTCCTTCTAATTACTGTTTTTATATTATTTCTACCTTTAATATGTTCTCCTATAAATAGTAACTAACCGTTCTTTTAATTAAGTTTAATTAGGTTCCTTCCTCAACTTCAGCAAGTACTTCAAAATTATATCAAAGGAATTATTCAAATTGAGAGAGGAACAAATACACATAAAGGTTCGAAAATTCACGAAAATTTAACAGTTGATGTATTATTGTAATACTGCCTTAGCAGAAAACTAATTACAAAATACTGTAGACTTCGTTCTGGCCACTGTCTAACTCCGACCCACCTATTCAAAATCAACTGTTCTCCTTCTCCTATATGTGAATGCGGTGCAAATGGCGATCTTCAACATTTAATTTTCTAATACCCTCTTTTAGTAGGGCGGGAAAATTTTCTCAAAGAAATCGATAGAGTATTTTTCACATTTCCCATCACTATAGAAGTATTATTGTCATCACAATCAAAACTTGTAATTATATCATTAAATATTTTTTTCTCTGTTAATAATTTAAAATTATAGGAATTTCACGATTTGATAATTTAACCCTTACAGCTCCTATGTCCACACGTTGTGGGCATTGGGTTTTTCCCACCAACTCCTATGTTCACTACGTTTGTCAATTTTTTTCTCAGACTTTTTTTATGAACTTCAAACAGGGATGTGCTATTTTTTTAAATGTAAGAATCAAAAGAATACTCTAGAAATAGTGTCTTATTATCTGATCATTCCTCTGTTATCAGGAATGTGGGAAAATAATGGGAAAAAAATTGGAACCCAAATGGGTAATTATTCTACAAGTTAGTTTTTTCTATTCCTTTTTTCACATAACTATTAAGAATATAATAAATATTTGTTAATTTAAACTGTTCAATTATGTTAGTCAATGATGTTATTTTTAAATGTACTAATTGTTTGTATATAAATATGTAACACCATAGAGGAGAGGCGCGCGAGATGGATTGGTCATGTGTTGCGACACGAATGTTTCCTGCATGATGTGGAGGGAATGGTCGAGGGATCGATTGGCAGAGGACGACCTCGCCAGGAGTACCTAGATCAGATTTGCCGAGATATGGGCTGCACCTCTTATGCGGAGTTGAAGAGAGTTACCGAGGACCGAGCGGAGTGGAAGTGGAGATGCGTCGCCTTGCTGCAGACCAATCATTAGATTTAGACCGGAGAAGAGAAATGTGTAACCTTAATGTATTATTACTTGTATGACACAAAACACTCCATGGAGAATGTGTCAAATAAATAAATATAAAAAAATATAAAAATATTGTAACACCTGATGATGTCAACATAGGTTAACGAAACAGCTGTCACGAAAAATAAAATTGTGATACATAAAAACAGAGAATTATAATTTAACAGTTTATAATGTTGATGTATCAAAGTGCTTCGGCTAAAACAATGCACTATTTATACGTTATTATATCAATATTTAAACGCTTCATTGGTAACATTCAACTTTTTTTTTGTAAGGAACATAGAAAATTCTGACACATATCCGAGGCTATTATAGGGCGTAGCGGCGCCCTTTTATCAGCCTCGTTGTACAATGCCTGGGCCTGTCCCCGGTCCATCCGGGACTTACATTTAAAGACGGCAACAACAAGGGGGTGCCAAACCACATTTAATTTACCCTATCTTACTTCTATGCTCCGCTGTACTTTATTGAATAAATAAGCAAAATATATTATACATGAACATTTCAGAAACATTCTATAAAAGTTTTCGCGCAGTTTTCACAGATAACAATATTCAACATGGATTCATCGTGTCATCTCAAATGTGCCATACGACTGCAGAGACAAAGTTTTGTTGTCACGTCTGAGGTGATTTAAGAGTTAAGGCTCTATGACTGCCTTAACGCCCATTATTTGCCTCTGGACCTTCAATTACCCCCTTGGCAGGCTACAGCACCCACTTAGCGGCGGTACCAATCCCATTGTAAACCTATGTTCTTATATATTCGTACTATGAGTACTTTTTAACAAAGTTAGTGAAAGTTTTATAAATGAAACAAAACGATAGAAACGTTATAATAAAATGCAGTGATACATGTTGTAAGTATAGTGTGTCTTGAAACAGATGTTTATGAAAATTAAGCCGGAGTTCCTACATTAGTTCCTAACTCTTAACGTACCGTGTTCAAAACAAAACGCTCGCTCCCATGTGGTCAATTCAGTTTACCGCTAACTTTATCTAAATATCAAGCATATGACTCGATGAATCAAAATTTAATTTATGTCATCTTGTAGGGAATTTCATTAGGAATAGATCGATATCTATAACATACATGGATTATTTGAAAAACATATCATTATTAATTTTTTTCTGGAACCATGCGATTTCTGATATGGAATGCGTCACAGCATACGAGCAACTGGACGCCAAATATAAACTTGTCTGCGCGCCGCAACCGGCGGGGCGAGATTTTACGTATGTTAAAGGCACCTAGGCAAAATGTATAGTACGTTCAAGACAACGAGTACGTATTAATATTTGTCCCTTTTGGTAAAGTGTTAATATTTTCACAGTTCTGATATTATTAAGTTGCGTTCTGCGTTTCCATCCACAGTCGGTATTATTACGTACCTATTGAAAAAGCCAAATATATAATTTATAATACGTTCAAAACAGCGAGTAAGTATTTGTCACTTTTGATAAAGTTGTAAATATTAGCAAAACAAATTCTACCTTAACACGAATGAAGGTGAGGGCAGTCTTAGAAAATATTTTTTTTTGGGATGAAGGAAGTAATTTTTTGCTTTTTTTTTATTACGAAATATTGAGAACACTTCAATGGAGGATTACAATTTTTTTTATTATATTAGGGTCCATAGGTTTTAAGAAAATCAACTTTAAATTGGCAGTGGAAACTCAATTGACCACATGGCAACGCGACGGTTAAGGTACAGAATTACGTATAAACATATAATTGCGATGCTCTAAGGCGAAAAACTAATTAAAACATGTATTTAATTTAGCGAAGAAGATACGTATTCGCTTTTTGGTAAGCTCAAAAAAAAAGCATAGACATAAGTAAATACTTACAATTTCTTACAGTACTCGTCTGTGCGTGGGCTTTCAATTAATGACTCAACATAGACTTTTACCCGTTCACACATATAGTATTTCATCTACGTTTTTATTATATTATCAACGAAAATAATTGGATAAAGGTATATCCAAGAAAACAATGGCGTCAGAACATCTTATACAAAATTCATGGAAGCATATCGATGTCTTGTTTCATTCAACGAAATCCTAAGTTCACGATAGGTTTTTTTTAATCCATTAATTAGGCACTAGGAAACTGATTTTATCTATTAAATATTATAATTGAATGGAGAGGTACAAACATATACACCAAAATATATAAAGTAAAGGGGGAGTAAGGGGGATCCTATTGACTCTTCGAGTGGTGCATGGCCATTACCGTGGTGATGGCCATGCTTTGCTGGAGGATTGATCTGATCCCAAGTACCTATCCACACCTCCTTGACTTTGGTCTCCCCTGGAAACTATGCGAAATGTTAGAGATCGAGTGTGAATAACCTCGGTGGATAATATTGATGCATAGGCTAACGTGGAAGGACACCTCGCCAACCCGTCTGGCCAGCGTGGTGTTGTAATGCCAACCACCCCCCGTATGACATGTCATACATGGAGAAGTATGGGGGAGGCCTATGTCCAGCAGTGGACGACAACGGCTGTTAAAGAAGAAGAAGAAGAAGAAGATATAAAGTACTTCCTTATCTATTGTCTCTTGAACAATAATGTAACATTCCACATTTAATAATTAATACGAATGAAAATGTATGTTTTTTTTTATAAAATTTGTTACATTTTATGTGAGTGACATGTTTCACCTGTATAAGGCATTATCAAATGTTATGATAATGCCTTAGATAGGCAAAACATGTCATGTTATAGTCAGGCAAAGTATGCCATTCACATAAAATATAATAAAACTTCTAGAAAACATACGTTTTCGTTCGTTTTAATAATTTAAGTACTTTTTCTGAATTATTATTCGTAAATTTCATCGGCAAATAATGTACTCAAATAAATTTCGCATTTACAAGTGCTTATAAAATTAAACGATAATACATTCGAAACACGTAAATAATTAAACTAATACCAAATTACGCATTTACAAGTGCTTAAAACATTATAATATTTTAAAGTCTTTGCTGTAGTTGAATTGTTTTAAGTGCCTCATTACAGTTAATTTAAAAAACGGGGGATACGTGGAGTAATAAATTATATTAAATTTAATTCAAAATTTGATAACATTTTGAAGTTCTTGCAAGAGTTGGATTGTTTTGAGTGGCTAATTACAATTATTTAAAAGAACGGTGGATACGTGGAATAAAAATAAAAATAAACACAAAAGTCCGATCGTCCAGCTGACAACATGTGCACCATCTAAAAGAATATTATGTTATATTATTTTTATCTTGTTAACTAATTAACTAACTAACCATCACGCCGTCTCCCCAAAGGGGTAGGCAGAAAGAATGGACTGCCACACTTTTCTTTCCTGACATATTTCTCTCGCTTCCTCAACATTCATACATCGTGTCATGCACGCGCGTCGATTTCTCTGACTCCTCACATGGCCGACATTCAATATTTGATTAATTTGATCATGCCACGGTTTCCTCGGTCTTCCTCTATTTCTGGGTCCATTTACATCGTCAACATATAATTATTTTACCATTCTTTCTTCATTCATTCTTTCCATATGTCCAAACCATATTATTGATCCTTTCATTATTTTGTTCATAACACCGTCATTCGCACCGCATTCACTTCTTATATTTTCATTCGACACACATACAGATCGATGTACAGAGTATTCACACATCTCATTTTTACTGCATTTATTCTACTTTCATCCTTCTTTTGCCAGTTCCATGCTTCGCTTCCATACATAAGGTTTTATGGTGTTATTTTATTTTTTATCGTCGTATTTTATATGATTTCTTTTAGATTAATTCTGTGGACGTTTGAAGATCATAGTGTGCGCGGGAGATGCCAATCGGTGGCGATGAGGTTCGCAACCCATCACAACGCGTATCTCGCTGGGGCGAAAAGAGAAGGATGTAGAGCTGCATCGGTTCTGCCTACCTCTTCGGGGAGACGGCATTATGGTTAGTTAGTTAGTTTTCTAATAAATAAACACGTGTTTCAATTAACGTATTGATTTTACTATAAAACAAGTATGGTTTTATTTATGTTGAAACTCAAATTTCAATAATATTCTTTACTAATAATAATATTCACTTGTACTGTTTTTTTAAAAGGTCACAACATGCTGTCATAATAATGAAAGGGAAATCGATTATTAAATTGAATACAGGGTCCAACATTTATTAATGTTTTATATACATATCTAAAAGAGAAATCGACAGCAAAAACTTCAATAAAAAAGATTTCTCTAGAATATTTCAATTTGCTATTACAATCATTTAGACTTTAAATTATTTGTTAACGATGTTAATGGAACTAGAAATACAGAAAGACAAATAAATCAAATATTGAGTTGAGATATCGACGTGCGTGCATAACACGATGTATGGACGTTGAGGAAGCGAGAGAAGTATGTCAGGAAAGAAAAATGTGGCAGTCCATTCTTTCTTTCTACCCCTTCGGGGAGACGACCTAATGGTTAGTTAATTGGGTATCATTTAGACAGATTTAAAAGATCGAAATTTTGTATTTTAGAATTACTGCTAGTACAACGTATTATTCATTAGAAGTGTAAAATTAAAATATTATATTTGTATTTCTTAAGAATCTGGTAAATCTTACCTGGAAGGAAAATATTCTCGTTTTGACAGCAAAGGTCAAAATTTATAAGATGTGCGACCTATCATGATGTAGGCTGTAGATACGCAGGCTGATATTGCACAATCTTAAGAGCTTCTAAGAACATCTAGGATGGAGGTCCTTAGATCCATCAATGAAAAAATTCTCTCTGAACGTGTACGTAAAACAGAAATATTTCAAAGCTGGTGTCAGGAAGGAATGTAGAGCATATATACTTCTTATCCTTCTTTATGCCAGTTTCATGCTTCGCCTCCATACATAAGTGTTGAATCCAGAACTCCATTGTGAACGGCCAATTTCACTTTCATTGTAAACTGGTGTTTAAAATAACTATTTTTAAAGCTAGAGCAGAGAGTAATAGGCCATAACTCCTAAACCACGAAGATAAAATAATCTATCGATGGCTTTGAATCTGGCGAAACTGAACACTGTCGAAATAAAGGCAAAAGCGGAAGTAGTTTTAAAAATACTCATATATTATCTTAAATAATTATTAGTTATACACCGAACAGCAAAAAAGAATATATTTTGTATACAAGTTTACTGAATAAAATGGGGGCAAGGAAGGCGCCTCCACGAGTAGTGTTATAATAACTGTAACACCCGACGTCCATGGAAACGACGCAAAGTCAGCCAAACCTTCCACCACAATGGCAAGAGAAATACGCCCTTTTAAAAGCCATTTCTTCGATATACAAGACTAGCTTGCCATTGGCACGAAAAGTGGAATTGGAAAATGCCTTTTTTTTGTAAATTAACAGAGTTAGAATTTTTATAAATTTAAAATTACAGCATTAATACTGTGGAATTCCGTTGATTCATACTGTGGATTTTTTTTTAATGAATTAATTTTTTTTTTCTCGATATGTCGAAGGCTTACACCTTTATCATCGGGACAACAATATAAACGACGACCTTCGTGGCCGATTAGTAAGTGCATTGACTGCCATCCCGAAGGTTCCGGGTTCGATTCCCGGCGAGGGCAGTGTGATTGTCACACTATCTTTGGTCTGGTGTAGAATTCACGTGACAACAAAATGGCGATAGATTAGCTAGCTATCACATGTCACGAGAATCACTTTGATAGCTATAATACCTTTACATTGATTTGGCTCATGTTGTAGTGAAAAACTGTTATATCAATCTTTCGACGATGAAGGTAAAAAGGCTTCGAAGCATTTCGAGAAAAATAAACTAAAAAAAGTAGAAAAAAAACGTGTTTTAATTTAAAAAAATCGTAATTAAAATACTGTTTTTTTTCCACTTTTGTGTAAATTTTTTAATCGTGTTTCAAAGAAAGGAAGGTTTTAACTAACTAACTCAAAAGTGGAAGAAAAAACTGCTTTAATTTGTGAGAAGAAGAATAAATAAATATTGAATAAAGAATACTATTCTTTTTACTAGTACTTTTTACTGCCATCGTGGTGTTAAATATGCATGTATCCCGGCGATGTATACGCTCCGCTAACTTAAGAGCTCTATTCAGATTTTTATACTAGCGAAGAAGCACAGTTTTCTTTGTAAATAATTTAACATTAAAGGGCTCATTAAAAATTTCTCTAGTTCAGACTATTTTGCCGTTCCGTCCCTGAATACTTTACCACTTCACAAACAAAAACAAAAAACTAACCAATTAGCCCTTGTATGCTGTTGAGTATGGTCGCCTTTCAGGCATAATTACTATTTCACGAGGTAAATTTGGTACATTAATGTACGAGGGTTTTCTGTAAAACAAGTTTCCCGATTTTTTTTCACAATACATCATTGGAAAGCTTAGACTTTCAGCTATTTTTCTACATAGTCCCCGTTTACTTCGATGCACTTTTTCATCCGGGTCACCATATTTTTGATTCCCTGGTCAAAGAAGTCTCCCGCCAGGCCGTGAAGGTAGCTCGGAACCTCTTCTTTCAGCTCCTCTTCAAATCAGGGAAGAGATGGTAGTCGCTCAGGGCCAAGTCCGGACTGTATGGTGGGTGTAGGACGATCTCCCATCCGAATTTCTCAATGAGCGCGGTGGTGACGCGGGCTGTATGCGGACGAGCGTTGTCTGCATACAGCCCTCTTGTATTGTAGGGCCCTTTTAAGGTTTTTCAGAGTTTTGGTTCGATCTGCCAGCATTGCCGCTTCCACTTTCGCAATCGTTTCGTCACTGACCGATGGCCGTCCGGACCGCTGTTCAACCGATGCGGCACTCCATCCTTCTCTTCTCGCCCCGCGGGAGACGCGGGATATTTAGATATTGTTCAATTACGAAAACACGTATCGTGTAACGCTTCATTCTTACTAATCCTAAACTGTCAGCTACCAAATAGCTTTTTTTCGTTGTTGCCAACAATTCACTGCCTCTGGTGACACCGGTGGGAAGAGCAATTAGTCTGCTGAACGCGGTCTCCTCGGAGATCGACGTCTTTCATATTAGTGAAGGAACGTTCAGGAGACAAATACTCTTGACTTAAGAAAGTATATTGTCTTTCTAATGTCGAACCATCTCTAATGCGTTCCTGGTACTATGTTGTATTTTTATAATATTTTATCTAAACTCAATAGATACGTTAAGCATTTTCCTGTTTGTAATGTCATTTGAGTTAATAAACTAATTTGATTTGATTTGATTTGAAAAGGCGGCAAATTCAAATCTTGCTTAAATTTTGGGACACCCTATATAATATATTGTAGATGTTAGACCAACAGCCATTGATGAGGACGACGACATTTCAAAACGTTTATCTGGGAAATGCATTCGCTGAACGAGTAATGAAGCGCCATCACCGGCGATACGAGGTAAATACGCCATTATGTGAGGCACGCTTTTAGTGCCGATAAATCGATGGCGGTGATGAAACTATCGGGCTTGACTGAGACGACAATGAGGGACGTGGAGGGATGTGTACACGAGATAACGACATTCAATTAAACAGGCAAACACAACATCAATCATCTAGAAATCTATAATCCACCGCCCGGCGGGAAGTAAACTGGCACAGTGTTATTTTTAACAAACACTCTGGCGACGCGTCGCGGGCGGTGATTACGGCTGGCAAACAACACGTGAACAAAACCGATTATCTCCGACAAATATCAAAAAACGTTATCGTAATAATATCAGAGAAGTTAACAAATTAAATATTATATTTAAAAAATACTTACTAATAAGTGGCGGTACTCCCATAGAAGTCCAGAAGCCCGGCATGCGTAAGAAATTTTGAAATTAACCCCCAAATCTAAGTAATCATGCTCCCGGATAAACCAACAACCCGAAGAAAAATATTATTAATATTTTTCTTTTAACGTAAGTCCCGCATGGACGGGGGACGGGCCTAGGGAGTGCACGAGTGAAGCTGACGAAAGGCGCCGCTGCGCCTATAACTGCTTCGGGTAAGCGGAGGGAGCCCTCTATAGCTCGGCCATATATAAAAAAAAAAACCAACAACCCATCAAATCACATTCCAACAATGTTCCTATCAGACGTAAGAGGAATAGCCACAAGAGCTGAACCTCTGTAAGCTAGAGGAGGTTTTGATTCAAAATTTCTTACGCAAGCCGGGCTTCTGGGTTTCTATGGGAGTACCGCCACTGCTAATAGCCTAAAATCAGTTGGATTCGAAATTTTACAAAATAAGTCAAATTAAAAAATCCCTGAGATGGTTTGGACATATGGAACGAATGGATGAGAGTAGATGGGTTAAAAAGTTGTACATAAGTAGCGAGAGTGGAAAAAGAAGCCGAGGACGACCGATAAAAACATGGCATGACCAAATTAATCAATTACTGAAAGGCGGTCAAATTCGAAATCGGAATAATCGACGTGCGTGCATGGTACGATGTATAAATGTAGAGGAATCCCGAGAGGTATGCCAGGACAGAGCACTGTGGCGATCCATCCTCTCTGCCTACCTCTCCGGGGAAATGGCGTGATGGTTAGTTAGTTAGTTAGTAAGTAAAATTAACATAATTAATACAGTAGTAAAATTAACATAATCTCTTGATGGAAGTTCATTTTAAATGATAATCAAATAAAACGATAATAATTCAATAAAACGATGTTTTTTAACTACTTCCACTTTTGTCCTTTCACCAGTCTGTCAATGCCAGCGAGCCTGGCGAAACCGGTCGCATTCGAAATAAAGACAAAAGCGGAAGTAGTTAAAAAAAACATCGATTTATTTAATTATTATTTAAAATGAACTTTCATAAAGAGATTTCAGTAAAACCATTTGATTATTTTAAAAATAAAATTATGATTTTTTACTGCTTCCACATTTGTATTTATTTCGACAGTACCGGTTTCGTCAGGCTCGGTGGCATCGACAGACTGGTGACACTGTTATAAATTGACTCATTTATGTAGGTACAGATGTATACTCGTATATCTATCGCTAATTTATTGTTACCTGAATTCTACACCAAAGTAATAATAGTGTGACAATCACACTGTTATCGCCGGGAATCGAACACGGGACCTCCTTCGTTGTACCAGTCATAACTCTTACCACTCTGCCACGAAGGTCGTTTCACTTTATTGGGGTATAATAAAAACATTTCAAAACATTAAACATGTTATAACATCTGTCAAAACTGACCATAATTGTAAACAATTGTATTAACTAACTAATAACTAACTAACCATCACGCCGTCTCCCCGAAGGGGTAGGCAGAAATAATGGACTGCCACACTTTTCTTTCCTGACACATTTCTCTCGCTTCCTTAATATTCATACATCGTGTCATGCACGCGCGTCGATTTCTCTGACTCCTCACACGGCCGACATTCAATATTTGATTTATTTGATCGTGCCTCATTTTCCTCGGTCTTTCTCTATTTCTGGTTTCATTTACGTCGTTAAGATAATTTTTTTACCATTCTTTGTTCATTCAAACCATCTTAATGATCCTTTCATTATTTTGTTCATAACACCATCATTCGCATTGCATTCATTTCTTATATTTTTATTCGACACTCTATCATACACAGAGTATCCACACATTCGTTCAAGAGATCTCATTTCTACTGCGTTTATTCTACTTTCATCCTTCTTTTGCCAGTTCCATGCTTCGCTTCCATACATAAGGGTCGGTAGAAGAACACCATCGTGCACTGCCATTCTAGCTTTTTTGGATAGGTTTTTGTTTGCGATGACAACATTAAGTACACCATTCACTTTGTTGCCTGCCCCAACCCTTCTTTCAATATCCCTCTCCACTCGCCCATCTCTTGTAAACATACTACCTAAATACACAATTTTATTATATTTTAAGTATTTATATAATATCACGATATTTTATTATATTTTAAGTATTTATATATAATAATATCACAATATTGAATGTCAGTCACGTGAGGAGTCGGAGAAATCGACGTGCGTGCATGACAAGATGTATGAATGTAGAGGAATCGAGAGAAGTATGTTAGGACAGAACAGTGTGGCGTTTCATTCTTTCTGCCTATAATATCACCGTAGAAGGGCTGGTTAGTCCGAAACATGTTTGATATTTATTTTTTTATGTTTTTTTAATAAATGTGAGTGCTGTATACAAAGTATATATAAAAATAAACATTAAACATCTACAACACAGAGTTATGGCGAACATAGAATAAACATTAAGGTATCTTTATCTTGATAATGGTTGCGAAACGAAACATGTCATCAGTATTCGAGCGTGAATGTTTGCTTTGACGTTAAGTCCTGAAACCACGGCATTGAATATCCAGCCTGCTAATACAGAGCTTAAAAATCAATGTGAGCATGTCACGTGCTGGGTTTAATCTTAAGACTGAATACGTAAAGCCGCGATCAGAGAACAAGACGAAGTCACTGACACTAACGATACGATCTTAGATTTAAAGAAATAAGCCGGATGCTGCAAGAAGACCGTTTGAACGGTGAATAAAACGGTCCCGTGGAGACCAAGAAGTTATCCCAGACATTTCAAATGATCCTTATATAGAGAAATTCAAACGTGACTTTGGTTGTAAGATGTTGAATAATGAGACGAGCATTACTTAGCAAGTAAAATCAGTATCATCAGATTAATGGATATCTATAAAATCACTAATTAGTGATTTATAATCGAAAATGATCCCAGATATGGACAATTCAACTATCTACATGGCTTTGTGGCAACAGCTAAGACTGTCGCACCGAGGTCTCGGGTTCGATTTCCGGCGATGACAGAGTGAAAAATAAATCTCAAGTAATCTACGGTCTGGTAGAATTAACGTGATAAATAGCTTCCTATCTGGTAATTAAGTTCAAATAACCTGTTGTATAAAAAAAATGTGGAAAGGAACAGGAAACTATTGAACTGGCAGAAGAAGGATGAAAGCAGAATAAATGCGGTAGAGATGAGAATCCTAAGACGCCTATGGGATAAAACGACACACGACAAAATTTCAAAATAAGGAAGGAATGTAGAGTGGAAGCTTTCTTGAACACTATGAACAAAATTATGAAAGGATCACTGCGTTGGTTTGGACATATGTAACGCATAGATGAAGAAACAGTCGTTAAGAATGTATATGTTAACGATGTGAATGGAGTACAGAGTCGTGGGAGACCGAGGAAAACTTGACATGATCAAATTAATCAAATTTTAAAGGTCGGCCATGTTAGAGGTTCGACGTGCGTGTATGACTCGTTCGAGAGCTGTGTTTGGATCGAGTAGTGTGGCGATCCATTCTCTCGTCCTACTCCTCCGGGTAAACGGCGTGATGGTTTGTTGTTGTTGTTTATCGTATTACTTGACATAGGATAAAGATATTTAAAGGGAATTCAGATTATTTATAGTAAAAGAAGATACCGAATTATTTAAAATCGTTCAGTATCATATGAAAATAATATGAAAGAAAAAATATCTCTCTTATACACAAAGAAAAAAACATTTTTAGTCACAGAACGATTCAAGATAAATCCAGATTTCATTTTGAATCCTACAACATTTTTTGTGTGCATGTTCAAAGCGAAATGTGAAAAATACAATAATATACATATGACGCACACTAATGGGGAATATTTTATTCCAATAAAATATTATTGACAGAGACGCAAAGAAGTTAAAAATGACACATGAATATTCAATAAAAAAGAGAGATATTTCTTTGTCATACAAAACGTTGGATTGTGAATTGTTAAGCTATAATCGTGTATGGAGTGAATGGAAACAAAAGTCTTTACGACATTCTGAAATGTTTTTTATTGAGGGGCTTTGAATATTTCTTGGGTGAATAAAAAATGAAACGTGAATGAATAATATTAATCTTTTAATTCTGAATCACCGTTATTACACGTATCACAGTGTATTTTTATGAAATTATCGCCAAACAACTCAGAGTTGTTTGCAACATCTGATGATGCCAACATCTGCCGCGACAATCTCGAAAAAAATTATATTGTGATACGTATATTTACAGTATTTCAAAATTAAAACATTTAATAATGTTTCAGTGTTTCAGCCAAAACAGTGCATTATCTAATAAATGAATAATTAATGTATGAAATTGAAGCTTCGATCATTAGAAACAAATGCAAACAACATAACAATTTCAGTGAGAGTCAATAATGCAATTATTTTACTGAAATCTCTTGATGGAAGTTCAGTCTAAATAAAGACAAAATTGGAAGTAGTTAAAAAACATCGTTTTATTTAATTATTATTCAATAATGCAGTTTCAATGATCGCGCTTTGGCGTGGAATAGCTTAATTATAATAGAATAATATTAACTAATAAAAATTTGAGACCGTGGAACAGTTTACGTAGGTACCTAGGCTCCTTAGTTAACAAAATAAATATAAAAGGATATTCGCAGCAAACAAATGCTACTTTGGCCTCAATAAGCACCTAAAGTCGCGTCTACTGTCAAAAAGAAAGAAAGACAAAGACCACAATATATAAAACGCTGATAAGACCAGTCCTAACATATGCCTCGGAGACTTGGACGCTCACTAAACGGAATGAAAACAAAATAAACTGCTTCGAAAGGAAGACCCTTCGTAGAATCTCCAGACCCATTAAGGATGTGACGAAGGAGGATAAGGATGAGACGTGGAGAAGGAGATACAACACAGAGCTCTACGATCTATACCAGGACGTCAGCATGGTCAAGTTTATAAAGATTAACAGACTGCGCTGGCTAGGGCACTTGCACCGCATGGGAGATCTGGAGCCCCCCAAAAGAGTGTTGTATGACAATCCAGCAGGGCGAAGAAGCATCGGTAGGCCGAGACTGCGATGGCTGGATGGTGCCGTGGCAGATTGTCGGGTCCTGGAGCAGCAAGACTGGGAGGTGGCGGCCAGAGATAAGACAGGATGGAGACGTTTCTTGAAGGAGGTCAAGACCCACCAAGGGTTGTAGCGCCGGAGAAGAAGAAGAATAATAATAACTGCACTGTTCGGTCAGTCTTTTCCAAGTGCACCCTTAGAGCAATTGATTTTACAAAACGGTGCACTTAAAATATAAGACATCAAAGTAATAACAATATATCGACAAGCATTATCCGGCATCTGATTTCGGTATTGGATATTTTGACCCCCCTCCGTTAGTAAGCTGAATAATTAATGAATAATTAACTTACTGAAAGCTAAGGCATTAACACTGTGGAATCCCATAGTAATACACTAAGGAAATTGAAAATAACTTTGTTTATTATCCACACTTTGTTTATTAGCTGAAGACGGAGGTATCCTCCGAAACATGTCGTGTTTTTAAATATTTTGTGGATAATAAACAAAGTTATTTTCAATTTCCTAGGTGTACGAATAATTAACATTGTCCAATTAGGTATTGCTGCAAGGAAATTGATATCGATATGTTGAGTGCATGGCTACATTGAAAATATACAGTTAATCGGAAACGAATACAAAATAGTTGCCCTAACAGATAAAACATAACGCATTGCAAACGCAGTGCGATTATAGGAGCCGGTTGTTATGCTGCGCTGGCGGCCGTATTTATAGAAACATAAAGTTCTCCTTCGCTAATCGAGGATGTAAACCGGCCTTTCGGGTTTGGAATCAGCTAGAGCCGGCGGTTACCGTGGCCAACTACGCAGAACGGGTATACCAATAATCCTTTTGAATTTAATTTACAAATCCGTCAACAGCGGCAGTAAAATCCCTCGGCCCTGCTGGATCTCAAGCGCCTGCTTTAGCTTTACTCCACTCAGCCCCCGACACTGCCAAATTAAATCAGTCAACATTTGATGCAATTGAAATAATAACATGTTGATTCGTTGGACAATTTATATTTAAAAACTTAACTGTATTACCACAGCAAACATATTTTGGGACACATAAGCCCCGCATATTAAATTTGCTGACAATTTATATTCATGAAACAAGTATTTTGTATTGACGGTTGAGGTATTAGTTTTGTAAAACTCCATTATTAATTCATAATAGTAAACACGATTGTTAAGTGGTTTTAATTGAATTTAATTTATATAAATAGTGGCAATAATTGAAGGATGGAGTGCCGCATCGGTTTAAGTGTGACAGTCCATTATTTCTGCCTACCCTTTCGGGGAGACGGCGTTTTGTTTAGTTTTACAAATTTGTTTCGCTTTGTGAGGGCATGTTTGAGAATATTCATTACTGATGACTTTGAGAATGCCCTCGCAAGGTGAAACAAATTTGTCATTATTTACATAATTTATATAAATTAAATTCATGTTAAACCACTAAACAATTGTGGAAACTATTATAAATTTAAATAGATGTATTTTTGACTACTATTAAAAAAAAAATTATCTTAAATTTTAATAATTGTATAAAAACTTAACTGTATTATCACAACTTATGGTACATGTTTCAGAACACAGAAGCCCTACATATAATTTTTTTGACAAATAATATTTATTCAACATGTTATCTTAATTTATTCAATAAATTAAAGTTATTATACGTATTACAATTTATCATTATGAGATTGTTGCGACAACTGTTTACCAACATATGTTGGCATCATCAGGTGTTACACACAACTCATAGACAATCTTATAAAAAGTAAATTGTAATATGTATAATAACAGCGTTTAAAATAAAATAAAAAAAACATTAAATAATGTTGAAGTGTCATATAGTGTTTCGCACACATGGAACGAATGGATGAGGGAAGAATGGTTAAAAATATATATACAAGTAGTGTGAATGGAAAAATAAATCGAGGTATGCCATGGAAGACATGGCAAGACCAAATCAATCAAATACTGAAAGACGACTATTTTCCAAGTAGGAACAATCGACGAACGTGCGTGTCACAGTATGTGAATGTAGAAAAAGCGCTAGTCATGTCAGGATATAATAGTTTGGCTGTCCGTTCTCTGCCTACCCCTCCGTCTATAGTTAGTCGCTAGTAAATAGTAAAGTTTTTAAATTTCAAAAATATTTTAAACACATGTATTAATTCAAGAATATATTTATTCAATAAAATAGATCAAAATTTTAAATTCTATGATTTTTTATCTTTTATTAATCATTTTCTGATCGCGTTTGTTTCACTAATATAGTAAAGGTGTTCAAGACAAATATAATTTTCAAGGATTAATTGTATCTCAATAGAGACGAAGATGGTAATTGTGTTTTGGAAACAGAATATGGTGGTTGAGGCGTTTACAGGACCTATGACCTGTCATTGGTTGGGTTAAGCGATCGCTTTATGCTTACAACATTCCCCATTCCACCTTTCTTACGAACACACAACGTCTGACAAATTTTTGGAAGTTGTATATATGCAACTAGTTTGCACCACACTTCACATGTTACTGGTTCAATCTACTTTAGCGCCATCAATTTTCAAGTAAGTTAATATTATATTTACCAATATTTTTTTAAATATTCGAACGTCTTAACGCCCAAATGTAGTACGTTAAGATGTATTTATGCAAAGGGCGTCTGAACATATTAACGACTGCATTGTGAATCATACACTACGCAAGTCAGGGTAACCTTCTATTTTTAAAAGGTCAATTATGTTAAAACAGATTCCGGAGGGTCAAATGTTAACCAAGGGTCAGAAACCATAATAAATAATAGAATACATTTTAATACAAAACGTACGTTATTTCTTACGTAAAAACAAATTGATGCCAATTGCAATCAATCGCAGCAAAATCATAGATGAAAGAGAGAAATACACTTGAGTCCAATAATGTTGTTATTGTGTGATACCTAATGTGACCTGACGTCCCGTTTTCACTGGGACAGTCCCGTTTTTAGGCAGCGCGTCCTGGTGTCCCTGAAAATAGCTTCGGGACACCTAAACGTCCCGTTTTCGAAAAGAAAGAAACACGCAGTAGAATTTTCAAAAAAATAAGCAATGGATAAAAGATATCTGAAGAGAAAATATACTCTTTGCTCTTTGATCTGGCGTTAACAGTGTTGAAGTGATTAAAATTTATTGTGTGTGAACTCTTAGCTTAAAAAAATTCTAAATTTTGTTAATAAAAAAATAAAAAACTGTCAATTATTCGCGAAAACAGCGCTATATAAGTTGTCTAAATTTATAATTTTTATTAAATACCGACTTTTTTTCCAGTGTCGCGGTTTGGGTGGGGGGAATAAATGGTCACGTTAGTGATACCAAAGGCGAACAATGATGTTTTTTTTTTATAAATATAATGATCAAAAACAAAAGATAGTCTAAACTCGTGTAAAGATGGTATATAGAAATACCTTTGTATATGATATGGAAGGAGCAATAGATCTAAAAAGACAAAAAAATTGGCAAGACCTAATCCATAAACTAACCTTTTTTGGATGGCTGTGGGGAGAGTTATCAAAAAGGATTAAGAAGAAAGAATGAACTCGTTGTATTTTTCCTGACATACTTCTGTGGTTTCGTTCATCCATCGCATCGTGCATGCACGTCGATTTCTCCTATTAATATATTTCATTTTACGAAATATTGTTCAAAAAGAAAATAATCCAAATATTAGAGTGTATATACAGCCGTATTACCGTCGTACCTGTATATATATTATGTTTACTATCTCTATGCATTCGTCTAAATTGGCGACTTAAATGTATTAATATTTAATGTGTATTTAGAAAAATAATTATTAGGAGGAAGCTAGAGAGATGTGTCAGGATAGAGTAGTGTGGCGTTCCATTCTCTATACCTACCTCTTCGGTAAAACGGCGCGATGGCTTGTTATTGTTGTTGCTGTTGAAGACTTTGAATTTGAATTAAATTATATTGTAATATAAATAAATGCAAAAATTATTTTGAATTATATACTATAATTAATTTAAAGAGTAAATATTTCCAAATAATATTTACATTTTTCATATTCCATTAACTAGATTTTTTAAATTTTTGTACTCGATTTATAATTTATTATGAGAATTATCATGTAATATATTTTACAATAATAAGGCGTCGACAGAGAGAATAAACCGCCACACTACTCTATCCTGACACACCTCACTAAATTAATCTTCTAAACTCCACTTAATATGTGTGCGTTTAAAAAGAAAATCGGACGCCACTGGTGATGACACTCGTAAATAATGTTAATAAAATCAAGTGAATTCGTTATTAACCTGACATTTACAATTGCTTGAGTTGTTTCAATGTGTCACCAAGCAATTGTCGATGATAGATATGGACTAGTTACGTGAATATAATAATGATAATAAAACTATAACAAGAAATTATGGTTTATGAATTACATAGATACACCTATGCCATACCACCATATTACGTATACCCCAAGTCTATCGCTGGTAACTATAATATGTTCATCACTCATCACATATTCATTACTTTATTAATTATATACTATTATAATTTCACACAATGCATCAAACCATTTTCAACCAACCTACCTCTGGTGACACCGGTGGGAAGAGCAATTAATCTGCTGAATGCGTCTTTCAAATTAGTGAAAGTACGTTCAGAAAGCAAATACTCTTAATTCTGGAGAGAATCTTGTCTTCCTAATGTCGAACCATCTCTCATGTGTTTCTGGTAATATACTACTATAAACAATATATTATTTTACCTGTTCTCAATAGATGCCTTAAATTTTTATTTTGTAATGTCTATTGATGAAATAAACTGATTTGATTTGATTTAATTCCGTGTAATGTAAGTCACCAAGAGATGGTGCTCGAATCTGTTTAAATAAAATTTATTACGTATTTTTAACATATTTCCAAAAAAAATGTATTTAATAAATTTTGATTTTTAAAAGGTTAATTCTATTCATTTAAATAAACTCCACAAGACCTTGATATAAATCACGAATAATGCAATGTCAAGTTTATGAATAATTCTGTAATAACACTATTTGTGGTTAGTGTCAACCTGATACAAGTTACTCAAATTTAACATAAATATGATAATTATGTTTATATACTCGTATTAACACATCTCGGGTAGCAAATGATAAAAAATATAATTATAAAGCCTAGCTATAACTACCACAATTTGTAATGTGAAATATTAAAAGTGATTGATATATTAAATGTTAGCTGATAATAACTTAATAATCTATGGACTATTAGTAAGTCCTTAAAATAAATTTTTTATAGTATTGAAACTTTAAACGCGATTATCTTGAAACCGCATGTTCAAAAACTCAAAAGTTATTGTATATCGCGTACCTAAATAAAAGATTTTTTTGAGGTATCGAAAATTTTATTATTTTTTTATATATATTTTTAAATACTATTTAAATCAATTGAAAGGTTTATTCTTCCGCTGCAAAATTCTGTAATCGATAAATATATAGATTTTTTTTAATGCTGTGCGAATGCAACACTTTTCGTTGTCACGTAAGAGAGGCCTGAAAGACGCGACGCCACCGTTTGTTTTATAAAAAATGAAAAAAAAAATGTTTTCCTACACTTCATAGTGAAAACTTTAAAATGATGCGTTTATTACATCACCTTTAAAAAAATCATAAAAATGACTAATTTTCGGGCGTCCGAAGGATTTGCTCCCCTTAAATAGAACTTGTCACGTTATATTTAATTCGCTTCACGAGATAATACGCCATTGATATGATTAACTAATAAAATGACGCTATATGAAACATTTAATTTATTATTATTATAAAATCCATAAGATTGATAAAAAACAATGAATTATTTTAATAATATGCAAGATGTCACTTTATCAGAATTACAACAGAAAAGCAACAGGAAATAATCTGCGACAGGGACACTACAGAGATGCGTACTATGCTAATAAAAACAGTAATAGGTGGTAACACAGCGCGGTGAGACAGACAGTAAAATGAAAGATAAGAATATGATAGATGAATTCATTCTAAAGACTCCCTTCACATCCTGACCCCACAATAAAATACCTCATTCGATCAAACTTCGGACAAATTACGACCCAAACACCTCCAGCCGCCACAAGCGCCCAAAATCGATCCTCCTTCAGAGGAACACTCCGGGCCACACAAATCATGCCCCGCATAAACTAACAACCCACCAAATCACCCAATGTTCCCATGAGACGTAAGAGGAATAGCCACATGAGCTGAACCTCCGTAAGCCAGAAGATCCAAGTCCAAGTTCTATATTCAACTTTAATCTGTGGCTTCTATAATTGTCATTAAAATGAGAACACTCTAATTATTTCAATATAATATAATAATAATAATAATTGTTAATCGCTAGTTTCAATCCTTTAATGTAGTAATTTCCCATTGCACATTTGTATTCTTTTGGTGCCGTGTCAGGTCCCCCCAACATTGGCGATCACTGCAAAAAAGGCATCTCTGCCCTGCTCTACTTGGAACAGGTTCTGAATTCTTGTCATACCTGTCAATTATTTTATTTTTCGCAGCCAGGACAACTGCCTTCTACCAACTCCCCGACCTCCCTCTATTTTACCCATGAATATCATTCGAAGGAGGTGGTATTACTCTCCCCTTAGCACATGACATAAATTTGAGACCTTTCTAATTTTCACACTCGACAACAGCTCTCTATTGGCTCTGGCTCTCTGCAGTACGTTTGCATTACTGACCTATCGGTCTACGGTATACGGAGCATTCTGCGGTATAGTCACATCTCAAACGCCTCCAACCGGTTCATTATATTCACTTTTAGAGTCCGGATTTCGCAGCCATATAGTAGAACATAGGTACCCTAAAACATTAAATCATTCCTAGTCGGAGTTTCGGGTTAAGATTATCGTTGCATAAAAAGGTTCTCATTCTATTGAATGCGACTCGTGAAACTTCAATTCTGCATTTTATTTCAATGCCGGGTCAAGCGCTTTAGTAATAATGCTGCCAAGGTATTTAAATTGCATATTTGTATACAGCAAGTTATTTGAACCCAATTACTGTATACAACTTTTTAGCTACAGGTTCTTATGGCATGTGATAGCCATTTAATTGTCACGTTAATTCTACACCAGACAGTGTGGCAAACACACTGCCATCGCCGGGAATCGAACTCGGGAAATTCAATGTGGCAATCATAATTCTTGCCCCTCTGCCAGGAAGGTCGTTTATTATTATATAATTGTGAATAATTATATAAAACATGTTACATAATTATTATATAACATGTTTATTTACCAGTTTAACACAAAGATTTAAGTTGTAAAGAATATTAAAGAGGAAATATTATTACATAAATATAAAACTGGAAAAATGTATATTTTTGTGACTAATAAAATTATATTTGATGTATGAAAGGCGGGCCACACTGTTATAAACAAGCTCTCCACAACGGTCTCCACCAACGGTTTTAAACTGTGTAGACACTTGTTTGAAACCTCAATTCGTTTGACCTTCAACAAACTTTGTGGAGGGACGCGCGTTTAAACACGCATTCCACGTGTTTAGAGCTTGTTTAAAAACCAAGTGTGGACGCTAAACCAACCGCGGGCTCCACAGCTCCCCACCAAGGTCACCCCTGTGGAGAGTTTGTTTCAAACAGTGTGGCCCGCCTTTGACTGCCAAGTAGGTACGACTCGTATTTAAAATCAAATTCCACAGACTCGTATTTAAAATCAAATTCGAATGTGGAATATCGTTTTTTGAATAATTTACCGCGTTAACTAAAATAGATTAAACCCTGAGCCGCATAAATTTTTAATTCACGTTGAGTGAGGGTCCATCAAATATGGAAAAGGTGGCAGATTTGAATTTTGGTCTATTAAATATTCAAAACTTTCTCTGATATTATTATTCCCATGTTTTTAACGCGTTTTAAATTCTAATTATCTGTATATGAAGTAATATAAAAATGTTGTCTATTATCGTTTGTCATTAATTTATTATTTAATGGTATGTCATGGCGACTGTTGTCACCTCCTCGTGCATGTTGTGTTTAATTAATTAAGCGCTTAAATTTAACCATTTTGGGTTGGGGCCATGTTGGGTACGCAGACATTGGGCATATATCTAATTTAATTATTCCATTAACATTAATTGGACAATGTACAACAAGCATTATTAAATTATTTGCCACGCATAAACACGGTTCAAAATATTAAAATTCGTTTTCAAAATGGAAAACTCTCGAAAAATAAAATAAAAAAATTGACAACAACAAACAACACCGCCACGGCGACAAATATCATACCTGGGATGGTGGTCCTTATATGGGTAAAAATATATTTTCACGTAGACCGAACACCCCCTCATTTCATTATGTACCCAAAAAAAAACAATTTCGTAATTCTTTTTTTTTAATTTTTATAAAAAAAATTAAAACACTATTTATCACTAACTTGTATTTATTGTTAAAAACATTTAAATGCAAAATTAATAATAATTAAATAAAACGATGTTTTTTAAGTACTTCCAATTTTGTCTTTATTTCGACAGCGACCGGTTTCGTCAGGCTCGCTGGCATCGACAGACTGGTCGCTGTCGAAATAAAGCCAAAAGTGGAAGAAGTTAAAAAAACATCGTTTTATTTAATAATTATTTAAAATGATCAAGAGATTTCAGTAAAATCATTTGATTATCGCAAAATTAAAAGTCAATATTAATATAATTACTCATATTTGGATGTTGTTTTTTTGACCTCTTAACCTTTAAAAAAAATATTTAAAATGTACGTAGTTATTACTTTAGGGCAGAGAAACATATGACGGGGTGTCTGCCCAATTTTTTTTAAGTCGAAAAATAAGGACCTCCCTAATCATTCCGTTTCTCCGGGAGCGTAGACAGAAAGAAAGGACCGCCACACTACACTATCCTGACGCACCTCGGAATTCCACAGTGCGTCACCTGAGAGTAAGAAGGTTCCAACTAACAAAATTTCACATTTGGCTTTTTTTCGTGAAAAGGGTTCTAACTAACTTTATCTATACGTACAATTTAAAAAAAACTGTAATAGTATCATCATTTTGATGTTACGAAAATAATCAAGTTCCATCTGATCATTCAAAACACACGATTCACTGAAGAAGGATTCATTTAAACTTAGAACTTTATTATTCCAACTGTTGCCAGACAAAATTTACACGTTTCTCGGTAAAATAATCTCTGGAAATTGGAATAAAACCCTTTTATTCCCAGATACACACCCGATACCAACAAAACTTTGACTTCATTTTTCGCAGCTTTTTACTTTTGTCAGTTGGAACCTTCTTACTCTCAGGTGACGAGTGTTAACCACGCCTTAACTTTCAACAAAGATATTTTTATTTCCAGAAAAACACACTCAGGACATGTCATGAGAAGTTTATTGAACAAACATGTTTCTGAGACAGGCGAAACACTTCATTAACACAAAATATAATACAACTTCCAGAAAACCGTCGTTTTTAATATTCAATTATTACAATTATTACAGCATTGTAGAAGAAACAATAAATTATATGTTAAACTATTGAAAGCCCCCTATTTTGTTTTTACATGATGTTAAGAGCTCCCTGTACGATGCCTTGTTGAATTCATTAGTTGTAAGCACTTCGAACAAAGAGCAAACACTGCTTAAGATGAAAATAAATTATAATTACATTAATATCGTTTTACATGTTTTTTGCAGCAAAAAACATGTAAAACATATTCAGCGTTCGAGATATGAATTTAAAGCAAAAACAACATTTTCTACAAGTGCTATTTTAAGACACCTGTTTAGAATATACTAAGAAAATTATTATAAAGTTTGTTTCAAGTTCTAATTATGTTTTTTTTTTAAATCATGAACTGTGATGTTTGAAATAATGAGAAACCTCTCACGATAGGTATATATTGAATTGAATAAAAAAAATATTGTCAAGTGTTTTGCATGGCTAAGAATGCATCCTAATGAATTCGCTTTGAAAACGTATGTACAGAAGAAAATAATATAAGTAAACTCACCTGATCCAGAGATGAAGACGATGACGGTGAATGGCACGAAGAAAATCAGCGCGAGAATTAGCAAACAGTTGCGCCTGCGCAGCGGGGGCAGAGCTGTCAAGGCCATTCTCCTCCGGAAAACACTGAAATCATTTCCACCAATTATTATCACGTAACTATTGTCCAATAAGCGATATATCTATACTCGACGTAACAAGGTTCCCGCGATACCGAGCCGTCAGCAATGCGCAATGAAATGATTTTTTTTTTCCTTTGAGTGATCGGATGCCATCCTGGGACGAAACTATTTCGTTTTGGCGTTACAGTGCTATACCGTGTCGAGGCTTCGAGGCCCCTGTGGATACGAAATACCAGGCAATGAATCTACCAGCCGTGATAATGTACACCCATATTTCACTCCAACGTTTAAACGATGCATATTTATTGTCTATTTATTTTTTATATACTTTGTATATACAACACTTACTTTAAATAAAATAAAATTACATATCAGACATGTTTCGGACAACAGGTCCTTCTTCAGAGATACATATTTTAAATATGTATCTTTATAATATGTATCACTGAAGAAGGACCGATTGTCCGAAATATGTCTGATATGTAATTTTTTTTTTTTTTAAGTTAGTGTTGTATAAACAAAGTACGAGTATATGACAAAAGAAATAGACAAATAAAACATCTATAACACAAAGTATGGCGAACATAGAAACAATTATGCATATTTAATTACGTAATGATTAATATTGGCCTAAGATTTATAATTAAACTTCTAGAAAACATATTAGAAGAAGAAGGGTTGGTGCGGGTAACAAAGCGTCGAAAGAAGGGTTGGTGCGGGTAACAAAGTGAATGGAGCTTTAAAAATAGTTATTGGAAACAAGAATTTATCAATGAAAGCGAAAACGGCCGTTCACAATGGAGTTCTGGTCCCAACCTTAATGTATGGAAGCGAAGCATGGAACTGCAAAAGAAGGATGAGAGTAGAATAAATGCGGTAGAGATGAGGTCCCTAAGACGTATGTGTGGTAGAACGATATACGACAGAATCTCAAATGTTGATATAAGAAAGGAATGTAGAGCGGAAGAAGGTATTATGAACAAAATTATAAAAGGATCGCTGCGTTGGTTCGGACATATGGAACGCATGGATGGAGAAAGAATGGTTAAGAAAGTATACGCTAATGATGTAAATGGGGTACGAAGTCGAGGCAGACCGAGGAAAACATGGCATGACCAAATTAATCAAATTTTAAAGGTTGGTCATGTTAGAAGTCGGAGGAATCGACGTGCGTGTATGACTCGTTGTATGAATGTGGAGGAAGCTAGAGAGGTTTGCCACGATAGAGTAGTGTGGCGGTCCATTCTCTCTGCCTACCCCTGCGGGGAAACGGCGTGATGGTTTTGTTTGTTTGTTTGTTTGTTTGTTTGAAAACATATTATACACTAACATGACGACCTTTGTGGCCTAGTGATAAGTGCTTTGACTGCCACTTGTACGGTCCCGGGTTCGATTCCCGGCGATGGCAGTGTGATTGACACACTGTCTTTAGTCTGGTGCATAATTCACGTGACAATAAAATGGCGATAGATTAGCCACCTATCACGTGTCACGAGAATCAATATTAAAGCTATATCTTTTACATCGATTGGCTCGCGTTGTAATGATGTTATGAGCGAATCAACAAAATAATAATAATAATAATAATAATAATAATAATAATAAAAATAATATAATAATAATTATAATAATTATAATTATAATAATAATAATAATAATAATAATGATAATAATGATAATAATATTATTAATAATAATAATAATAATAATAATAATCATAAAAATAAAAGTAATAATGATAATAATATTAATAATAATAATAATAATAATAGTAATAATAATAATAATAATCATCATAATAATAATAATAATCATAATAATAATAATAATATTAATAATAATAATAATAATAATAAACAATATTAAGGGACGTGCGTGTTTTAAGTGAGTGAAAACGTCAAGGCGATACAAAGGACACAGATAAAGAAGAACACGCCCGATAGTACAATATGTAACAAAATACTGGTTCATATTTCATTACGTATTCAAATGATTCCAATTGAAGATTTTCTGTATGATGAGTATGGACATTTTTTTTTATGTAAATGCATATCGAAATAAAACAAAACAATGAGTCAGTTTCCCGTAAATCTGGTTATTTGATAAATGGTAGCTTAATCTACCAGCTGTCGGGCGGTCCGCAGCTGTGACATTATTTTATCTGAAATGAAAGCACCCCATGGACGAGAGTGCACACGAATAAACCAATAAGTAGTTTCCAATTACGGTGAATGTTTCGTTAACCTTTCCCTTACGATGCTAAAATAAAAACGTGCGTTCCGGTGTAGGGTAGTCAGTACGCGTTAAAAAATTAGCGATTTTAAATCGGAAAAATAGGAACATTCATAGCTAACCCCCTTATATATAATAATTATAATTGAAGTCAAAAATTATAATAATTGAGATTTAATTGCTAAAAACTTTAAAAAACCATCTGGCAACGCTCACGGAACGGGCATAGGTCCGCTCTGGTTGGAAGCCCGAAAGCAACTGCCGGCGCGGCGGGACAGCGATAGTGAGAACATTAAGCTAGAACATATGCAAGAGTGAGATGCGAATATAGTGTAACGCACTCAAATCGCTGTTTATACGCGAATTTGTTTTCGATTTTCACAAAATACCTCCGATGAACCCGATAAATTCTGATCATTATTAATATTATTTTTTAAATCAATGCGTAAATACTCGTATATTATGGAGGAATACCTAAAATCTTAACCTTGTATTCATTATATTTATAGAGATATTGATGGTTTTTAGAAGCAACGTGTAGAATATACCCATTATAGGGAAGGGAGAGTTAATGATAATCCCAAGTAAATGGTCGTAAGGGCAAAAATTTACTTATTTTTTTTAAAATTAATACTGACTTTATAAAGATTTAGATTGAGGATTCACTGTAAATGGTAAAAAATATGAATAAGGAAAAAGTTAATATTAACTATTTTATTGAAGCACTATTATAATATCACAATTGATTTAATTTCTATGATATCATCGCGACAGCTGTTTCGCTGAATAATATTAGCATCATCAGGTGTTACAATCAACTGTTATTGATGTGACACCTGATGATGCTAACATCGGTTAGCGAAACAGCTGTCGCGACAATTTCATAGAAATTAAATATAAATTGTTATATTATAACAGTGCTTCAATTAAACAGCAATGTTGAAATATCAAATATCTTCTTTCACGTGGCCAACATTTAATACTTGATCGATTTAATCATGCCAAGTTTTCCTCAATCGTCCCATATTTCCTGTTCTATTCATACCGTTGACATATACTTTTTTCACAATTATTTCTTCTCATGTGTCCAAAATATCTAAATAAATCATTCTTGTATTTTCTTCGTTCCGCTTTCAATCTCACAATTTTTATACTAGTATTTTCATTTGACAATATATCAGATAAAGATTTATCCACATTCGTCCACATCATATATAAATATTTACTAAATAAATATTTACTAAATGGACTTGTGTGAACTAACGGAAGAAAGTAATGAGTAAAGTAAACAAGGCTGCGGTCAACTCAGGATGAAGGAAAACCCCTGACACGAAGATCATCGGCAAAGTGAAGATTTGTGATCGACCCATGACATATGGGATGGAATGCAGGTCGAATGCAATAAATAAAAACGGGTTTCTCTTTCTTGATTCTGTTGTGGCTGTCCACTCCTGAACGAAGGCCTCCTCTCGTATTTTCCACACTGTTCTATCAAGAGCGCTCCGCATCCAGGAATTTCTCCCACTCTTCCGGATATCGTAGCGCCAACGCATCTGTAGGCGTTCAACTCCACGCTTTGTAGTCCTCCGGCACCAGCGCAGCAATCGCCTTGTCCACCTTTCATCTGACTCACGAGCGACGTGTCCCGCCCATCACCACAGGTTACCGACCAACTTGATGACGTCGGATACCTTTGTCCTGGCTCGTATGTCCTAATTTCTGACTCTGTCCCGCAATACCCAAAATGTCTCTCTCCATTGCTCTCTATTAAACTCTCAGCTTGTTGTGTCAATACCACATGCGTTGAAAACGGGCTTAGTATATCAGAAACTAAGACACTGAGGAGTTTACTTGGCAAGACACTGAGTGATCAAATGAGGAAAACGAGAAAAAGGTAAATATGAGAGGTCGAAGATGTCATAAGGAAGGAGAGGCAACAGAAAGAAATTGGTGTGCACACGTGAGAAGAATGCATTCATCTAGACTCCCTCACATTGTATTGCACAGCCAACCACCAGGTAAACGACCCTCGACCAAGACACCAAAAACATCAAACGATCGCTGGGAATCGACTACACAGGAGGCCAATACAGGCTTCACGCCTTAATTTCAGAAGAAGAAGAGAGATATATACAAAAAAATATTATTTAATTAAACGGTTAAAGATATGAAAATGATAAAGAGATTCAATATTGAGTAACTCATACATCTCCTAGATGTTTTATTATTCTCTTATTATAAGTGATAAATTTCACGTTGGAAGGCCATTAATACATGACATTTGGAGTAGCAAGGCGAAGCATGTCACTCCTCAAACACTGTATTAAAACTTTGGTAAGAACCTAATATATGGTGGTTTGACATATTTTAACACTTTTTTTAAAAAAACACTTGACATTGTGCCGTTTCCCCATAGGGGCAGGCAGAGAGGATTGACCGCTATACCATTCTGTCCTGATAAACCTCTCTTGATTCCTCCACATTCATACATCGTAACATGTACCACTTTATTTTGAGTAAGGAGCGCCAAACGATTTCACTCTTCAATGAGCTTCATCAGGGCTATACACAAACTAAACATTCTAAACTAACTACTATAAACTAAACTAGTTAGTTTAAATTATTCAATATTTAATGTTTAGTTTGTGTATAGCCCTGATGAAGCTCATTACAAAGTGAAACCGGTTGGCGCTACTTACTTAAAATAAAGTGGTTTTACACAAAAAACTATAACTATAACCATCACACCGTCTCCCCGAAGGGGTAGGCAGAAAATGGACTGCCACACTTTTCTTTCCTGACATATTTCTCTCGCTTCCTCAACATTCATACATGGTGTATGAATGTTGAGGAAGCGAGAGAAATATGTCAGGTAAGAGACTCCTCACATGGCCGACATTCAATATTTGATTTATTTGATCGTGCCGCGTTTTCCTCTGTCTTCCTCTATTTCTGGTTCCATTTACATCGTTAACATATATAATAATTTTTTTACCATTATTTTTTCATTCATTCTTTCCATATGTCCAAACAAGTATATTAAACACTTTATACAAAGCGTTTAATATTTTGTAAATTAGTAAAACTTAAAAAAAACGTACATTCTCATCAATTAAAAATTTTAGAAGCACACATTTTAGAACTTTGTTCAAAGACAACAACAAAAATTAGGTAAATGAAGGCGCTGATTTTAAATCACGGCGATGTTTCGTGGCGGATTAATCGGCAAAAGTTTATAAAGCAATATATGAAGGACAGTGGAGTTTCAATTTTACTTTCTTTAAGGTTTTCTAAACGATCGTCTGTTGGTGCTTTCATCTTTAATCATTAATAATTCATGTCATCAACATTGACTCACAAAAAATATAAGAAAAGATAAACGAGAAAACCCATTAAAAATTCAATATTTTATTTAAAGCAAAAGATTTAATGTTACGCTGTTTCAATGGAATATTATACTAACTAGCAAGACTTGTAACATTATATGGAATGTCAGAATATGTAAATTACATTTAAGATTCAAATTTGTATAAAGGACGTGAAGATAAGCTGTATACCGTTCGTCTGTGTACTCCTGAATCAAACAAATGAAATGAAGGTATCTTAAAAACAATTGATATAATGAAAATGTTAAGCAGAAAACCGTCATCACTTAATAAATGTTTTTTGATGAATTTGTCATATGGAAAGATTTTATTATACAAATAAATCAGCAATGAGAGTATATTCCTAAAAGCCACACTCTCGAATACAGCAATCCGGTCGTTTGAACCCAATTACTGTATACAATTTGTTTTCAGCTATTATTTTGATTATCATGAGATATGTAGCTAATCTATCGCCATTTTATTGTCACGTGAATTCTACACCGAACCATATACAGTATGATAATCACACTGCTATTGCCGGGATTCGAACCCGGTTAATTGGTGTGGCAGTCATAGATCTTGTTACTCGACTACGAAGAACGTAGATTCTAAACTTAAGGTGTTAACACAAAAATTCCACGATAATTATTATAAACTAACTAACTAACTAACTAACCATCACGCCGTCTCCCCGAAAGGGTAGGCAGAAAGAATGGACTGTCACACTTTAACCGATGCGGCACTCCATCCTTCTCTTTTCGCCCCGTAATTTTTATATGAAATAAAAAAAGTTTTCTTCTTTATTCGCCTATACTGTGTGTTGTGGATTCACGTTTAAATAAATATATTAACACTTTGTATTTTCACAACACTTTTTTATCTATTCGCAGACATGTTTCGGTTGCCACACAACCTTCTTCGATCCACAAATTTTAAAAATTATAAACTATATTTAATTGAAGAAAACTTTCGGATAATTAATATTAATGCAATAATATCATTGCTTTTAATGCCTTTTTGTTTCTATTATTTGAAGATTACTTATTGTTCCAATATTTATAAGAGACCCCCTCCCCTTAATTCTAATAAGATTAAATTTACCCTTAGACATAACTTCACTTCGAAGAACCGATACATGACAACAAAATGAGTGTTGTGAAAATACAATGTGTAATTCCATTTATTCAAATAAAAAAACAATAAAATATTTAAATCAAAAGCTTTAGGGTATAAAAATAAATCCCTTTTTTAACATAATAAATAACCCATTAATTATTTCTTCTATGTTCGCCATACTTTGTGTTGTTATCATTAAGAACTTTAAATTTTAAATTGATTCATAATATGTATTTGTTATAACAAAAGCATAAACGTTCCAAAATAAATCTTTATAACATCTGTCAAAACTGATCATATTTGTAAACAATTTTATAATATTTTAAATATGTATCTTTATAATATCACTGAGGAAGGACCGGTTGTCCGAAACATGTCTGATACTTAATTTAAATTGTTTTAAAGTTAGTGTTTTATATGCAAAGTATACAGAAAAGAAAAAGACAGATTAATATTTTTTTTTAACCTTGTAACCGTTATATTTATATATTTTGCACGTGTTATTACGCAATTTTTGGTTCTTGTAGTCTGTTAAAAATGTTTTTTTTTTTTGTTAATTTATATCGTTTTCCCGATGATGAATATCTCGCATTGTTTTTTTTGTATATATATTAATTTATAAATAACATTTTAACCAGCATAAATTACCGATAACGATAAGGCAAATACGAAAGGAACCTCGGTTATCAAATTAGAAAGAATTAAAATAAAACCCAACATAAAATAGCACATACGAAACACTCACAAACAATAGAGGTAAGATTTATAAAAAAAAATAGTTAAAGCACAAACATAGTAATAAAGGGGACGTGGGTTAGACTGGGATGGAATTTCGATATTACCTCTATTTGTCAAATCATAGCCTTTGTGATTCTGAGTAGGTCCAGACGAATTAGCTCCTTCGAATCACATCCAATAACGCATCATTTATTTTCTCAGAATAAACATTTCACTCGGGAAAAGACCCCTGCCCACTATTAGTCAAACATTAATGTTCAAATACAATAAATGTTGGTACAGTACCCGGCGATAAATAATACACATCGGTCTTAAGAAAGGGAATGTCGGCGATAATCGGCTAATATCGGTATTGTACAGCATCGTCTCTATCGCACGATGAGCTAATAGTCGAATGACAAAAACGACGCTCTACAAGACCGAAGTTAGCCGATTATGGCCGAGAGCCTTTCTTAAGCCCGACGTATATAACATATACTTTCATACCAAGCATCAAATTATTTAAAATTATATTGAATTTCTAACTCATATTCTATCTTTTTTGTATGAATTATATCGTGATATTTTCAAAACTCTCCCTGCGTTTCTGTTTCAAATCGAGAATTTATATAAGTAGACGCTCTCTTAACCGGCCTTGACGTTACCGACCCAGGGCCGGATAACGAAAAAGCCGGTTAAAGAGATGGTAGTGAAAAACACATGTAAAAAAACACTTTCGCGAGGATGAAAAAAAACACAATTTTAACAAATCACACATTAAAAATTAACATTTCACAAACTGTAAAAAATATGTACAGAAAAAGCCACAAATCACTTCAATTTTTTTTTTAAAGTAGGCCTATAAGAGGCCGGTTAAAGCGGTGGGACGGTTAAAGCGGCGTCGGTTAAGATAACGTCTACTGCACCTATTTATTCATTTATTTTTATATTTAACTTTTAAAACTTAAATTTTAATGTAATTTTTACTTGCCGTATGTTATTTGTTCGATTGTTTAGTTTAGTTAGTTTGAAGTAATTTTATGTATAATTTTTCACAAATTATTACACAATAAGTATATTTACTGGTTATAATAATGTCATAAATAGTGTTTAAAATAACTCACGTCATAAAAAGTGTCAGGCAAATAACTCATGTCATAAATAGTGGGGCATTAATAATGAGTCGTCTCACGATAATCCCATATTAAATCGATTAAATAAAAAATAATAATTTGTAAAGTGGCTTAATTAAAAAAAAACTATTCTAAACTTTATTTTAAACACCATATTATACGTACATATATTTATACAACAGATAGTTTGCACCCAATTACTGTATACAATTTGTTTCTAGCTAGGATTTCAGAAGAAACAATAAGCAATTAAAAGCTTTGAATTCAAATAAGGAATAGAACAGAAAAATACAGGAATGAATTCAAATAAGAAATGGAATAGAAAAACAACACGATACAAAATTTAAAATTAAAAAAAAAAATAAAAAAAAAACAACAAAAAAAACACTTAAACAAACCTTCCGTAAGCCATGGCATGCAGTCTAATGAAATCATTGAAAGTCTCGAAAAGTTGTTAATTTTGAGGTCTTCAAAAATTTTCTGAAAAAAGTTATAAAAAATAAAATAAATCATATTTGTGTAATGTTTCGTATGCATTGTGGATATTTTAAATGTAATGGTGTAAAAAAACTTACTAACTAACCAACACGCCGTCTCCCCGAAGGGGTAGACAGAAAGAATAGACTGCCACACTTTTCTTTCCTGACATACTTCTCTCGATTCCTCTACATTTATTCATCGTGTCATGCAGGCACGTCGATTTCTCCGATTGAAACATTAACCAAAAAATAATTTGGAAGAAATAACTTTTTAATAATTTGGGTAAAAAGAAACACTTCCTATACACAATAGATTAATTGTTCATAATACGTAACCACGCATTAACATTTAGGTAGCAGTAAACCATCAAGCCTTTTCCCCTGAGGCTCGGGTACATACCATACACGCAAGCCAATTGTTTTCTATAATACATTCAGCGTCGTAACAAATAACCAAAAATTATTTCTGAAGAATTATATTAAGTAATCACTAGTTGCGATTCGTGATATGTTCACAGAAGTAAAGATTTTCTACCCTTTAAAAACAATCTTAATAACTTTAACTCTTACGTTAAAATTTCAAATATTCACCATTAACAATATCATATTGTTATCTAGTTTTCTACACTACTGTCATACAATAATGATCTTCTTCTTCTTCTTCTTCTTCGATGGCCCTACAGCCCATATCGATGCTTAGCCTCCAGTATTCTTCGCCTCCAATTCCTCCTGTCCTCCGCTTCGACCCTCCAATCTGACACTCTTAACAATCTTGCTCCATCTCTCCCAACTTCATCCTCCCATCGCAGCCTTGGTCGTCCAATTGGTCTTCTACCACCTGGGTGCCACTCCAGCAATCTTTTTGGGGTTCGCGATGACGGCATCCTCTGCACGTGACCGGCCCATCTCAGTCTATTCAGTCTGACCTGTGTGGAGAGACTGGGAGCTTTGTAAATATTGTACAGCTCGTCATTATGCCGCACTCTCCAGCCTTCACCGTCATTCACAGGTCCCAGAATTCTGCGCAGCACCCTTCTCTCAAAAGTATCCAGTCGCTCTGCGGATTTCGCTGTCATTGTCCACGCCTCACATCCATAGGTCACTACTGTTCGGATGATTGTTTTATACAGGGTGATTTTGGTTTTCCAGTGTACGTTTCTTGATTTGAGCGCTGATAGTAGAGAGAAGAATGTTTTGTTACCAATTGTGATTCTTCTTTCGATTTCCTTGTGATCTTCGTTTTCTTTTGTTATAGACGAGCCCAGGTAAGTGAAGTCTTCCACCATCTTAAAGTTGTATCTATCTTTAAATCTGATGGTTCGCCTTGAGTTATGGGTTGCATTCCTGGTTTGTTTCATTATTTTTGTCTTTTCTTCGTTTATCTCTAAACCCACCTCCTTGGCTGCTGTCTCTAAAGGCTCAAATACTTCTTGTACGGCTGCTAGGGATCTTCCTACAATAATGATCAGAACAAAATATTACAGAAACGTTTTCGGGCATGCGCATCGTGTGCATTTCGAATTATTTTCAGAAAGAATCGATGTATTCCTCTCTCGTTCTCTTGTATTCAAAATAATACAAGAGAACACTCTTTATTGATGATATTCAGGTTTTTGCCTATTTTTATTATGATTTATTATTTTACCATACGCGAAATACGCTTTAGATATTTAAAAAAACTAGCTTTTACGCCGTCTCTTCGAAAGGGTATCCGGAATTAATAGACCTGCACACTGTTCTTTTCTAAGATAATTCTCTCGCTTCTTTAAAGAAGAGTTTGTGTGGGTAAGTGAATAGAGTTTTAAAACTAGTTTTTGGCAACGAGTTTATCAATAATAGCGATAATAGAATTCTGGGTCCGATTCTTATAAATGAAAGCGAATAATGAATCTGTCAGGAGGATGGGAGCAGAAAATATGCTGTCGAGATGAGATCCTTTATACGAACGGCTAACAAAACGATGTTTGTCAGTATTTCAAATGTCAATATCCGAAAGGAATGAAGAGCGAAAAAAAATATTATGAACTATCAATACGAATAAAGACGTGTAATCTAGAAATATTATTAAACTTAATGGGAATGATATGTTTCCCCTTTCCAAACCATTATCAAATTTCAAATGATAATGGCGAAACACGACATTCCCATAAATTATAAAAAAATTCTAGAAAACCGACGTTTTTATTCATTAAGGAGTTTTATATCATTGTTCAAGTAACTATAAATATTGTTAACAACATGATTAATGTATCACTGTTTTAATTTGGACCGGAACGCATGAAGATAGTGTACAATTACAATGTGTGAGTATGGAGTCGCAGAAGATAGAGAAAAAAACATGGTATGAACGAATCAATAAAATTTAAAATGTCAGTCAATCGATATGCGTGAAGGACCTGTTTTGTGAAGCAGGATAAAAAGGTATGTCAGGATAGAACAGTGTAACGGTCCAGGGAAACGGCGTGATAGTTAGTTAGTTAAGTAATGGGTTTAGGTTGAGAACGCAAGAAAATTATCGCGGAATGCACACAAAGAAATGTCATCTGTGTGAACGAACTGTGTATCGGGAGCGGACCCCCGTCCCACGATGCGTAATTGCTTTTTCTACCACTATTCATTTTCCAGACCGCACCCCCAGTCGCTAACCGCATACTCATTATATTGCATGTAAACAACTTTAGAAATGTGACTCTCTTTAATTAAAATAAACAATAACAAGCTATCGTAATAATAAACGATCCCTCATTACTTAATGACATTCCCAAAGTCACTTTGACAAGTGTGATACTTACTACCCATACGTTTTAAATTTGTAAAAAATTCTATGGTATAATGACAATTAATTTTTTTTTAACTTCACATCGCTAAGGTAAATGCGAAAAGTATTATCAACTCGATTATCAATAAATTATTAGGTTGTTTGTTAACAAAATCGGAAACCATAAAGACAGAAGTAGTATTGTGCACTATCTTATCAGAACATTGTTCCGTGTATCAAAAATAGATAGGCGAGATGTAGATTTTTGTATTTTTTATGAGTAAGACAATACACATTTATGTAATGTACAATAAAACATTGTATGGCATAACATAAGACTCATACACAAGAAAATAAATATAGAGGCCGTGCCAAAGCGACCCAGAGGACGTGGTATGCCCAAATTGACGTGGATGGGACTCATTCAAAGGAGTCTGCAGAGATGCAGGGCCCACCAGACGCCACCCACGACAGACAGTCCTGGAGACGCCATACAAGGAGGGCCTACCACAAGCAAATGGGACAAGGCTGGAAAGAAGAAGAAGAAGGCCTTATAATCAAAGGCTCACTAGGTGGTTTGGACACCCTTATAAATAAACAAAGTTTTTTTTTAATGTATGAATTGTAGCAATTTATCTATTCTTCTTCTTCATCCTATTCCTGTCCACTCCTGGATAAAACCAAACAACTAAAACCATAACTATGCGCTAATTTTCCACTATTGAGTTTTGTAGCTCGGTGCGAAGAGTACACTGTGCCAATCGCGATGGTACTCCGTAAGATTCTTCGCTGACTTGCTTGCAGCTTAGCTCCAAGCAAGGCTCTTACCTATGTGGCCGTATTCTTCTACAATGGTTTGCTAGTTTTATACAAAGCTTTATGTTTAACAAAGTATTCGAATTTAAAATATTGATTTTAAAACATTTGACCTCAGCATATAACAACCACAAACTCACATTACCAACAATGTCTCCTAGAGACGTAAGAGAAGTAGCCAATAGAGCTGAACCTCTGTAAGTCAGAAGATCCAACTCCATGTTCCTGTTATATAGATTTATTTAATTTTTATAGATTTATCTAGTGCTTTAGCTAGGCGAAAGTTTCCTTTATTATTAATTATTTGGTATGGAAATTAAAATTCTTATTTGAGAAATAATAAATTAGGTTTTAACATTTTAACATCACATTTGTTTCCGTCAATTTTTGATACTTCATATCATGATTAATAAAGATAAGAATGCCTAGTTTTAATCAACGATTGTACACGTAAATAAAGATAAGGATACCTAGTTTAAAATGATTGTATTTGAAATACTATTGCTTTGTTTTTTTATTGTTACGTAAGTAACGTTATATAATACATTTAACATCGGTATACATTAACGATGTGAATGGGACTAGAAACAGAGAAAGACGAAGGAAAATGTGGCACAATCAAATCAAACAAATATTAAACGTCGGCCACGTGGGGAATCGGAGAAATCAACACGTGTGCATGAAACGATGCATGTATTATATATTGAGGAAGCGAGAGAAGTAGAATGTCTGGAAATAATAGTTTGGGAGTCTATTCTTTTTTCCTATCCCTTCGGAGAGACGGCGTGATAGTTAGAAAGTTGGTAAACGTATTTTTTTTTGTAATTTCCTTGCATTAGGAGTAATCGTTGGCGAACACAAGGTATACAAAATATAATACACTTAAATATGCGCTTTTCCTTAAAATCAGAATTCACATAATCTGAAGATGTCAGTAAGCTGTCGAAACCGGTCGACACTAAAGAACGAGTGGAATAAAACTAAATGTATTTTATAAATTTAATAATGCAGTAATCGACAACAACAGTCTATCACGCCGTTTCCCTGAAAGGTTATGCTGACAGAATAGACCGCCACACTACTCTACACTGACACACCTATTTTGATTTCTCCACATTCATACAGCGAGTTATACACGCACGTCGATTCTTACGACTTTTAACATGACCGATATTTAAAGTTTGAAGTTCACAAATGTAACATATACTGTATTTATCATTATTCTACACATTGAACATCTCCCAAATTAGAAGTCGAGAAAATAGACGAGCGTGTGTGTTACGATGTTTGAATGTAGAATAATCTCGAGAGGTACGTCAGAGGAGAGCACTGTGGCAGTCCATCCTCTCTGCCTATCTCACCAGGGAAACGGCGTGATGATAAATTAGTTAGTTAGTTAAACATCCGAGTTTTTCATTCGATTTTTCATTAAGATCACGAAAATTCATTATTTTGTTCTCGTTTTTTTTGTTGATCGTGTGTTTTCGTTTAGAGCTATTAAATTTAAGGAAAACCTTCGATATGAATTATGACTCGACAGAATTCAACGGTTTGTTTCGACGGTGTAACTACTCTACGAGTATAAAGCCGATTGCGCGACTGATACCCTTGGTGCCAAGTAGGGAGATAAGGAGTTTCCAATTCACGTAGGATTAACGACTGGAGCACTGCAGCGAAAGCGTATTTCTTCTACTTCTAAATTGGATGTCTCTACTTCTAAATCTTATATTGGATGGAAGTCGCTATGACCTTTTTGTACAGAGTCTGTAGACTCTCAGCTGTCATTCCATCTCTTGTGGGTTCTTCCAGGCATCATTCTTTCCTTTGGTTTCCCATATATGGCAAGATCTGAGAAAATCCGGGATATCACACATTTCTCTGATCGTGGTGTTTCTTATTCTGTCGCGTAGAGTTCTGCTTGTTCTTTTTAGGGTTTTCCTCTCTGTGGTTTTGAAGAGAAGTGATTTAGTGCGAACTGTGTCAGTTCTTGTTTCGATGCCATATGTCATTATCAGTCTGACACAGGTTTTGTAAATTCCGACTTTACTATTTACTCTGTATGTCAGGTTTTTGAATAAGTCATTGCACATACAACGCAGAACGAAACCGGATCGAATTCAGTTCGCCTCACGTCCGCAACAAGTTCGTACGTGTCGACAGATTATTTCAGAAACATGATACAAAATTTTTCGATATTCGTTAGAGTTTCGCATCCGCTTCGTTTTCGCTGCAGTGTGCTATTTAAGTTAATTGACTAAGATAGTATCAAAAGGTAGCGGTTTCGCGAGGAAAAAATGCCTTGGTGTTCCGTTGTTGTCGATTGGTTCTGTGTGCCGCCTGTCACGGCCTGCGACCAGAACCCATAACGTAATGAATGGGATCGTTAAATCAGATGCCATTATGTTACGTGGACCCACAAGTACGGCCACAAGACGCAAAACAACAGTTATTGGTAGCTCTAGTCACTTTGTATGTATGGTACGGGAAATGACGAAAAATATAGGTACAATCATTATAAAAGATGATTAATTTATATTTTCGTAGACACATCCCGCTATAACGAACCCAACGGTATGAACGCTACAATGATTTGAATGATGTATTTATTGTTTCTTGAACAATAATGTAAAACTCCATATTAATCTATTTCTTCAGACTTATCAGTGAATTCTTTGAGAATTTTGTCATCTTGAAGGATATCCATCTTTATGTTCCGGGTGGTTATCTTCGACAGCGACAGCACAGACTAATTTAACTCCCAGTATGTATAATCTACCTGCCTTTGTTGATGCCGTTTGAGAGAGCAATCAAACTGTTGAACATGGTCGCTTCGGAGATCGATGTCTTTCATATTAGTGAAAGTACGTTCAGAAGACAAATATTCTGGTATTAGAACCATCTTTCATACGTTCCTGGCATTATTTATTATATTTTTACTCTTCTCAATAGATGCCTTAAACCAGTGATACTTGACCGGGGCGCCAGCGCCCCTTTGTAGGCGTTTTGGAGGGCTGGCGGGGCGTTTTTAAATTTTCGCATTTAGGGGGCGCTGGAGAAGTTCGAGTGGACATTGCGTCAATATAGAAAAATAAGCTCATTTACGAGCTATGCACACTTACACACTTTTACACATTCTTAAGAAGCTTTGATTTATAAGTTCTGTTAAATAAACAACACGCTCATACGCAAAATTTTTAACTTGGGCATAATACTCAACATCATGTTCTTCAGATAAAAGAAAAGCTCATTTAAAATAGTTATATCACCTATGATTGTTTTGATATAGGACAAATTTTGTACCATCCGAGGCTTTTTTATTTATAGTAGGAAATCCATTGCACTAAATACATACCTACCTAATGATAGAAAAACGTAAATTTTAAATTTCGTTTTTTGTTTGGGGGGGGGGGCGTTGGATAATTTTACTGTGGTAAAGTGGGCGATTCTTTCAATACGGTTAAGCAACACTACCATAAACTATATTTTTTGTTCGTAATACCTTTTCAGAAAATAAACTGGTTTGATTGTAATAAAATATCATTTCATAAAATATACGGCAGACTTCTTTAAGGCAGTAAAAGGGTGAGAGCAGAATAAATCCGATAGAGATAATAATCCTAAGATCTATGTGTGTTAAACGATGTACGATAGAATTTCGAATGCTAATATAATGAAGTAATATGAACAAAATTAAGAAAATATATAATAACTGCGTTGGTTTGAACAAATGGGATGTATGAATGACAAAAGAATTGTTAAGAAAATATACCATAATGATGTTAAAGGAGCACAGAATCGAGTAAGAACGAGGAAAACATGAAATGACAAAATTAATAAAAATTTTAAAATCGGCCATGTTAGAAGTCGGTAAAATCGACGTGTAAGTATGATTTGATCCATGAATGCGGAGGCAGTTAATGAAGCGTGTCAGGATAGAATTTCGTAACGGTACATTTTTCTGTTTACCCTTGCGGGGAAACAGCGTGATTATGGGATTGCATTAATTTAAATGTGACTTATGACAGCACATAATCAATTATTTTTTTGTTACGTTCGACACATTTTTGAAATAACGTCTTTTAAAAATGACGATTATTATGAATCAAAGCTTTACCCCGCGTGCAGTGCCGACTCTTATCTTTTAATCTAAGGTTAAGTCAACTGTAATAATCTTATCTAGAACAACTATTAAAAATAACATAAACCAACAAGCTATATTTATCGCTTCTTCAAGATTAATGGCAATTGTTTGGACAAAAACGAAAGCGGCGCAATTTATATGTCTGCTAGGGCCATTGAATGCCAGACCCGTAACAAGTGTGAATAAATTCAAGAGATCTCAGCGCAAGAGCTGAACTCCCGTATGCCAGAAGATCAAATCCAATATCTGACGTCTCACTTTATGGGTTTTTACTTCGAATACTTTATTATCCAGTTGTGGAACTAATCGCGATTAAAAACCTCAAACAAAAAAGTTTTCCAATGCAGTAATCTAGTGGAACTGCGTTCGTTAATCGTAAAAATCGTCGAGTTGTGAATTTATGGTTCTATACGAGCTCGCTCAAATTAACTGGAGTGTGATTTTTTTGTCCATATTAGCAGCTCGAGTTAATTCGAGCGTTTGGTTTAATCAGTTAAATATTATTTACTGTTTGGACAACTACAATTAAAAGTCTTATTATTTATATCATCTTCTTCGTTGTGTCAATGATCAGTTAGTTTTGTAGGGATGGTCCTATTATGAACCACATCTTCGTTGGTTCGGGGCAGACTCGAGATATTCCGTTATGCGAGAGAGGGTTCAGAAAAAATTCTGAGGTATATCTACATGAGGGAGTATGGTAAGTATCCGTATCTTTTACCGACGGCATTTCTTTTGGGAATGCTCGGGACCAACTCTCTGCAGCTTCGAAGAGATGGGCATCTCATAACCCATTTCTTTAGTTTAATCAGAAGATATTTCGAGAACTCGGCCGTGCTGGAGGGTGTTGATATTTTGGTCCTTGATAGAAATTTTCGACAGGGATAGCACATATTGTTTTACCTACCGCCCGCCAGAACCAATCTGCCTCTGGTGACACCGGTGGGAAGAGCAATTAGTCTGCTGAACGCAATCTACTTGGAGATCGACGACTCTCATATTAGTATAAGTGCGTACCGAAGATAAATACTCTTGACTTTGGAGAGTATCTTGTATTCCTAATGTCAAACCATCTCTCATGTGTTCCTGGTATTATGTTGTATATTATATAATATTTTACCTAGACTCAATAGATGCTTTAAATATTTCTGCCGTTTGTAAGTTCTGTTGAGTTAATAAACTGATTTGATTTTATCTTCTACTGAAATTGGGGTGGAAGGTTTCGCCGACTTTTTTTCGTTTCAAAGGATGCTAGGTATTATAATTACTAATACACGTGGAAGCACCTAGGGTAAAATTATATCATAATGAGAATTATTTGATTTTATTATGAAATAGATTACAAAGAACATATTTGATCGGAATTTATCGAGCATTGGCAACAGAAGGGTACTAACGGTAAAGCAGGTATCTCGCCCAATTAATAAAACACCCCGTAAGCCGATTAAATTATCAAATTACGTAATTAATTATTATCTCTTTCGTGCCATACATCATTATCATCTCATAATCTTATTAAATTAGCGGCGCAATGGTGGCTGCTGGAATTTCATGTTAATGGCTATATTTCATTATTCCAAATAATATAATATTAATCCGCGTATTAAATTTATGTAACTATGGCCGTTCACAGTGGAGTTCTGGTCCTAACTCTCTTGATTTTGCTGTTGTATTGCTATGGGTGTACGGCGGGACATCGAGGGAGAGTAGTGTAGCTTAAATGTGGTCTGGGTCCCCCCTGGTTGAAAATATACAGATATTTTTATTTTTTAACGTAAGTCCCGCATGGACGGGAGACGAGCCTAGAGAGTGCACGAGTGAAGCTGACGAAAGGCGCCGCTGCGCCTATAACAGCTTCGGGTAAGCGGAGGGAGCCCTCTATGGCTCGGCCATATTATTAACTCTAATGTATGGAAGCGAAGCATGGAACTGGCAGAAGAAGGATGAGAGCAGAATAAATGCGGTAGAGATGAGGTCCCTAAGACGTGTGTGTGGTAGAACGATATATGACAGAATCTCAAATGCTTATATAATATAAGAATGTAGAGCGGAAGAAGGTATTATGAACAAAATTATGAAAGGATCGCTGGGTTGGTTCGGAAATATGGAGCGCATGGATGAAGAAAGAATGGTTAAGAGAGTATACGTTAATAATGTAAATGGAGGACGGAGTCGAGGAAGACCGAAGAAAACATTGCATGACCACATTTATCAAATTTTAAAGGTTGGCTATGTTAGAAGTCGGAAGAATCGACGTGCGTGTATGACTCGTTGTATGAATGTGGAGAAAGCTAGAGAAGTGTGCCAGGATAGAGTAGTGTGGCGGTCCATTCTTTCTGCCTACCCTTTTGGAGAAACGGCGTGATGGTTTGTTTGTAATTTAAATATTTAGAAAAAATAAACTAATGTTATTTAAATATTTATTAAAAATAAACTATTGTGACATAAATATTTATAAATAATAAACAAATGTTATTAAAACATTTAGTAAAAAATACTTTTGTTATATAATTATTTATTAAATAAAAAATGCACAGAGAATATGTTAGACCGACACATTACTCGATCCTAACATAAGTACTTAGTCTCCTCCACATTTATTCTTCGAGTCATACATGCACGTCGATTCTTCCGACTTCTAACGTGGCCGACGAATTTGGTCATGCCAAGTTATTTCTTCAATCTCCAACGACTCCGTAATTCATTCACACCTAACGTAAACATTATTAACCATTTTTTCTTCGTCAATTCGTTCCATATGTCCAAACCAACGCAGTGATTCTTAAACAATTTTGTTCAAAACACTTTCTTCCGCTCTACATTCCTTCCTGGCATCTGCATTTAACATTCTACCGTACATCGTTTTACCCTATATCTTCTTCTTCTTCTTCCTCAGCCTATTCCCGTCCACTCTTGGACAAATGCCTCCTCCATTCGCTTCCATGTCACTCTGTCCTGTGCAGACAGCATCCAGGTTATCTACATACGTCTAAGGAATCTCATCACTACCGCATTCGTTCTGCTCTCAACCTTCTTTTGTCAGTTTCATGCTTCGATTTCATACATAAGGGTTAGAACCAGAACTCCATTAAAAACAGCCATTTTCGCTTACATCGATAAATTCGTGTTTCCAATAACTACGTTTAAAGCTCCATTCACTTAATTATCCATAGGAAATTTTTAATCTTATTTTTTTGTACTTGACCCACCTGATCTCAACGAAGACAAGGTGTCGAGCGCCTACTTTTCAGTAGTGGGAAATAGACCCAATACCAATTTCTTAGACTGATGTCACCCAATTTTTATCATACCAATTTGATGCACTTCGACCAATAGGAAAGACAGTTAGTAATCATAATATAAATTGTCAAAAACTTGAATGTCATCAAGATAGAGTACGAGAATATTTTGATACTTCAATTCTGTCCAAAAGCATTTCGAAAAATTCGAAATGCACTCGATTCAAATGTCTGAGAACGTTTCTGGTTTATTTTTAATTTTGTTATGATTATTGTTTTATGACAATAGTGTAGAAAATAAAAGGAGAACAATTTGGTATTATTAATTGTGAAATTTTTAGCGTGTATGAAAAATATGTAACTAACTAACTAACTAACCATCACGCCGTCTCCCCGAAGGGGTAGGCAGAAATAATGGACTGCCACACTTTTATTTCCTGACATATTTCTCTCGCTTCCTCAACATTCATCCTCACATGGCCGACTCCTCACATGGCCGACATTCAATATTTGATTTATTTGATCGTGCCACGTTTTCCTCGGTCTTCCTCTATTTCTGGTTCCATTTACATCATTAACAAATAATTTTTTTACCATTCTTTCTTCATTCATTCTTTCCATATGTCCAAACCATCTTAATGATCCTTTCATTATTTTGTTCATGACACCATCAATCGCACCGCATTCACTTCTTATATTTTCATGTATAAAAAATATGTTAATAAAAATATGTTTTACATTAAAATTTAAAACTAATTACTGATTACGATTGTACAGCATAAGGGATAGAAAATCTTTAGTTTCGTGAATATTTCACGGATTGCCAACTGGTGTCTTGATATATGGCAAGAATACCATAATTTTTAATTTGATTATAATACTTGTGAAGAGCCCTCCAATGACTGGAAGTGACTTTGTGAAACATACCCTGCTGGTAGGTATGTACCTATGCCGTGTAGGTATATACCTAAAATGACATCAGCAAGACTTCCAGTAAGTCCGACTCTCTGGCGTCCTAGAATGGTCTTCGTGATCCCGCGACTCCCGAGCAATGTGATCACTGACTTTACCATCAGGGTTATAGCAGACAGGGAGAGGGCGTATGGCGTATCTTTGGCGCCACAAAACCGAGACCCACCATCTAAGGCAGGGCTCTCCAAACTTTCCAGCCTTAGGGCCATACTGATTACTGTTAGTTCCAAGGGCCAAAACCGTTTTAATTTTCCTGCCATTATCTATAATTTCTAGACTAGTCGCAGAATACGCGCCCTGAGCGAGCGTACGCTTGTTAATACGGGCCTGATCGAATACACTGGTGGGCCGGATTTGTCCCGCGGGCCATAGTCTGGCGACCCCTGATCTAAGGGAAGGTAACCCATACAGAAAATCCCCGGAGAAGGCAACGAGAAACTGCTCAAGTAACACTTCCCAATAAATCACAAAAAATTCGCCAAAGTGGTAGCCAACGTCATGGGGACCTTACACGGCATTATCAGATGACGAAGAACCCTTGCCCTTTCTTGGACTTCAAACTAACATACTATTCTAACTAAGTAACTATCACGCCGTCTCCCCGAAGGAGAAGGCAGAAAGAATGGACTGCCACACTTTTCTTTCCTGACATACTTCTCTCGCTCCCTGAATATTCATACATCGTGTCATGCACGCACGTCGATTTCTCCGACTTAACGCGTGGCCAACATTCAAGTATATACATACTTTTCTAGGGCCCTATATTGCGTAAAGAATACTGATTAAATCACAATTTGTTAAAAATGTATATAGAATAAAGCATTGTTGAAGCGATGATACGTTAAAAAAAAGTGTGCGAATATATACGCCACTGACAGACGGTTACACCTACCCGTTCCAATGTTCAGAAATGTCAATTTTAATTTAATACAACTTACCTATAGGTTTTGCTCTTGTCGACAACGTCTAACAATATTATTTTTATAAGCTAAAATATGATGATATAAAAAAAAATCTACTCTCATCAGCTGTTACGTGTAATAAAAAACCCAAGGTTTATTAGTACTCGTATTTGTCCACTTTTTTGTGTATATATTTAAAAATATATACCTAGTGTATGCGTAATGCCTACTCATTTATCTTAAATTATGTTCGAGTGATCAATTAACAACAATTTGCAAAGCCTTGTATGAGGTGATATAAATGACAATAGTTCACAAAACAAGTAATAATCAAATGGCAAAAGCATGTAGATCAAAAAATAAATGCAAATATATTTCAAAACAAAACTGTCAAAAACGTTTAAGCTAATTTAAAAGAATTTTATTTATTCTAACCTAACTCTCAAAAGTCAGATATTGGAAGTATTATTGTAGAATGTACAGTCTAATCGAAATAAATTTAAAAACAGATATGCATGGTTTAAAAAACATTTTAATGAATATATTCTTACCATTAAATCACTTCCCGAAGTTAAAATTTGCCAGAAAACTCACTATTTTGTTGTCATTAATTTCGTAAATAAAGATGAATGGAGATATTTATAAATAATTTTTTGACAACTTCCATTCAAAATGTCTTGAAAATCGCGTACCGCTTTCTGTTATCAAATTTAAACTAAAGGGGGTATTGTCATGATATAGTCAACTTGAATATTCTGGTCCATGTGATGTATATTGTGAGGAATGATTTTACGTCAAAGGCCCGACAAACAACCTACCCGATCGCCGCCCACGCGAAACTGAGAGTCGAAGTCGAGCTTACACAACTGACGCATGACAGAAGTCGGTAATGTAGATTCCTACTTTACCTACGATCGAACGAATCGCGGCAAAGCGCTTCATTCAAATTTAAAAAATGCGAAATTAGCAGAAATATTTTTTAAATATTTAATGTTCAGTATTTTATCATACAGGATATATTTTTTTTAACAAAAAATTATACAAGAATTTTACACAGAAAACAATTTTTTTTACTACTAGTGATTTATCGAAAAGGAATATTTTTTATTTGTTTAAAATATATTCTGGATTTTTATCAATCTATATAGACGTTCACACTTCTTAAATATATATATTTTACTAATATTGTAATATAATTCATGTATTTTTATTTTCTTTTATAACAATGGAATGAAATTTAAAAAATACTATAATCAACTTTTTTAATAAATTTAAAAAAAACATCAATGAAATTATAAAGAGTTACGAAAAACAAATTAGATTTTGCAGCTATAAATAATAATATATTAAATATTTTTTAAATATAATAGTATGACATTTGTCAATTCACAATAATAAAACTTTACGAACACATATTAAACGAAATGAAAATCTTCTGTTCCCAGAAAACAACTTGCATCTTCGTCTCTATTGAGATACAATTAATCCTTGTGAAATGAAAATCGTTTTGAAGCTTCGTCCATAGATGGCAATAAATACCTATAACATTCAAATAAACTTATTTTAATACAATGTATGAGAATTTTTAACATTCTCGTTTATTTTTCGCAATGTAAATTAATATAAACGAGATCGTTGTAACATGGGGAAATAGTTATGCTTTTGATAGTTATAATAAATTATTGATTTCGTTAGATTTTGAGACGTTGCGTTGTCTGTTTTAAACCATAGTTCATTCATTTTTCGACAGATGTCTCTATGAAAAACCGTTTTTTATTTTATTTTTATAACAATCATTTAGATATATCAAATTAATTTATCATATCAATTTTGTTGCAAGAAACATATTATTAATATCAATTCAAGTAAATTGTCCAAACAAGCTAATTATGAATTTAAACAATAGTTGATCAATTTTTATTTAAAATACGTGAAATTTAAGTATATTTTTTGTTTAAAATTAAAATAGATATTCAAATTAAATTTTCCATTATGTATAAAAAAATACTTATAAAAAATTTAACGTTTTCATTCGTATTAAATATTTAATATGAAGTTTAACATAATTGTTCGAGAAACAATACATTACTATTATTAATAAACCTCTTCCTAATCTTCTTTTTATTTTGATAGATCTGACGATACGTGACACAGAAAATGTCTCCTGAGATTGTGACGTCCAACTGTCCCTTCATCTCTTAGATGGTCTTCCAGGTGGTCAGCGTCCGGAAGGAATTTTGTTAGGAGCTGCATATGCGAGTCTATCACTATCCATTCTGGCTACAGGGTCCCTCCACTCCGCCTAATAATATTCCGTATTATTTATAAGCTTCGCGAAACGATCTCGGAGAGTTTCTCCAGTGATGGATCTTAGGACCTCCAGACCCTTGGTTCCTACACTATCAGCCTGCGTCTCTACATCATACGTAATGATAGGTCAATTATATATTTTGAAATTGCCTTAATTGTTGAATGGGTTAAATAGAAAATAATTTAAATGATCTTCACTTCTCACCTCTTACCATTGTGGTGATAAAAAATTGCACATCCGGTCTGTGAAAATATTTGAAAGATTTATTTATTCATTAGTTGGAAAGCATAAATGAAATAATAATACTTCTCATAAGACAAACGCAGAACATTTTCATCAATTTAATGTTCTATTCAATTATTATTGTTAATGTATTTCTCTCTCTTTCCCAGGCTTTGAGATAAATCTTGGACGCTCTTTTATTGTTCTACCAAATATTCTAAACAGATATACTTCGTGCGTATGAATTGCGACTATCCGAGATTACTACAATACATAACTATGATGTTTTAAATGAAAACTGCTTTTCGGAAATGTTAATGATCTGAGGATATACAATAAAATAATATATTTTGTTTTTAACCAAAACAAATCATTTAAAGACAATCAAATAAACATTATTTTTATCACTTTTCGTTGTTTTTTTACATTAAATTATTTGGTTTTGTAAGTACAAAAACAAATTATATGATTAGCGCGCGCGAACAAAATCTCCCTCAAAACATACATCAAATCAAATCAAATCAAATCAGTTTAAATACTCAAAAGACATTACAAACAGCATAAATGTTTAAGGCATCTATTGAGTACAGGTAATATATTATACGCATACAACATAATACCAGGAACGCATTAGTGATGGTTCGACATTAGGAAGACAAGATACTTTCCAAAGTCAAGAGCATTTGTCCCCTGAACGTAATTTCACTAACATGAAAGACGTCGATCTCCGAGGACACCGCGTTCAGCAGACTAGTTGCTCTTTCCACCGGTGTCACCAGAGGCAGATTGGTTCTGGAGGCCGGTAGGTAAAACAATCTGTGCTGTCGCTGTCGGAGATATCTATCGGGGACAAAAAGACCAACATCCTCCAGTACGGCCGAGTTCTCGAAGTATCCCCTAATTAATCTGAAGAAATGGGTTATTAGATGTCCATCTCTTCGAAGCTGTAGAGAATATGGAATATAGAACAACGTGTAAGACGAGGTCCAGAATTTCACCTATCTGAGCTCGAACCGTAATTCTGCTGGTAGAAGAATTAAATATTCGCCCCCTAACAGCAAACAGAACTTGTCATGCGTGTAAAAAGCTTCTGGAGTCTAAGTTACTCAGCAGGAATACCAAAAAGTTGATATATTAGACTATTATAATGTGCGGTAGTCGCCTACGGGTGTGAGACATGGTCGCAGGTAGAGGAAGGAAAATTCTGAGATTTTTTTTGGACCCACACTGGAGGATCAAAAGAAATCTAAAACTTGATTAACCAGGAAAAATATGTGTCTCAAAGTCTACGATGGGCTGGCCATGTAAAAAGAATGCCAGAGGGTAGAACAGAGATTTCGAGACGGCATTGGTATGGACACTCACAGAATCGCATATACTGCAAATGGGATACCCGTAAACCAACGTAAACCTGTCTGACCACCTAAAAGATGGCTAGGTACCTGGTCTTCCGCATCGCAAGAGGAGAGGAAATTCAATCTAATTGAAGAAGAAGATTTTAAAAGTATTTGCATGTGCCAAGAAGTTTTGTAGCATAGTTTATATTTGAAATTACCTAATAGTGTGATCTTCGATCAGTTACATAGGCTTTATTCCTACGTAGAGCATGGAATTTCTATGCGGTATAGTCATCTTAACACAACATCAATAAAACTTGCTTTGGAACCATTAACCCCACTTGCATCCGAGCAATTCGGTAAAGAGGTTTCTGTCGAGTCTTGTGCGCTCCCGTCAACCGCGACGGTTGGAGATGTGCTTATGTGATGCATCCGTCCGGAACAGGAAGACTACAGGTCTAAAAGGTCACAAGTGATCGAGAACATGATACAAGCTATTATGTAGGAATGACGTTTCTACAAGAGTTTATTTTGTCAGTTAGAATGTACAATTTACCGATCGCATTTTTAGTGTTCCGATGAGAAAAAGATACTTCTGACATACTTCTCTCGATCCGACTACATTCATACATCATTAATGCACGAACGTAGATTTCTCCGACTCCTCACGTGGCCGACATTCAATATTTGATTTATTTGATCGTGCCACGTTTTCCTCGGTCTTCCTCGATTTCTAGTTCCATTTACATCGTCAACGAATACTGGTGGCTTCTGATAACACTTGGTCTCTCTTGAGACTCCTGTTGACACATACTTTCCACGTAAGCTTAGGTCTACCACGTTTTTTGTTTCGCTGGTCTGTCTACATTACCTTCTCCATATTACATGTCGACTGGACGCCGCTGGACGTGGCTCAACCATATCAGACGGTACTTTTCCAACTTTTCTGAGACTCCTCGCAATCAAATTCGTTACTCCGCCCAATCAGCTAAGCATTCTAGTATTTCTTCATGTTCTATAAAATATAGTTGAAAAAAATAAATAAAGAGGCAATGTAAGGCAAATAATTGTCACTACAATTATTTAAACCAGTGCTCCGCAATCTTTTCTCACCTTCGGCACACATAAGTTCTCCCTAGAATCCCACGACACACCAAAAGGTAAAATTCGGTCTGGACGTGGGTGCCAATCAGCTCAGGAGACGTTGGTGACCTTTTTTTTCAGCGACTTCCGGTTAGTAAAAATCGGCGGCGACCTTTTTTTCGGCTCATTCGGGAAAATCGAATGATTGATCCGATTTTTCACGAATGATCTACAAAAAAGTCACCAACGTTTCTTGAACTGATTTAGGAAAGAGCCGAGTCTTTCGCAATTCACGAGTTCTGACTATAACTAAATACTTTTTTCTTTATTTATTTGGGCACGGCACACCTGCATTCGGCTCACGGCACACCAATGTGCCGCGGCACACGGGTTGCGGAGCACTGATTTCAACACATGGAACGAATGCTTAAAATGTTGTTTTCTAGTAGTGATCATAGAAAAATCAGTCAAAATTTTTTTTATTTAGTAGAAAAAAATAACACAATGTTAGTTAATTTCGACCAGCATAAAAAATTCTATCAAATAATTATTCCTTGGATTGGAAACAGAAAACTATAACCGGAATTTCAATTTCAATTTATTTTTAAAAAAAATCATAAACATCACAGTACATTACCAAATCGCTTATGACTATAGAATTTAAAAAAAAAAACTATTTTAAACACAAAGAAAGTACAATTGTGAATTTTAAAAATTCGAAAATTCAATATCTAAAACTAAACTAAACTAACCATCACGCCGTTTCCCTGAAAGGGTAGGCAGAAAGAATATACTGAAAAACTTTAATCGATGCCGCACTCCATCCTTCTCTTTTCGCCGTCGCGAGAGACGCGGTGTGATGGGTTGCGAACCTCATCGCCACCAATTGGCATCTCCCCCGCACACTCCGATCATTCAACGTCTACATAACAAATCTAAAACAAATTATATAAAATACAATGATATAAAATAAAATAACACATAAAAATAATTTAACACATAATGAATAATAAATTCAATATCAATAAACAAAATTATTAATAAATTCAATATCTATAAACATAAACCCAAAAAAACAATATAATTAAAAATTTAAGAACAATTAAGTACAAAAAAACAATAAGAAGAACAAGAGAAGCAAATATCAATTTTATACATTATATAAGAGATAGATGCTTTCATATGCACTGTACTCGTATATAGCTATATATATACGAGTATATGCACTGTTTGATTTGGTTTAAGTCCCGACTCTATTAACAGGTGATTCTAATAATTGTTGTTTGTAATATCTTTTGAGAAAATAAACTGATTTGATTTGATTCGATTTAATTTGATACAACAAAGTTATCTTAAAAAACTCGCGCTGAAAACTAAAAGAACAATGATTTTTCAACCCTATTATTATTGTTTTGTTAAATCGCTAGTTACATCATAACGGCGCGGGCCAAATCAACGTAAAGGGAACTATCATATTGATTTGCGTGACATGTGATAGGTAAGCTAATCTATTGCCATGTTATTGTCACGTGAATTCTTCACCAGACCAAAGTCCGTGTGACAATCACACCGGGGTGGCAGTCAAAGCACTTACCCCTCGGCTACAAAGGTCGTCAATCGCTTATTATTTTATCGGCTCAGTAATATGCTATATGGAGACAAAAGCATGAGTTCAATTAAGAAAGTTGTTTAATTACCTATTAATGAGGCCGGGATCGAGACAAATTTATATTTAGAGGCGACTGCGCTCATTTTTTTTTTCAAATTCCATTTTTATTTCGTATCCTTTTAAAATGTATGGAATATGTATGATAGAGCGTCAAATGCAAATATAAGAATTAAATGCAGTGAGAATGAAGCATTAATATAAATATAATGAAAAGTTCATAAAGACATGGAATTTGTATTATTTTTTTCAAATTAATCAACTTTGTGTTGCTTTATACTCGTGGGTTATTCTGGTTTCAGAATATGATTATATTAATTTAACACGTTTTTCTTACTTAATAATATTCAACGTGGTTCAACACACTCCCAGAAAAAATAATTATTAGCTTATACAATGAGTTTATGTTTTTATACCATATCAAAAATAATTTAAGATATGATACTCGTACATCTTTAATATTTTTTCACAATCATCCAAAATATTATATAAGATATCGCGATTATTAAAAATAACCAACATAGCATTTTTTGTTTTTATTACCAGACATATAAAAAAGATATTGAAGGGGGGAGTACATAAAATTATTTTTTGACGAAAAGTAAAGAAAACGTTTTAAAACAATCGTGTCCTTTTTTGAACCTGGTTAGACTATAAATCTTTTTCAGAGTTTGAATAAATATAATTGCAATTTGTATTTTGACAACACTTTATTTTTATTTTTATAGACATGTTTCGGTTGTGATATAACCTTTTTCGTTGTATAAATTTTGCCAACAAAAAAAAATTGTCACTTACGAGTATACTTAAAAGGGGTCGAGTTTGAATATTTCAGAACCAACAATATATGGGTGAGGAAGGGTTCAGGGTTCAACATTATTAACTGTTTAAATAAAAACACTGTTATAAAATATCACAATTAATTATATATTTTTTTAAATTGTCGTGATAGCTGTTTCGCTAACCGATGTTAGCATCGTCAAGTGTGACATCGTCAAGTGTGAAATATACTTAATGGTGATTGTAATCTGTAGAAGAATTGTATCTCAATAGAGACGAAGATGTAAATTGTTTTTGGAAACAGAATATGGTAGTCGAGGCGTTTACAGGACTTATGACTTGTCATTGGTTGGGTTAAGCGATCGCTTTATGTTAACAACATTTCCCATTGCGCCCTTCTTACGACCACCACGTATGACAAATTTTACCGAAATGGATAAAATCCAGTATTATTCTACAAGTATTTGTATACATTCAAAAAACAAATTGTATTAGGCATTTGAGAGCATTCGATGAGCCTCAGCCGCAGATTTCTTCATATTAAAGCATAAAATTAAAACCTCCCGCAAATGACGAGAATTTGGCTCGTAAGCTGACATGTTTAATCAGGAATAACTTTATGATGCAGACACAAATCGACTAATATTTCGATGGCGTTATGTTTACAAATACTTAAGCTTATTGTATGACATCTATGATCTATTTATTCCAACTACCACTTACCGCTACTGCCATCTATTGCAAAACAGCGGAAGCAAAGTTATACACCTAATATAAAAACTGGTCCAAGTTAAAAGTATAAAAATTGGAAATTGGATCTCCAGGCGTTGTCTAGCAGTATGATAATTTCACATTGCAGTAATAAAGATTTTCTGCTTAATAAAACCTTAATAGATGGCGCTAGTGTAGATTGACCTTAGAAATGTAGCATATAACATAGTAGCATATATACACCTTTCATAAATTTGTCAGACGTGGTGGTCGTAAGAAGGGCGGAATGGGGAATCTTCAAAGCACCATTAAGATTAGATGTACGAGTACCTAGCGCCATCTATTAAGATTAGACGGAATGGGGAATGTTGTTAACCCTTAACGTACCGTGTTCAAAACAAAACGCTTGCTCCCATGTGGTAAGTTCAGTTTACCGCTAACTTTATCTAAATATCAAGCATATGACTAGATGAATCAAAATTTAATTTATGTCATCTTGTAGGGAATTTCATTAGGAATAGATCGATATCTATAACATACATGAATTATTTGAAAAACATATCATTATTAATTTTTTTCTGGAACCATGCGATTTCTGATATGTAATGCGTCACAGCATACGGGCGACTGGGACATCGGGTCGGGTCGGGTCGAAACTTGTCTGAGCGCCGGGCCGGCGGGGCGATGATAAAGGCACCTAGGCAAAATGTATAGTACGTTCAAGACAACGAGTACGTATTAATATTTGTCCCTTTTGGTAAAGTGTTAATATTTTCACAGTTCTGATATTATTAACTTACGTGCTGCGTTTTCATCCAGTCGGTATTATTACGTACCTATTGAAAAGGTCAAAGATATAATTTATAATACGTTCAAAACAGCGAATAAGTATTTGTCACTTTTGATAAAGTTGTAAATATTAGCAAAACAAATTCTACCTTAACACGAATGAAGGTGAGGGCAGTCTTAGAAAATATATTTTTTTGGGATGAAGGAAGTAATTTTTGCTTTTTTTTTTATTACGAAATATTGAGAACACTTCAATGGAGGATTACAATTTTTTTTATAATATTAGGGTCCATAGGTTTTAAGAAAATCAACTTTAAATTGGCAGTGGAAACTCAATTTACCACATGGCAACGCGACGGTTAACATAAAGCGATCGCTTAACCCAACCAATGACAGGTCATAAGTCCTGTAAACGCTTCGACTACCATATTCTGTTTCCAAAAAATAATTTACATCTTCGTCTCTATTGAGATACAATTAATCCTTAAAAATAACATAACAGTTTTTATCGATTGCAAAATTGCTTAAAAAATTTATATACTCGTATTTTATAAGAACTGAAATACACGTTTTAATATTGATTTGCTTATTGACATAATACTTGTTCACCTTGTGTAATTGTTTTGATCACACGATGGACTTCAATTTTTGCGCAGATTCCCTCCGCGTATTATTCAACCACTCGAAACAAAAAGTTTTTTTTACAGATTACATCCGGTATTTTCTTGGTATCCTGTTTTAAACGTAATATTTCAATATCACTTAGCAACCCATGGCCACACGGTAGCTTCGAATCCGCGTTTCGGAGCGCCCTCGGATATTCTCATGAATATATGATGAGACACCTACCTCGAGATATTATCGTCTTGACGATTAACTGGCACTTTAATTACCATATTTTGGATGTACCGAATCACATACGCAAAGGTTTTAAATACTTCAAATGGACTTTGTTAGTTTGCAAAAATAGCATCGGCTGACTTTACATCCGTCTTAATAGTGTTCTTGTGTTTTTAAGAAAGATGAATAAATATTGATAAGAAAGGGTTTTACGATTTCGAAAAACTGCATACTTTAGAGATGTTCTTCTAGAAGCGTATGGAAGCGAAGCATGGAACTGGCAGAAGAAAGATGAGAGCAGAATAAATACGGTAGAGATGAGGTCCCTAAGACGTATGTGTGGTAGAACGATGTACGACAGAATCTCAAATGCTGATATTAGGAAGGAATGTAAAGCGAAAGAAGGTATTATGAACAAAATTATGAAAGGTTCGCTGCGTTGGTTCGGACATATGGGGCGCATGGGTGAAGAAAGAATGGTTAAAAAAGTATACGTTAACAATGTAAATGGAGTAAGGAGTCGAGGTAGACCGAGGAAAACATGGCATGACCAAATTAATCAAATATTAAAAGTTGGTCATGTCAGAAGCCGGAAGAATCGACGTGCGTGTATGACTCGATGTATGAATGTGGAGGAAGCTAAAGAGGTTTGCCAGGATAAAGTAGTGTGGCGGTCCATTCTCTCTGCCTACCCCTGAGAGGAAACGGCGTGATGGTTTGTTATTGTTGTTGTTGTTGTATTCTAGAAGCGAAGGCTACGCGAAGGATACAGCGCTGGACAATATTTAATATTGTAATGAAATAAAAACTAACTAACTAACAATCAAAAGTAATAGACTGCGATACTTATTTTCTTGACATACTTCTCTCGCTTCCCCAACATTCATATATCGTGTCATGCACGGACGTCGATGGCCGACATTCAATATATGATTTATTTTATCGTTGCCACGTTTTCCTCGGTCTTCCTCGTAAAAAACTATGGTTTTTCATGGTTTAAGGCATCTATTTGAGATAGGTTAAATTCCAAAAACGCATTCGAGTTGTATCGACAGGAAATAATGCCAGGAATATTTATCTTCCGAACGTACTTTTACTCATAAGGAAGACGTACATCTTCGAGTTGATCATGTTATGCAGACTGATTGCTCTTTCCACCGGCATCCCCAGGCATCACACGGTTTGGATATCTTTAGATTGTTTTTTCAGATGAAATCAAATCGAAAATCCATCAAGAAAATCCCTATTGGATTTTCAACAATCATTAAGTCCTAACAATACATAATTCGACATAGGAAGTTTTCACTTACAAAAAAAGTTTAATGTCTTCCAATACCGTAGAAATGAGATCACTGTGAAGAATGGGCGAGAAAAGGATGTATGGTAGAATACCAAATGACGAAATAAGGAAGAAATGTAAGGCCAACGATCGCAACCAAAAAAAAAGGGGTCTCGGAGATGGTTTGGACATATGGAACGAATGAATGAGAAAAGATTGATAAAAATGTTATTTGTTCTTTTTCCACTCACACAAGCAGTGTGAGTGGAAAAAGAAGAAGAGCATGACCGAGGAAGTCGGTAAAATCGACGAGCGTACATGTCACGACTACGTATAGAGGATGCTCGAAAAATGTGTCATAACAGAGAGTATGGTGATCCATTCTCTCTGCCTACCCTTTCGGAGAAACGGCGTGATGGGTAGTTAGTTAAGAATAGTGGAAAAATACTAATTATGATACATGAAGACCTCAAGTACCCAGAGTGGTGGTCATAGAAACGGAGCAAATTGCGCCTAGTTTAGTTCACATGGTTCAATCCTATTTAAATACGAGTATGTCTTAGATACATTTTCAAATCATAAACATAATTTTAGGGAACTCAGCTCAGTTAAGAAATCAGTCAACGAATCGAACCAAGTAAAATACGTTGTAAGTACATACTTGGAATATATGGATTACCGACGTCAACGTTTGTACATTTTGTATGGTAAAAACAAAGCTTGGATTTAGCAAAAGAAAGCTTAGACATTATACGAAGATTTAACTAAACATCTGCCTGATTTCTAGTTAACTCACAAAACATAATGAAGTTTATACCGATATGATTCAGTGATATTAAATTTATATGATGAAAAAACATATAAACTCAGGCCTTAATACTGGAATTTCTAATTAATACGAATGAAAAGGTCTGATTTCTAGAAGTTTTATTGTGTTTTATGCAAAAATTTTACATTTAGAGGGTCTGTTTTTAGAGGGTTCCTCCTCCTATGAGGTGGATTCACAGCTGTCCTTCCATCTTTTAGGATGTCTTCCACGAGGATGAGTCCCGTGAAGCTGATTATGTAGTGCAATATAATGGAGTCTGGTGGTGTCCATTATTTGGACATGACTCGTTGTCTCCTCCAACCAATAATATTATATCTTCTATATTCGCCATACTTTGTGTAGTAGATGTTTTTTATATACTTTTTATACGAAATTTTAGAAATTAACAAAGCAATTAAAAATAATGAAAATATTATGAATAATCAAGTAAATTTAACGTCTAGTCCAATATTTGATTTATTTCTTATAAGTAATTGGTAAGGAACCTGAACCCCAATAAACACTTTAAATTATTATAAATTTTAAAATTTATTCATTATATTTGTTACAACATTATATTTGTTACAAAATAAATCTTTATAACATACGTATGTCAAAACTGATCATATTTGTAAATAATTTTAAAATATTTTTAATATCTTTATAATATCATTGAGGAAGGACCAGGTTGTCCGAAACATGTCTGATATTTAATTAAAAAAAAAATTAAGTTAGTGTTGTATATAAAAAATAAATATTAATATTATATACTCCGCCTCACATCTCTCTTCTCCTTGTGTTCCTCACGCGAAATTGTTTGATCGTGTCTTGACTGCTATCATCTTCAGTGTCTTCATCTCGAAAGACTTCAAATTATGATTGATCCTGACTGTATCTGCCCTTGCTTCAACGCCATACGTAATTATTGGCCTTAAGCATGTTTTTAGAATCTCATCTTAATCTTTTACGAATTCAAACACTGTTTTTTCCACTTTTGGTTTTATTGTTCTCGACATGTTTCGGGGGTTACACCTTTTCATCAGGAGAACGGTATAAACAGTTTATATCGAAATTATGGAATTCCACAGTGTTAACGCCTTAAGTTTATTTAAAATTCTCATCTTACTATTAATGGCCGTATCTTAAATTTTCCATAATGCAGATTTTAGAGGACTAGAAATTGCAGCTGTCTTGTTGACTTGGGCTCGTATTTCTTTACATAGGTCAGCTCCTCCAATTATAAGCACATAAATCTTAATACGTAATATAATACAGAGCTATTGATATTTACTATTAAAAAACTTGAAAATAGCGTTTTAATTGCCTATATTAAGTTGTTATATTACCAAGCTTTGTCCATTATGCTTTCGTCTAGAAAATCATTACAATTAATAGGTAGGCACTCAAAGGGCTTTCATGCAAAGCCATTCTCGACTTCAAATCACATAATGGCACTCATCTGTCAATTATTACAGCTATTTATCTTCTGTCGTGAATTGAACGAAAGGCGAGAGATTAAATAGGAAAATTTGAGTGATTGGATGGACAAAAGCTGGAGGAAGAATTGCATCGGAGAAAGCATTTCGTCTAGTTAATTAAATATTCTCTGAACATAGAAAACACTAATATAATATTTAACGAGAATTATGTTTCATTTGATATTTGAAATGGAAGAGCGAATGATTGTGACATAAGTTCAAACGTCAAGAAGTTCGAGCAAGTTCATATTTATCTATATGGGAAGTATGTTTACAAGAGACGTAAGAAGTTTTTAGTGCTGGGAACAAATTAAATGGTTCAACATAGTTTTTATTTCAAAACATATATACTATTTGAATCAAATATGGCAATATATATAATTTATTTCTAGTACCAAGTCTTGCATGAAAATGAGGCTCGGAGTTGACAAAATAATCATGAAAATTTAAAAAGGATCACCTAAATGGTTTTGGGATATGAAAACAATGTATGACAGAACAATGGTTAAAATTTTATATTCAAGCAGTGTGAATGAAATAAGGAGTCTACAGTGTCTGAGGAAAACATGGCACAAGCAAAAATAATATATTACTAAAAGACGACCATGTTCGAAAACGAAAAATCAACGAGCATGCGTGTCACGATATTTGAAGGTAGAGGAAGCCCAAGATGTATGCCAAAATAGAAAAATCTTGCGATTCGTTATATCTGCTTACCCCTTTGGAGAAATGATGTAAATGTGCGTTAATAAGTTATTTCTAACTCTCTAACCGGTAATCAAACGTTACAATATTTTGTGTAAAGTACGCCACTGCTCCCTATTCATTGCCACTTTCATCAACCCTTGTCCGACGTCCAACTCTACGCTATCCTGTACGCGGTGTCCATTTCCTTGAGACGTTTCAAATAGTATTTTAACGAAGTTTTACACACACAAACGCCTTTCACTTAATAAAGAACCCTTGCAAGTCGGTTTCCACAAGTTTAATTAGATTGTTGACGACTTAAGTGCCAGAGTAGTAAAAGTTATGACTGTCACATCGAATGTCCCGGGTTCGATTCCTGGCGATGGCAGTGTGATTGTCACACTGTCGTTGATCTGGTGTAGAATTCAATAACAATAAAATGGCGATAGATTATCTAACTATAACATGTCATGTGAATCAATAGTATAAAAGTTGCATACAGTAATTGGGTTGATAGCCTGCTGTATGCAAATGTGGAAAGCAAAGGGAAATTACCACATTTATGACCTAAGTGGCATGCCAAACCAATACCTTGGATTGAAGCAAGCGAAGCAGGGTGTAACTTTTTATTAAATAATATATTTTATTTTCTTTATATAGGTACGATGGGTCGTAACCCAAGACATTCGGTATGGAAGTCAGAGCTCTTACCACTCTGCCACGAAGATCGACAAGTTCGCATTTGTACCGGCTTGCAAGATGTGTGATAGGCACAAGATTTTTTTTCTGCTCCATCACCTGCATCAAACAGGACCTGGCTCAAGGATCCAGAAACGCGGTTTGGCTGGCGGACTTCTAGGCTAATGATAATAACATTACTTCCATTGATACGAGGAAAAAGAAGGTACCAAAATCACATTGAAGAGAAATGTAGGCTTTTTTATATGAGAAATAAATTTCCATTTCGAAATATTGAAATTACTTTATACAATCTCTTGTGCATTGTTTGTCTGACCATTGACTACGCATTTAGCATTACAACTCGCTCGGTTATTATTCAACATCTGACAGAAACCACCGTCGATTTTTGGTACTTACACGGAGCCTTTCTCCTAAAAGCAGTGGTAAGCGGTTGTGCACCTTCATAAAAGTGCGTAATGGTCAGTGCAATAAAACCTAAAGTAAAAGTGTAAGTTTTAAATAATTCCGATGAATAATAATGTTTATGGCGTGTTGTGGAGGTTTGCCAACCTTTCGAGTGCCCGCGAGTACACTGATTGATGAGAGTTCTAATATTTATGCGCCATTTGAAACAAAAGATTTTTGAATAAATAGAATAACACTTTGTTTTTTCTTATAAGACTTTATATTTTGATTTTAAGATATTTTCCAATCGTAATTCGATGTAAATTTTAACAATAAATTAACACAAAATTGTCACTTATTTTTTCAAAAGGGGTGGAGTTATACCTAATGGTGGGTATTAAATAATTAGAATTTAGGAAAGGGGGGGGGGGGGGGTAACGGTAACATTTTATTATTAACGTGTAAAAAAATTGATTTTTTTTTTCTAGAAGTTGTATTATCTTCTTCTTCTTCTTCTTCCTGGCGCAATACCACCTCACCGCCAGTATTGACTGTTGGGGTCGGTTCTTCTCGATCTCAGGCTGTACCTCGCACAGTTCTGAGTATCACCCTCACTCAAGCCATTTCTCTGCAAGACGCTACTGCAAGACGCGCACTGAATCATCGATGTATTCCCAGGTCTTCCTCTGGATGATTGACTAGGAAGATTCACAGACAAAGCTCTATTTACTGTGTGGTCTGGTGGTTTCCGTTTCATTTGCCCGTACCATCTCATCTGCCTTTCTTCAAGCTTACTATTTATATCCGTAACACCTAGACTACCGCGAATGCGTGAACTTTTTATTATATCTCTCAGCGATACCCCAGTGGACCACTGGGGTATCGCATTTCTGCCGTTTTTAGCTGCCCGACAGAAATGCGAATACTTATGTAGTTAATTATAATTTATGAAAACGAAACGCTTCGCCTTTGTAAGGCATTATCAACTACATTTGTAAAAAGATAGGCGAAACATGTCATTCCTATTAATTATAAAAAAATTTAATCCGAATGAAAACGTCAATTTTCTCGAAATTTTTATTATATTTTATGGGAATGACATGTCTCGCCCTTCTAAGGCATTATCAAATGACTTAGAAAGGCCAAACATTTGTTAAGGCCTTAGAAGGGCGAAACATGTCATTCCCATAAAATATAATATAACGTCTAGAAAACTGACGTTTTCATTTGTATTACTTATTTAATGTGGAGTTTTACATTTTGTTCAAGAAACAAAGAAAATATAAAAAACTTCTAGAAAACAGACGTTTTCATTCGTATTAACCGTTATACTTATTAAATGAATGATTGTTTTCAATAAGGTTATTATCAAATTATGAAAAATCATAATTGGAGAGGCGTCTTTTCTGTAATGTAAAGTGTTATTATATTTATTCAAATGTCAATCTATAACACAAAGTGAAGGCGAATATAGAAGAAACAGCTGTTTGGTTTAAATCAGATACTATTTGTTACACTTGCTATATCGACAATCGGCTGTGATTCCATTTTCAATTTCTCTTCTACTATCACCATAGGATACTTGCTACAAAATACATATTTTATTATAAGATGACCATCCAACATTCATGTTTCCCAGAAGGCGTGGACATATAAATGCCACACTGTCGTATCCTGACATGCTTCTCATGACTCATTTATTTTTTCGTGGACAATGATGTAAAAATTCCATATTAAATAATCAATATGATTGAAAAGTCTGTTCCCTGTAAGTTCTATTATATTTTATAGGAATGCCATAATTCGTCTAGCCGAGGCATATTCAAATTATCAATCATTATCATTTGACAATAACTTGGCTAGGTGAAATATGCTATTATCATAAAATATAATAAAACTTCCATAAAACAGATGTAATTATATTATTGATTATATTACGGAATGTAATTATTATGGTATATTAATTATAACATTCTGATGTTTATTGACAATTTGACTTATTTGATAGCTGAAACAGTAAAATCAATTCGTATAACTAAACCTTTTTAATTACAATTATTCAGCAGAAAAAATAAAATCTCCGAGAGTTTTTCCAGTAATTGATTTTAGGACCTTCATCTCCGATGTTCTTAGTAGTCCCTTGGTTCGCAGTGTCGGCCCGCGTCTCTACAGCGTACGTCATGATACGTCACACGCATGTTTTATTAATTCTGATTTTACTGTCGATACGCATGTGTTTGTTCTTTCAGATCAGATTTTTCAGACATCCTGACACGGCAGAGGCTTTACTGACTTGTTCTCGTACTTCGGTATAAAGGTCATTTTGGCTTCTCCCAAGTATCTGAAACTCATTACTTGCTCCACAGGTATATCATCAGCAGTCAGTTTACATCTTCTAGGCTGCCTAGATATAGTGAGACTTTTTGGTTTGTTGACTGATATAGCCATATTTAGCCTTTGTGATACTGTGTGAAGTTCAGACTAAGCTACTAATGCGGCATCATCTGCATAGCAAATGACGTTCACATTTTTACTGACCATTTTATAACCTATTCCCAAGCCATATATATTTTATATTTTTTCATTAATTATTTTGAATTATTGATGAATTATTATTTTGAGAATGGATCCATCCAGACTCCCCTTCATTGTGTTGCACGACCAGCCCCAAGGTAGACGACCCCCGGGCAGACCACCAAAAAGATGGATCGACAGCTGGGAGTCGACTTCGCAGGAGGCCAATTCCTGTTAAGAAACAGGCCACTAGGCCTACACTAAAAAAAGAAGAAGAAGATTATTTTGAAATAATTGTACAAAGTACCCTATTATCACATAACGTGATAGTCGGCAAAATCATTTCCGTATACTATCATTTTGGTAGAAATAAGACAATGGCCCTTCAATGCACGTAGAGTGGTCCAACAGATCATTCATTGTACCTAATCGAATACTCTCTTAAATTTATATTCCAACATGTTATATCACCGTTCGGTTCACATTATGTAATCGTTGCTGTAATCCGAATAGAGAATCTATCATACGATCATATTTCGAATACACTCACCATACGCATGTACCAATGTAATTTTCACATTAATATTATCAGTGAAACAAAAAATGGGCGTTTACAATGATGTTCAGATTCCAACCTTAAAGTATGGAAGTGAATCATGGAACTGCCATACGGATAAATCCGATAGAGATGAGATCCCTTGTACGTGTGAATGGTAAAACTATGTATGACAGAAATTCAAATATTGATATCGGGAAGGAATGTAGACTGGAAGAAAGTATTATGAAAGGATCGCTGCAATGATTTGGATATACTCGTGTGAAGTGCATGGATTAAAAAATGGCTTAGGGAGTATTATGTTAATATTGTGACCAGAGTACGAACTCTAGACAGACCGAAGAATATACGGCATGATTAAAATAATCAAATTGTAAAGGTCACTTTACAATCACTTCAGTCATTCAGAGATGCTTAATATTTTCTTAAATTTGATTTAAAAAAATATACCATTGAGACATTTTCAAAGGTTCTTAAATTTTAGATAATTAGAATAAAATTAGATTATTCTCCCTACAGTCAGTAATTGGATTCAAGTAACCTGCTAAATACAAAAATGTTTAAAGCAATGGGAAACTACCACATTAAAAGCCCAAAGTGGCATTCAAAGAACCAGCAATCTATACGATTGAAATTAATAAAAAAAAAAACATATCCAGAAACTGGAGGTACTGCACGCTACGAGATAAATTGATACATGCTGACTTTGTCGAAGATACTTATCAGAAACAGCAAAATCACAAATAATCACCTTCTAAAATAAGGTTCAGAAATAAGTATTAGAGTGCCAACCCATTTTTGTCTGCAAATAATTGGTCTCCAGCATGTCCAAATAGGCTAATGTAGAGCCAATACAGCTAGGCCAATACAGTTGGCCCTACAGTCCACATAAAGCCTTAGCCTCCATTATTCTTCACCTCCAACTCTACCTGTCCTCTGCAAAATGCAAGAGCCTGGATGCTGATCGCTCAGGATAGAAGGAAGTGAAAAATACGAGAGGAGGCCTAAGTCCAGGAGTGGACGGCCGCAACAGGCTGAAAAAGAAGAACTCTTTAAAAACCCACCAATTTGAAAAACGTGTCATATACTTTATAACATTACTTTTATAATTTACATAAGAGAAAGAAAAAAGTATGTGATGTATTTTTTTTTATACATAAAACTAATGAGCATTCTTGCAACAGTTAAAATTAATAAACTGCTGTATAATTTGCATAAAATTATTGAATGTAACACCCAGATAATACATACTTATAACATAATATTATGCATGTTTACAGACACATAATTGTTTATTTGAATATCACGCACATTTGTAAACAAGTGCTTGAATTAATGTGTATTGGTACACGTTTAATTTAATAATATGTGTTTACTTTCCATTCGCGTGCAAACACTAGAAAATCAAAGATATTGTTCAAACATTTTAAGAACATATAATCACGACACATTAGTGATATGTTATTTCAATATGTAGTAAAACTAACTAACTAACTAACTATCATGCCGTCTTCCCGAAAGCGGAAAAAATGTACCGCCAATCTGTTCTTTCCTGACATACTTTGATAAGGGAGATATGCGAGGGCGAGGATATCGTTAGGTGGGAAAGGCAAAGGAAAGGTAAAGACGACCTTCGTGGTAAGAGCTCTGACTTCCATACCCAAGGTCCCGGGTTCGATTCCCGGTGATGGCAGTGTGATTGTCACACTGTCTTTGGTTTGGTGTAGAATTCACGTGACAATAAAATGGCGATAGATTGGCTACCTATCACATGTCACGAGAATCAATACAGTAATTGGGTTCAAATGACCTGTTGTATACATAAAAAAGTAGAAGATACTGGTATGCACACGTGAGGAGAATGGATCCATCCAGACGCCAACCCCAAGGTAGACTACCCCCGGGTAGACCATCAAAGAGATGGATCGACAGCTGGGAGTCGACCTCGTAAGAAACAGGCCACAAGGTTTACACTAAGAAGAAGAAGACAAATATTACTCCTGTACTCAATAGATTCCATAAACATTAATATAGATTGTAATGTCTGTTGAGATAATCAACTCATTTGATATGATTACTATACTGCATTTCACTAAATTATGGCTTCTTCGCGCTTTCGGTATTGTTATGCAAGAAGATGCATTATAATTTCTAAGTGCAGCCCATCTCGCTGGCCGCTCGCTACAACAGATGCCGCCTTACGTCAACCGGCACTTCCGCTTGCTTGCCCCTTGCCCTCGCCCGAAGGGTCGCCGGATTAATCCACACATATTCAATCACAAATCCGGTGGGTTCTTGCTATTACACGAGTTTATATTTTACGTAATCAACATTTATTCATTTATATAATGTAACCTATGATTATATTAATTGCGAGTAGTGAGAAGTGAAAATGTATTTAATATTTTTGTTTCGTATTTAAATATCTTACGATTATAGACTAAATGACGTCAGGAGACGGAGAGACAGAGAAGATGAGGTCTAGCCGCGGGAGCGGAATTTCCTTGTCTGGAATATGATAAAGTCTATTTATCCAAAATAGGACTTTATACCCGCTTATCGACAAAGACCATTATATATCATAAATGATGACTTTTGGCATCTTACGTTCTTCCTCGTGGTGGGTCTTTTGGCTTCTCTACGTTCAATTATTTCTTAAGAAGTACGAATCCTGCTGTATTTCCATTTACCCCTCAAATTTCATGGTAGAAGTTCATTGTTAATAATGAAAATATTTTTTTTTTTTTTTAAATGTATATTTAGTATTATTACGTATAGTTAAAATCCACTGATATTTATGTCTTCGACCGGTTTCGGCCATCCCTGCCATCTTCTGGTGGGAGAAGAGAAGATTCCAGAAGATGGAAACCGGTCGAGGACACAAATATCAGTGGATTTTAACTACATGTACGTTTTAAAAATATTTTTTACGTTTTATATATTTTTTTCATTATTTACAATGAACTTCTACCATTTTATTTTTTTAATGGTTCCCAGTGAAGCAGTGTTGGAAAAAAAATACCAAATGAAAAATATTAAAAAAATATTTAAAAAAAACTGTTACCATAATCAATTATTATAACTTCAATTAACACGTATTTACATTCTTATGAAAAACCTATTTTATCTTAACAACAACAACAACAAACAAACACGCTGTTTCAACGCAGGGGTAGACAGAGAGAATGCACACAACACTACTCTATACTGACACACCTTTCTAGCTTCCTCCACATTCATACAACGAGTTGATTCTTCCAACTTCTAACATGACCAACCTTTAAAATTTGATTAATTTGGTCATGCCATGTTATCCTCGGTCTACCTCGACTCCGTACTCCATTTACATCATAAACGTATATTTTTTTAACCATTATTTTTCCATCCATGCGCTCCATATGTCCGAACCAATGATGTGATCCTATCATAATTTTATTTATATATATATATATATATATATATATATATATATATATATATATATATATATATATATATATATATATATATATATATATATATATATATATATATATATATATATATATATATATATATATATATATATATATATATATATATATATATATATATATATATATATATATATATATATATATATATATATATATATATATATATATATATATATATATATATATATAATATATATATATATATATATATATATATATATATATATATATATATATATATATATATATATATATATATATATGTCAAAATAAAATTTTCATTTGTTCCAATGACAATTTGAATAAATTCTTCAATCAAATTTTCAAGTTTTTGCTGGTGTTGGATTGTGATAAGTGCCTAACTAAAATGAAAAAAGTGTAATAAAAAATTAAATAAACACAAATTAATGTCCGGATCGTCCAGCTGACGACAAGTGCACCATCTAAAAGAACATTATGTGTTAAATTATTTTTATGTGTTATTTTATTTTATATCATTGTATTTTGTATAATTTGTTTTAGATTTATTATGTAGACGTTGAATGATTGAAGTGTGCGCGGGAGATGCCTATTGGTGGCGATGAGGTTCGCAACCCATCACACCGCGTCTCTCGCGTTGGCGAAAAGAGAAGAATGGAGTGCAGCATCGATTAAAGTGTTGCAGTTCATTCTTTCTGTCTACCCTTTCGGGGAAACGGCGTGATGGTTAGTTAGTTAGTTAGTTTATATATATATACATATATATATATATATATATATATATATATATATATATATATATATATATATATATATATATATATATATATATATATATATATATATATATATATATATATATATGCTATATATATATATATATATATATATATAATATATATATATATATATATATATATATATATATATATATATATATATGCTGCTATATATATATATATATATATATATATATATATATATATATATATATATATATATATATATATATATATATATATATATATATATATATATATATATATATACCTGCTATATATATATATATATATATATATATATATATATATATATATATATATATATATATATATATATATATATATATATATATATATATATATATATATATGATATGCTTTCTGGAATATCAGGAAGTACCAATTTACATGATAATCGAAAGAACGTTTCAAATCATTAAAATCTTATTTCTTCCCCGACATAACAGGCGCTCAGAACTTGCGTGTAATCTGAGCTTACTAGGAAATCCTAAACAAACTGCAAATTAATATGAAATGTCAATACACTAAATACTCTAAATACGCATTGTTCGTCGACTCATTACTTTGCGAGCGACAAACCAATACACTGTTGCTTTCATCTCGCTCAGCAAGCACCATTATTTCCATTGTGAATCTTAGCTCCCTGCACACCGCCGTTCAATACGGACGGATAGTGCGCGGGATAATTCTCCGGTCCAACTTTGAGTGATTTGACTCTTGTTCATCGATGGATCAATAGAGGGCCAGGAAGATACCTTCATGTACATCTTCGTCGTTCATATCTTCTCGGCCCTCTGAGAACATTTTGTACCACCGATAAACGTTGCTTTGGTCCAAGGTAGCTTCACCATATGCCACAGTCAACATTCGAAATGCGTCCGCGCACTTTATTTTGTTTTTCACACAAAATTTGATACAGATTCTTTGATCCATTTTTGGAATAGGCAAAAATCTAAGACGAGCCAAAACACATCCAAGCAAAACAGCTGTCAAAAATTAACTAAACATTCAAAATGGCCGACCTTGTCAGCATAAGTAAGGGACATGAGTACCAACATAACGCTACAAAAAAATCAAAAATCAAATATACGTAGCCAGCGGAAATTCAAAATTCGCGATACTTTTTGAACAGACCTCGTACTACTGTAACACCCCGCGCTCCTGGAAACTACACAATGTCGCCCAAACCTTCCACCACAATGCAAAAGAACAAGAGAGATGTTCTTTTTTAAGGCCATCCTTAAAAACTGTTGTCGTTGACACGACGAAGAAGAATAATGATGAATCCAAATTGAATTGAATTTGTTTTTTTTAATGTATACAAATACTTGTAGACAAATACTGGATTTTTTTACCCATTGCGGGTTAATTATTTTTAAGGATTAATTGTATCTCAATAGAGACGAAGATGTAAATTGTTTTTGGAAACAGAATATGGTGGTCGAGGCGTTTACAGGACTTATGACCTGTCATTGGTTGGGTTAAAAGATTGCTTTATGTTAACAACATTCTTCGTTCCGCCCTTCTTACGACCACCACGTCGGCCATATTTTTGATACATGTATATATGCTACTCTGTTGAGAAACACATTTTTTAGGTCAATCTATTAAGATTAGATGTAAGCATCGACCACCATATTCTGTTTCCAAAAACAATTTTATATTTTCGTCTCTATTGAGATACAATTAATCCTTAAAAATGAATTAAACTTTATTGAAACGTGAAACAAGTCAGAATTTCTTTTGATTAATCAGGGGATATTTCGAGAACTCGGTCGTGCTGGAGGATGATGGTCTTTATTTTTCCCTGATTGATATCTCCGACTACAACAGCATAGATTATTTTACCTGCCAGCCGCTAGAACCAACCTGCCTCTGATGACAGCGGTAGGAAGAGTAATTAAACTGCTGAACGCGGTCTCCTCCGATCGAGGTCTTTCATATTAGTGAAAGATTGTATTCATGTAGTCTTCATCAACGGGAGAACGATATAAACTGTTCGATTATATCGTTCACTTGAAAAACAGTGTTAAACAATAATTATTCTTACGAATCACATAGTTAATAAAAAAATAATTGATTATAATCTTAAGTTAATAAAAAAATAATTGATTATTTTCTTTCTTTCAAAATTAATACGTAAATCTCTTCAACGACTTTAAGAAAATGTGGTCTTTTTTCTGCGTTTCATTTCTGACTTGGCATTCATATGTCGTTCTGTATTACCTTCGTTGTTTTGCATCAGAAGACATAACCTCTTTTTAAATAATCTGATTGATTTGATTTCTACATAATGGACGAAGAAAATACCCATAAGACCAGCCAAGTTTTACATCATTACTAAGTTGAACGATAGCCAAATTAGAACACATTTCTTACGCATCAAGAATTTTAATTTAAATGTATTCTTTAAAATCACATGGAGTATTTAAGTCGAATTGATGCAACATTATGACATTTGTCAGGTTAAAATTTAACTTTGTAAATTTGTGTCATGGATGTCAAACAGGTCCCCGTGGTTGTTCAATCTATATATGGACAAACGTATTAAAGAGTTGAAAGGGATGGATGCATGTGCCAAAATGAGCGGAGTGTCAGTAAGCTGTCTGTTGTATGTGGACGACGCTCTGCTACTTGCAGACAGCGAGAATGAATTACAAATCCTGGTGTCGATGCTGGATGCCATTCGATCTGATAATGAATGTGGATAGGTCCAAGGTAATTGTTTTTAATTCATTTATTCCAATGACACTTTGAATAAATTCTTCATTACTATTTAAAGTTTTTGCTGGTGTTGGATTGTTTTAAGTGCCTAATTACAGTTAATTAAAAAAAAAAACGGTGGATAGGTGGAATATAAATTAAATAAACACAAATGTCCGGATCGTCCAGCCGACGACAAGTGCACCATCTAAAAGAACATTATGTGTTAAATTATTTTTATTTTGTTATTTTATTTTACATAATTTGTTTTTGATTTATTTTGTGGACGTTGGACGATCGAAGTGTGCGCGGGAGATGCCTATTGGTGGCGATGAGGTTCGCAACCCATCACACCGCATCTCTCGCGGGGCGAAAAGAGAAGGGTGGGGTGCCGCATCGGTTAAAGTGTGGCAGTCCATTCTTTCTGCCTACCATTTCGGGGAGACGGCGTGATGGTTAGTTAGTTAGTTTTTTCAGTTAGTTAGTGATATCACATTCCTGCTGCATTTTCTTTGCGGAATGAATGCTCGATTACGTGGTGCTCGGCGGAGGAAGCTTAGAAGCGGAGTATATCGTCGGTTCAAAGGTAAAACTCATTAAGTGACATTTTGGTCAAAAATTAGATTTTTGCATTTTCTGTATCAGATTTGTGAATTCTACGTCAGGAAATAATCACCAAGTGTTTTTATTAAAGAATAACTGTTATTCTTTGATGAATACACTTAGTAATTATTTTCTGACGTAGAATTCACAAGTCTGATACAGAAATTGCAAAAAAAAATCCCAATATGTCACTTAATGAGTTTTACCTTTGAACCGACGACATAGTGCGGAGTGTGTGATGAATTCTCACGCTGAATAATGGAGCCCGGATGCTCAGCTCGCCGCGGAAGTCATCGCTCACTGCGGATCACTCGAGTCCGATAGCTGGCAGGCACGGACACTTGACGCGATCAATTGGCCATTTGGATATTGTCTGAGTCCGGCCGGTTTCGTAACCCACCTCTAACTAGGCCCTGTAGGTTCAATGAGTTATCTATTATCTAACTCGCGGCCCTTTTACTATTGGTTTTAATGGCGTGGGCATTTGAATAATGTTCTACGTGATCTGCCGTTATATGCATCATTTCGTGTGCGCTCACATTGGTAATCATTAGAAAATAATTATGCTATAATACTTTGAGATCAATGGTCAGATTAATCGATGTTACGCATGTGCAATCAACTACGTAATACTTACTATAAGGATGATATATCATTAGACATAAAAGGTCCCACCAGATACCCGAAACTGTTATAGGGTGGAGTGGCTCCATTTTGTCAGCTTCCTTCGTTAACCTCCCAGGCCTGTACCTTGTCTTTTCGGGATATACATTTAAGATTTCAAGCGCATCGGAATGCCAGCCCACACAAAAAAAGTAGATGATATTTAATTACATGAATGTGTTTGAAACATATATTATATACTCGTACAAGGTGTCTCAAAAGAAAGTATATATTTAGAGGATCGGTTAGAAAAAAAATGAAGCCATTTATCGAAAATTTTTGAAATTTATTTATAAATAATGAAATGGTCGACCAATTTAAATACCTTGGCAGCATTATCACTAAAGCGCTTGACCCGGAAATTTAAATAAAATGCAGAATTTAAGTTGCACGAGCTGCATTTACTGAAAAGAGAACATTATTTTGCAACGACAATCTTAACTTGAAACTCCGACAAAGAATGATTAAATGTTAAATATGGTATGTTCTACTGACCTGACACAGCACCGTAAGAAGAATAATAATTTATTAAAAATAATATTGTCCAAATGTAAACCGTCGCGTTCGCGGCACTCATTTAGTCAAACAGCAGTTTTTAGCAAATCTACTCCTATTTTCCTTTGTCTCTCGCCATACATGCAAATTAAAACTGTACATAAAATATACCTAAGTTATCTTTTAACATGTAAACATAACAAGAAATAGAGTAAGATCGAAGAAAACGTTGCACGTAAAATGTCAGTCGGCTTAAAATAAATTATTATATCATAGATTTAAATCCTTTAATAAAATTATATCAGCCACGCGAGGAGTCGGAGAAATCGATGTGCGTGCAATACACGATGTATGAATGTCGAGGAAGCGAGAAAAGCATTCAAGGAATAACAGTGTGTCGGTCAGTTTTTTCTGCCTACCTTTTCTGAAAATGAGAATTAGAAGATCTAGGAAAATGTCAGTCAGTTAACGAGAAGATGTAGGAAATTAAAATATCGGTCACGCGAGGAATTGGAAAAATCGACGTGTTTGCATGACACGACGTATGAATGTTGAGGAACCGAGAGAAGTAAGCCAGAATTGAACAGTGTGGCAGTCCATTTTTTCTGCCTTATGGCATGATGGTTAGTTAGTTAGGAAGAGGAAGCACGGAGGACAGCGCAAGAGATAAAATGACAACCTGCATCATACTGCAGTAAAGAATGTAGACAGAGAAACGGACTGGTAGTAGTTGGCAACCAATAAGGCGGAGTGGAAAATAGTCGTCGCTATGTGTCAGGAGATGGAGAAACGGAGAGGACGCGGTCCAGCCGTAGTGGCAGAATATCCTTGTCCGGAGTGTGACAAAGTCTGTCATTCTAGGATAGGACTATGTAGCCACATCAGGTGGCAGAGAAGACAGACTTAGATATTTTTGTGTTCCTTATGCTCGTTCCCATGGGCCATAGGCATTATTATTATTATTATTATTATTGCTATGGCAACGGACATTATTATTTTTATTATTATTATTATTACTTCCGACATAAATAAACTGAGGACGATAGCAGGCAAGACACTGAGAGGTCGCGTGAGGAACACCAGAATAAGATAGATATTTGAGGTTGAAGATATTATAAGATGGAGCAGACAGCGAAAAAGGGACCGGTACGGTCATGTTCAAAGAACGGACACCACCAGACTCCCCTATATTGCATTGCATAATCAGCCTCATGGGACTCGTCCTTGTGGAAGACCTCCTAAAAGATGGAAGGACAGCTCGGAATCTACCTCACAGGAGGAGGAGCAACACTCTGAAGAACAAACCACATAGGTCTACAACAAGGAAGAAGAAGAAGATTATTATTATTATTATTATTATTATATTATAAGTATAAATAAGCACAAATAACTTAAATTTTTAATTGTATCTCAATAGAGACGAAGAAACAAACTGGAAACTGAATATAGATGATCAAGGTGTTTACAGGACTTATGACCTGTCATTGGTTGGGCTAAGCGCACGCTCCATGTAATTACAACATTCCCCATTCCACCATTGTTATCATGATCATGTATGATACATTTTTGGAAGTTGTATATATACTCCAAATCCATACCTATCTTCACGTGTCAGTTCCAGTTAGCCATCGTATGTAGATTTGATTGTACTAATTAATTTTTTAAGATTAATCTATACAATCCACCCACTAACGCCATCTATGAAGAATGATTGTTTAGCATTTAGCAAACTACTTTATTAACACAATGTGAAGAGGCTACCGCCTCCTAGCGCACTGTTTTAGAAGTCGCCTGGAGTATCACTCCTATTTTATACGCCAAAGAATTGACCAGAATATTTACAAATATACAAATAACTTAGTTAACGCCATTTTATTATGAGTATATTTATTTGTCTACATGTTTCAAAAGCAATGCTTTCATCTTCAGGAACAACAGTATACTCTATACTGTTGTTCCCACAACAGTATACTGTTGTTCCTGAAGATGAAAGCATTGCTTTCGAAACATGTAGACAAATAAATATACTCATAATAAAGTGGTGTTAACTAAGTTATTTGTGCTTATTTATACTTATTGAATATGTCACCACAAAGTTTAAAACATATAGAAGATTCTTTCTTCACAAAATTAATATATTATAGTTAGTTAGAAAATGAGTTCAGACGTGTGAGTATACGGTTCGTTAAGAAAGGCTTGAAAGTATAATAAATAATCAGTTAATCGATAAAATAAATAAAAAAACATTATCTCCTAACTACAGAATAAAAGTGTAAGAGCTACCGAGCACATTCAAAGGGTAATCGGTTGCTAGAGTAATTGCGTGATATTATGATAACGTTTTGTATCGTTAAACCAAAACAAAAAATGTGTATAAAGTGGTGTAAACGGAACTATGAGTGGAATGCCTTGAACCGCAAATTTAATTTGTCTTTAAAAATTCTGCGAGATAGTGATCTTAAATATAATTTAAGAGCACGGAGCGCCGCCTGATAAAATAATGGTTTCATTGTAATGCCACGAAGCATATCGGTTTAATTTCTCTATTTGTGTATGTGTGTACAATACTATATACATTGTTCATGCCCGCCCGCCTGAAGACGGCGCGTGCTGAGCCTGCACCGGCGACACACCGTTTCGGGTTAAAGGCCTTCACGTATAAGTTGGCGCAAAACGAATGCGCTTTAACCCTTACCACTCCATTATTTTTTTATATTGTTTGTCAGCAAACTCTAATTTAAATAATGTCAAAATATTTTTATTGATGGGTAGTTACAAAAAAAAAATCGTTAAAAAAACATTTGTAATGATTTATTCTTCAAATAAAAAACAAATTAACAAAAAACATTATGGACCACCTATAGTTTTGCATAGTATGGTACTTTTCAAAACAATCTCCAGGATGGAGACCAGGTTTTCTAAAACAGGTCTCACTAAACCACACTGTTTCCTGTCTTCTCCCGTCTTCTCCCTTCTTCCTGGAATCTTACTGTTATTGCACACAGTACAGTCTTTAGAACCTTTGTCCAGTTTCGCAATGAAGTGGGGCTTGTACTCTAATCGCTCCTCTGCATGACGTATCACGCAAAGTTCCCGCTATTTTAGGCTATGTGAATTTGCAAGGATTATTTTATAGTAAAATTAAAACGGAAAACAGTCAAAGTCTTATTAAAACGTGAAATTAAATGTTTTTTTAACGAATAATCACAAGAAAGTCATGTTTTGCGCGGAAAATACACCGCGCGCGCAAGTCTTATCTTGTCTTGACAACTGAGTTGTAGCGTACATATAGCGATGTCGGCTGGCATTCGACAAAGGAGTGGTAAGGGTTAATACACTTTAACATGTTAAATGCCGGGAGGTATGCATATGTCCGGACCCCGAGTGCGGACAATTAAGGCAGCCACACTTTAATAGATGCGGAACTCCATGATGGGATGGGTTGCGAACCTCATCGCCACAAATAGGTATCTCCCGTGCACACTTCAATCGTCCAACATCCACAAAATAAATCTAAAACAAATAATATAAAATACAATGATATAAAATAAAATAACAAAATAAAAATAATTTCACACAAATGGTTCTTTTTAGATGGACGCACATATTGTCTATTTAATTTATGCTCACTATTGTCTATTTAATTTATGTTATGATGGATGCACATATTGTCTATTTAATTTATGTTCCACGTATTCACCTTTTTTTTTAAATTAGCAGTAATTGGGCACTGAAAACAAACTATTATAAAGTAGGGCAAAAATCAAATTGACCAAAAAATTATTTATACACGAAATATCTCCAAATTTACGGGAGAACCACATGAACCAAACCAAATGTTCAAAATCAGAACCAACACTACCAATACAATAATTTTCCCTATCTTACTATTAAAGTATTACATGGTCGACGACGCATTTCATTGTGTAAATTATTATATTCATTTATAATAAACAATGATATTGAGTTATTATTTAATATATGTTTATAGTCCCAACCACAACGGGTCCCTAAAAGATGATTCGGACAAATGAAATGAAAGAATGAGAGAAAAATGGTTTAATAGTTGTATTCAAGCAGTGCAAAAAGAAGACGAGGATGACCGATGACAGCATGGCATTCCAAATTTATAATTTATTAATAGCCGGCATTATTTGAAGTCGGAATAATCGACGAGCGTGCACGTTACGATGTATGAATGTAGACGAATCTTAAGAGGTATATCAGGAAAAAATAGTATGGCGGTTCATCCTCTCTGGCTACCCCTCCAGTGAAACGGCGCGATGGTTAGTTAGTTTTAGATTGTTATAAATCACTTTAAGGCAGAAACATACTATTAACACGCCACGCCACCCGATGCCACGTGATGCGTGTTGAGTCGAATCAGATTGTATTCTTTTCTATGGACAGAATCACACTATGAACACCCGACGCGACGCCATGCGCGCACACGCCACCCGATCCGGACGAGCTAGATCGACGTGTTGCCGGTGGTGGGAGTAAACACGCCACGTCGCGTGTTAATAGTATGTTTCTGCCTTTATTGTTTTTAATTAATCAATAAAAAAATTCACGGTGACGATGCAAACGAAAACAAAAATCAGTCAGTTCCTATTTGCAGCACCTCCAACATATACGTGTGGCACTATATGGCCAGTTGGATTGTGCGCGCCATTATAGAGATGGCATGCGTGATGGTTTCGTGAGTTTCCGGTTGTTTCCGGGTACCTTCGGCATCACGAGCTTCCCCGGCCCGCTCCCTACTAGGAAGCGGCCGACAATGCGGGCGAGATGAGCGTCTGATCCCAGATTGACCGATTACGTAAAGCGAAGAAAGTATAGGGGACTGCTGCAAATGGCTGAACTCCAGGTGTTGGGTCATCTTCGTACTTGAAAAAGCTGGCGCCATATTTTGCTATTGCGAAAGTGAACTCGCACTGCACGGCAGATGGTCCGTAGGCAACGTAAATGAGATATCGTAATACAATTTTTCAAAATCTCCAAATAATGAACTAAGAAGGATGAAAGCAGATTAAATGCATTAGACTGCTATCTCTTAGACGAATTTGTCTTAAATCTTTATATGATAGAGTTTCAAATGCAAATATAAGGTAATAATTAAAACTTACTAACGTATGGAAAGATTGGACTCCCACACTTTTCTTTCCTGATATATTTCTGTCGCTTTCGCAACATTCATACATCGTGTCATGCACGCGCGTCGATTTCTCTGACTCCTCATATGGCCAAAATTCAATATTTGATTTATTTGATCGTGACACATTTTCCTCGGTCTTCCTCTATTTCTGGTTCCATTTACATCGCAACTTTTTTACCATTCTTTCTTCATTAATTCTTTCCATATGTCCAAACCATCTCAATGATCCTTTCATTATTTTGTTCATAACACCATCATTCGCACCGCATTCACTTCTTATATTTTCATTAAAATATTTAATAATTATAAGTGGAATTTAAAACATCGTTGTTAATTCAATTCCAAGCTTATAATAGTAATAATTCCATAGTGTTAAAGTCTTTACTTTCAAAAAAGTAATTTTTAAAAAAATTTGGAAAGTTTAATATATTTAACTAGTAACTTGTACATAAAATATAATGATTTTTAAATAATTAAAACTGCAATTAATCTGTATAATTTCTTGTCTTATATTTTTCACAGTCAGTCTTTGTTAAGAAAACATATACAGCCAGAATTACATTTTCTAATGATAATGTACACTTTGATACAACTTTCTCGGGAGAAAAGGTGTACTTAATGTCATAATTATACATATTTACAAACGTTATTTCGAAAACTAACTAAAACTTAGTCTTCTTGGTTTTAATTGTTCCGTTGCTCTGCAAACATTAGATTTAATCATATTTGTGTGACATTGAGGTGTGAGGACAAACAAAGCTGGTCGTCTCTAGATTCGTCCAAGCCCTCCAGATGGTGATGACGCAGAATGCTCAGCGGATCGACTATCCTGTGAAATATACTCATGTTTAATTTCAGTACAACTAAATTCACTTTGTAACTCTCAATTTTATTTATTTATTTTTAATTTATGTATTCTCATGTTAAATAAACACAGGTTGTAATATTTATATGATGATTTTAACTCCTTTATCTGCCTTCATTTGCAGTAAAAAAATGGTTTCAATCTGAAACCTACTATATTTGCAGCTCAAACAGATAGTCACAGTTAATGTTTAATGTTAGCTGCAAATATACTACCATAGTTCGAAATGATTGTTTTTTGGACTGCTAATGAAGGCAGCCGCAGTATAGGGGTTAAAAATTATTTTGTAATTAAATATTTCGACAAATCGCATACATAATCAAGAAACGTATTTACATATTAAAATTATGTAACTAGATTTTTTTTAAAAGTACATATGGAACCAAGAATTTCAACAATTTTTTTTAATATTCAAAATAAACTATTATTACGTAATATTATTACTATTTACATATTTTATTTAAAAAAATGTATTGGCAAAGAAAACATCTATAAAATATTTAATAAATATTTTTTTAAAGATTGAAATTGAATACTTGGGACAATAGACTTAAAATATTGGAAAATAAAATAGCAACAGTTCTTCAACATTCTTTATTTTTTTAATATAAAAATAAGAAAAAAACAAATAATAAAAAAAAAATTACAGTAGATTTCATAAGAAAAAGAATAAAATGCAAATTTACAAGCATAAAAGTAATTACATGATATACACACATCGCTTTATAACAAAATCATTAGACTACTGGTAACATGTAACTTATTTACAATGCTAATAATTTTAGTATCAAATCAAAACTCGCAAAAATTGTTTAGAAATATGTTTTATGTATTCAGAATACGCCCGAACACACCGTCTTGTGATGAGCAGTGATAAACACAAATACATTATTTATGAGAGCGAAACAAGCGCCTAATTTAATGTACTGCAACTTTGGATGTGATTCGAATTTAATTTAATATACATATTCAGAGTGTGAAGAAATTATCATACAAACGGCTAAAGCATTGCTATAGCGTAGTAATTTTTAGGCCAATAATTTGGCGAATTAAGATATAAAGTTCGCTATAATAAAACTCTCTGAATGCATAACTTTAGAGTTCGAATTTGCTTGCGTAAAGTAGCGAGTGTGACACTCTTTATCAGTCGCAAATTTCAATACCTTAAACTATTGATTGACCTTCCGAGATTTTCATAATATATGTAACCCACAAGAAGGAGAGAAGAAACGTTCTGTATCGGATGTACAAAACTATAATAAATTTAAAACTAACATTTATTTACAACAATGGCGGATTGTGATGGTTTTACAAGTACGGCGGTACTAGCTCGGGGAGATGTGCTCCATTGTTCGTTAGGTCACGATGCGCCAACGAAATGGAAATGACAATAGATGGTGAGTGAGTGGCAGTGTGGGCGGGTAAGTTAAACAGCTGAGGCCTGTTTTTCTGTTAAGAAGACATGTTCGCACAGGATCGCACATCGCACATAGTAAAGAGAGAGACCCACCTAGTCCCAGTGCTCGTCGTGGTGGTGCACTTGCACCCACACCTTCTCCCACACCGGCCGCCACACCTTCTTCCACGCGGGCACTTGGATCTCTTTCCACGTCGGCACGCTGATTTGCTTCCACTCGTCCTTCCAGATCAGCTTCTTCTCCGTGACCCACTCCTGTTTCTTCTCCGTCCTCCAAATCTGAACCTTCTCATCCACCCATTCTTGCTTCTTTTCTGTTACCCAAATTTGTTTCTTTTCAGTTCGCCAAATTTGCTTCCATTCTTCTTTCCATTGTAGTTTCTTTTCGGTGTTCCACACCTGCTTCTTCTCTGTTTTCCACACCTTTTTCCAATGGGCTTTCCATACCATTTTCTTCCTCCAGAGATCGTGGGATGTGTATTCCCAGCCATGGTGATCCTTTCCTAAGTATTTCTCTCCAGGAACACCCTCCTTAACCCATTCTGGAACCCAAATCTGCTTCCATTCCGGTACCTGAATTTCCTTCCATGCGGCTACGGGCACTTCAATCCAAACGGGCTTGGAAACCTTGGTCCAATCGGGAACTTGAATTTCTTTATAACTAGGTACCTGCACTTCCTTCCAAATCGGTTTTTGGACAACTTTCCAGTCACTAACTGGTATTTCCTTTACAATCGGAACTTTGATTTCTTTCCAAATGGGCACTTGAATTTTTTTCGATTGGCTCTTCCAAATGAGCTTTTTTTCCGTTTTCCACACTTGCTTCCAGTCTTCCTTCCATACGAGTTTCTTTTTCCAGACGCCTTCCGGCTCGTGCCAGCCGTGCGACCTCTTCTCGCGCACGGAGTCCTCCGCGGGCGCGAGGTCCTGCGCTTCCGCCCCTTCCTGCGGCTTCACCTCCGCCACCGGCCCGGCGAGGACGGCCACCAGGACGCAGCCTAGGGTTACCTGTAATATAAGTTTCAAGTTATTACCAAGGGAAAGTATTACTTAAATCATACTCAAAATTCTATTTTCACTATACTAGAGCGATAATCTAATGATTTTATTGAAACCCGCTGAGGGAAGTTTATTTAAAAATATTATTAAACAAAACGATGTTTTTTTAAATAACGACTTGTACTTTTTGTTTTTATTTCGATAGCGACCGGTTTCGCCAGGCTAGTTGGCATCGACAGATCCGTCGGCGTCTTGTGTTTGTCGTCTTATACCTCATAGAGTGAAATAAATAATGCCAGCTAGCTTAGCGAAACCGGTTGCTGTCGAAATGAAGACTAAACGTGGAAATAGTTATTAAAAAAAACATCGTTTTATTTAATTATTATTTAGACTAGAGCGAGCCTAAAATTCACTAGCACTTGAATTTATTCACGAATTCTGATAGCAATCACACTATACAGAATTAAACTTATTCGAAATTCACGTCCTCACTATTGTTGCTAAAACTTTTGGATAGTATAACTATGTACTAGAGTACGTGTTTAACTAACCAGAAGCGTGATCGGCTTCATCTTAACTCCGTTGTATGTCGGAGAGAAATGTGGTCGCTTCGGACCGTGCAGGTCTCACTGGCCGCTTGTGGCTGGCGTAAGGCTATATAGCAGTTAGGGGTATACGCCCCACTCTGGCGCGGCGACGGGGGTCCGGCGGCGCCCGCGCCCGCCGCACACCGCGCGTTCAATTACCGTTGAGGTGAAAACCTCATCAGTATTTACATAACCTCAATATTATTATATTTTATTTAGATAGGTATATCATACAAACTTAATTTTTTGTGTTATAAGTAACCAATATGCTGGTTTGCCAATCGTGGAAATGTATCTTCTCAAAGACGACTGCACTAGAGTGTCATTGACTAACGATTTGAACGCTTATACGAGTACTAAGATCATACGTCACTGTCTTTCCACAATGTTTACATGCACTTGTTTCTTAGCTATAATGCAATGGTCTTCGTTAAAAAAATGTAATAATTTCATCCTCACAATAGGTTTCAGATTAAACAGGTTTATTTTGGAATTAAAATACATCTAAACTTGTAGATATATAATAAAATAATAAAACACTTTGTATATTTTTAATTTATTTAAGTTAAGGCATTAACAATGTGAAATTCCAGTATAATACACTTTGGAATTGAAAAATTACGCCGTTTATTTTTCACTTAAATATTAAATATCACGACATGTTTCGGAGGATACCTCCATCTTCAGGTGTAAATATTTAACAAAAAACTAAACAATGAAAGACTTTTTAAAACGCATTTCAAAATCGATACAATACAAAGGACGAAAGGGCGCCGCTGCGCCCTATAACAGTTAAAATTAACATCAGTTAAAATTAATTTTCTCCACATAAACATCAGATGATGCCAATATCGGTTGGTGAAACAACTGTCCCGAAAAAAAATTGTGATACCATAACAGCGTTTAGATTTTAACAGTTAATAATGTTGAAGTATCATTGTGTTTCGGCCAAAACAATGGCCACGTTATTCCAATGTTTATCCATAAGAGTGATGGCATATAAAATATGTAAGAAAATGACTATTTCATGTTGTTACGATACGTTAAATTTTTACGTTGAAATTTAAAATAAAATTAACGAAAGTTTTCCAAACTAATTTTACGACAATACCCAATTAGTTGTCTCTTGACTTCCTCTCTTCCCCATTTTCATTAAGTCGATTTTAATGGGCCACTTCCTCCAGAATTTTTCTCTCTCTCAGGTATGGCAGTCACGGTTTTATCTAATTAAGCTATCCGCATTTCACCAAAAATATTGCGCTTCGCACGGAATCATGGCGATCCACCAGAGAAGGCAAGATATGATTTTAAACGATTACGAAACTACTGATTATTGTCGGAGGAAGATGGTTTCGAATCAAATTCGCATAAACTATTATATAACAACATCTCGTTTTAGATAAACTCGTAAACAAACACACACCAATGTATCTACGTAATGAGTATCGTATTAAAAATATTTTTATTCTTAATTTTCTTATTCAGCCTTCTTCCCTTCACTGCTAGATACAGGCCTCTTCCATTCTCTTCCACTCGTCCCTGTCTTGTCCTTTCCGCATCCAGGTCATTTCAGCTATTCGGGCAATATCGTCAGTCCATCTTTTAGGTGGCTTCCCGACACTCCTTTAATTTGTCCAATGCCTCCATTGAAGTATTCTGGATGTCCATCGGGTACTGCCCTGTTTTGCTTTATGTCCAGCCCATTGCCACATATACATATAATATTTTTAATCTATTAAAGTTAAGATTTTTCTGTTTGTTTCTGAAAGAACCATTACTAATATAGGTACTTAGAAAATTGAAAATAGCTTTTTTCAATCAACTAAATATTTAAAATAAATATTAAAAAACACGACATGTTTCGGAGAAGAAAGACTAATATAAAAAACGCATTTATACTTCGATGCAATAATTTAAATTTAAAAATTAATCTGGGCTCTTTTATCATTAATAACTAATAAATAATATTAAAAAATAATAATACATGATGATAATATAAAAAATATATATAAAATTGTAATTTAGAAAAAACATACATTTCATCATCATCATCATCATCATCAGCCGTCTGTCATCCACTGCTGAATGTAGGCCTCTCCCAAAGCCCTCCACCGCCCCCTATCCATTGCCGCTCCCATCCATCCATGTCCAGCAATCCTCTTCAGATCGTCGGTCTAGCGGGCAGGGGGACGTCCAACTCTACGGAATCCTGTACGCGGTCTCCACTCCAGAACCCGTCTTCCCCATCGGCCGTCGGTTCTCCGACAGATATGGCCAGCCCATCGCCACTTCAGCCCGCCTATCCGTAGAGCCACCTCAGTCACCTTGGTTTGTTGTCGAATAAATTCGTTTCTAAATCTGTCCTTCAAGGTTATTCCAAGCATGGCTCTTTCCATGGCGCGCTGGGCAACCTTGAATCTGTAGACTAGACCTTTTGTCAATGTCCACGTCTCGGCTCCGTATGTTATGACTGACAAAACGCACTGGTTGAAGACTTTAGTCTTGAGTGTGATTTAGTGTATTAAACAAAGTTATTTTCAATTTCCTAAGTATATTACCAAGTAATTTCACAGTGTTCATGTCTTAGCGTTCAATAAATTGAATCATTACTAGGTTTCAATATCTGAAAAAGTGCATCTGCAGCCCGGAACATGATAGTGCAATAATATATTGTGAAAATACAATGGACTTGGAGTTCGATCTTTTGGCTTGAAGAGGTTCAACTCTTGTAGCTACATCGTGTCATGCACACACGTCGATTTCTCCGACTCCTCACGTAGCCGACATACAATATTTGATTTATTTGATTGTGCCACGTTTTCCCCGGTCTTTCTCTATTTCTAACTTACTAACTAACTAACTAACCATCACGCCGTCTCCCCGAAAGGGTAGGCAGAAAGAATGGACTGTCACACTTTTACTGATGCGGCACTCCATCCTTCTCTTTTCGCCCCGCGGGAGACGCGGTGTGATGGGTTGCGAACCTCATCGCCACCAATAGGCATCTCCCGCGCACACTTCGATCGTCCAACACCTACAAAATAAATCTAAAACAAATAATATAAAATACAATGATATAAAATAACAAAATAATAATAATTTAACACAAAATTTTCTTTTTATATGGTGCACATATTGTCTATTTAATTTATGTTCCACGAATCCACCGTTTTTTAATTTAGCACATAATGTTTTTTTCGATGTTGCAAATGTGGACATGGACGATCCGGACTTTTGTGTTTATTTCATTTATGTTACACGTATCCACCGTTTTTTAAATTAGCTGTAATTAGGCACTTAACCAGCAAGAACTTAAAAATAATATTAAATTCTCTATTTCTAGGTTCGTTTAAATCGTTAGCAAGATACTTTTTTTTCTTGTTTAGTTCAAAGTTATCTATTATAATAAAATATTTAAATTGTCCATTGTTTTGGCCAAAACACAATGATACTTTAACTTTATTAACTTTTGTATTAACATTTATTGCAATGTTATGATATCACAATTTTCATTACACACTTTTATGGGAGTGTCGTCGCAGCTGTTTCGCCAACCGATATTGGCATCATCAGGTGTTACAAACTGTCAGAGTTGACGCCGAAACAGCTGTCCCGACACTTCCAAAAAGTGAATGATAAAATTGTGATGTCATAAAAATGTTACAAATGTTACAGTTAATAATAAAATATTTGTTAGAAATAAATTGCACATATCCGACTCTGCTTTAATTCATATTTGTTCTTAATGAGCAAAGATGTGCGTGGAAAAAAATCGGAAATGCGTGACGCTCTCTACCTTCCCAAACCTAACCACGAATTAATGTATGTGTAACCGCAGATGTGATGAAATGTAATAAATGCAACTCTGTGTAATAACAATGCATAATCATAGGTAATCTTAGGTACCCGTTGGCGCCGAGCGCGGGCGGCACAGCTATGTAGAGTAAACCGAAAAACTAAGACATGGTATTGTAATATTTAAAATGTTCACTTGATATCCAGGTGCCGGTTATGGTTTCCGTCAATTACACTATACCGCTAACTTAAATTGTGTATAACTTCCAAGACTTTTAATCTTGGTTCATTGCGCCAACATCTAAGGTGATTTTTTTGTAAAAAATATTGACAATAAAATTCTTTATTCCCATTGTCATCGTGTTCTCTTGTTATTACTTAAGCATCCGAGTTTTTTCTTCGGATTATAGATGTATGTATATTATTCGGATTATATACGAATGTTTCATGGAGGGACCACATTACAAATGAAGAAGTTCTCAGCATAGTTGAAGAGAGTAGGCACGTGTTGAAGACCATAGCGGAGAGGCGCGATGGATTGGTCATGTGTTGCGACACGAATGTTTCCTGCATAATGTGTTGAAGGGAATGGTCGAGGGATCGGTTGGCAGAGGACGACCTCGCCAAGAGAACCTAGACCAGGTTTGCCGAGATATGGGCTGCACCTCTTAGGCGGAGTTGAAGAGAGTTGCCGCGGACCGAGCGGAGTGGAAGAGGAGATGCGTCGCCTTGCTGCAGACCAATCATTAGAATGAGACCGGAGAAGAAGAATAAGGTAATTGATTTTTTTTTAAATTATTATTAGTACAAATAATAAATATAAAATGAATTCACGCAGCTGCAATGATAACGAAAATTTGAAACTCCGCCAGAGAATGATTAAATGCTATGTGTTATCTATTTTATTGTATGGATGTGAGACGTGGACCTTGAAGTCAACTCAATGAACAGACTGGAAGCATTTGAAATGTGGCTCCATCGCCGAATGCTCAGAATTCCCTGGACAGATAAGGTTACCAATATCGAAGTCCTGAGGCGAGCTAGAGTTGACAGGGAGCTGTTTTCAACTATCAGGTTCGGAAAATTTCACATCTGGGTCATGTACTGCGTAGAGAGAAGTACCATTTTCTCCAACTGATATTGGAGGGGAAAATTAAGGGACGCTGAGGGCCCGGTAAGAGACAGATGTCCTGGCTGCTATACATAAGGGAGTGGGCGGGCATCCTTAGTATGGAGGAGCTGTTCCGAGCGGCGCAGGACAAGTACACGTTTGCCAAAGTGATCTCCAACGTTGGGGGGACCTGACAGGGCACTTGAAGAAGAAGGAGAAGTACAAATAAATAAAAACCTTCGCTCTAATTCATACAATAATTTTAACCACTAAAAATGGTATTATAATTACTCTTTGCTTTCACCGACAGTTTTTTATATTTTTATTTGTATAAACCAACTAACTAACTATCTCATAGTGTTCTTATACCGACCTTTATGTATGGAAACGAAGCATGGAACCGGCAAAATAATGATGAAAGTAGAATGAATGCAATTAAAATTAGATATCTTAGACAAATGTGTAGAAATCGAACGGTGGTTTAGGGGATAAAACGCTTGGCTCCTAATGCAGGGGACTTAGGTTCGAGCCTAATTTATTCTTTATAATAATGAGTTATTTTCTGCTCATATTGAAGATTGTAAAATAAATTCTAATGTCATTGATTGAAGTCTTAGGTGTTAGTTTTTTTTGGCGATGAGACTATTATTTCTGCCATCTTTCTCTTGGGTAGAGAGATAGATGGGTAGATAGATAGAAAGATTAGTATTTTTTTTTAAAATCTATCGAGTATTGAATAAAAATAGAATTATATATAAGAAATGAATGCAGTGCAAATGAATGTATTATAAACAAAATAATGAAAGAACCATTAGAATGGTTTGGACACTTGGATAAAATGAATGAATATAGAATGGTAAAAAAAGTATATGTTAATAGAAATAGAGGAAAATCTGGCACAACTAAATCAAACATTGAATGTCGGTCACGTTAGAAGTAAGAGAAATTGAAATGCGTGCATGACACGATTTACAAATGTTAAGGAAGCGAGAGACGTATATCAGGAAAGAATAGTGTGGAGGTCCGTTCACTCTGCCCACCCCTTCGAAGAGACCGCTTGATGGTTAATTAGTTATATAGTTTACTAATTCACCATCGTGGATCACTACCATGACTTTCATGACCTACTAATCTTGCTTCTTCAAGATTCATACATCGCATCGTTTCAAGCAGAATTTATCCGACTAATCACTTGGCTGACATTAAATATTGATTCATTTGAGTGTGCTACATTTTCCTCGGTCTTCCCTTTTTTCTTGCTCCATTTACATAGTATTGTAATTTTTTTTATCATAATTTCTACATTAATTTTTTCCATGTGTTAGAACCATATAAATAATGATGTCTTAATTTTGTTCATAACACTTACATGGACACATATTAAATCTGCATTTGACTCTCTTTAACATTTTTCTGGTTCTTCGGATGTCACTTGGGCCTTGTAATGTGAAAGTTTCCCGTTTCTTTCCACATTTGTTTGCAGCAGGTTATTTCTCATGAAATGTGATAGGAAGCTAATCTATCGCCATTTTATTGTAACTTGAATTACATACCAGAGTAATTGATTGTCAAATATAAAATTAGCGGAAAGCGAAGTGAAGTAGAATAAAATAATCCTGGCCAAAAAATCTAGAGATGAGAATGGTTGAATTGTAGCACAACATCCTTGTTTAGAGCTGCTGTTGCAACAACAACAACAAACCATCAAGCCGTTTCCTCGCAAGGGTAGGCAGAGAGAATGGACCGCCATACTACTCTATCCTGACATACCTCTCTAGCTTCCTCCACATTCATACAGCAAGTCATACACGCACGTCGATTCTTCCGGCTTCTGACATGACCAACCTTTAAAATTTGATTAATTTGGTCATGCCATGTTTTCCTCGTTCTATTTGGACTCCGTACTCCATTTACATCGTTAACGTACACTTTTTTGACTATTCACAACGCATCGATCCTTTCATAATTTTGTTCATAATACCATATTTCGCTCTACATTCTTTTCTAATATCAGCATTCGAGATTCTGTCGTACATCGTTCTACCACACATACGTCTTAGGGATCTCATCTCTACCGCATTTATTCTGCTCTCATGTTTCTTCTGCCAGTTCCATGCTTCGCTTCCATATATAAGGGTTGGGACCAGAACTCCATTGTGAACGGCCATTTCCGCCTTCATTAAAAAATTATTGTTTCCAATAACTATTTTTAATGCTCCATTCACTTTGTTACCCGAAATAACCCTTCTTTCAACATCACTGTCCGTTCGGCCATCCGCTGTGAACTTGCTACCTAAATACACAAATTCCCTCACCTGTTACAAGTTCTCTTCATTCACACTTATATTACAAACTGTCATTTGCTCTTCCCTTTCAAAAACCAACACCTTTGACTTTCCGACATTCATCATTAAATCGTTCGACTTGCATACTTCATACATTCTCGACACCAAGACTTGCAGTTCGAGCTGCTGTTTCAAGGGTAGAAATAGCCTCGATGCTGTTCAACCTCCGAAAGGATAGAATCAACAACAATATTAAGAAGATTATCTAAATATGTTTGTTATTTATAAGCTATTTATATAGCTGTGCCGGGCGGCGCAGGACAGGGACAGGTTCGCCAAGGTGATCGCCAACGTTGGGGGACCCGACAGGGCACTTGAAGAAGAAAAAGATTTATAAGAACTTTACTCGAAGTATTGTAAACAAAGATACATCCATCCGTTACACGAAAAATATGAAAGTGAAAGCTGTTTAAAAATGCAATTTTTAAATATATTAGTTTTTGGACATGGGCAAATTGGCCATTAAACCGCTGGTAATACGTCCAGGTACGTAATTTTTTAAAAACTAATAACTACGCAAGTGATGACACACAATTAATTAAAGAACACTCGTATTTTATATTATATAAGCTAATTGATACGCACATAAATATATAACTTATGATGTAATACAAGTACTTTAATTTCCTGCAATAGGCATTTTAATTTATATTTTAGAATTTCTGCTGAATATAATATGTAATATACTAATTTGCTTTTACTTTTTTTAAAACAGATGATGTCTTCATTATTATTATTGGTTGAATCGCTCTTTACATCATTACAGCGTGAGTCAAATCGAATTGAATACAATATATTGATTCTCATGGGATGTGATTTTTTGGCACGTGAATTTTAAACCTGACCAAATACAGTGTGAGAATCAAACTGTCATCATCGGGACCTTTTGTGTGGCAGTCATAACTTTTGCCACTCTGCCACGAAGAACGCCATATATAGGTCGTGTGTGCCAAATGAAAATATAAGAAGTCAATGCAGTGGCTAATGAAAATGTTCTGAACAAAATAATGAAAGAATGAAAAAAAAAGTTAAACGATGCAAACGGAATAAGGTATAGAGGGATACCGAGAAAAACGTGGCACGATCAAATCAATCAAATATTAAATGTCGGCCACGGGAGTAATCGAAGAAATCGAAATGTGTGCATGACCGATATATGAATGTTGAGAAATCGAGACAGAAAAAATAGACCTGCACACCGTTCTTTCTATATATCAAACTTCTCTTCCTTTCTTAACATTCGTTCTCATGCTCCTCACATTGCAAAAAATTAACATTTGATTGATTTGATCGTGGCACGTTTTTTCTAGTGTTCCTCTAATTCATGGTCCAATGTAATTTTTTTTGGTTCCATGTATCCAAACCACCTTAATAACCTTTCAATATTTTTTTCAAAACACTCTCATTTGCAATGCATTTACTTGTTAAACAACACCTTTGACATATAAATTTTAGAAAACTAACTAACTAACTAACTAACCATCACGCCGTCTCCCCGAAGGGGTAGGCAGAAAGAATGGACTGCCACACTTTTCTTTCCTGACATATTTCTCTTGCTTCGTCAACATTCATAAATCGTGTCATGCACGCGCGTCGATTTCTCTGACTCCTCACATGGCCCACATTCAATATTTGATTTATTTGATCGTGCCACGTTTTCCTCGGTCTACCTCTATTTCTGGATCCATTTACATCGTTAATATATATATTTTTTACCATTCTTTCTTCATTCAATCCTTCCATATGTCCAAACCATCTAAATGATCCTTTTATTATTTTGTTCATAACAACATCATTCGCACCGCATTCACTTTATATATTTTCATTCGACACTCTATGATACACAGAGTATCCACACATTCGCCCAAGAGATCTCATTTCTACTGCATTTTTTCTACTTTAATCCTTTTTTTGTCAGTTCCATGTTTCGCATCCATACATAAGGGTCGGTAGAAGAACACCTGTCTGAAAATAAATATTTTAGAAAAAATTGTATAATCCATGCAGGGGATTCACGGGTTAAAAAGTTTGGGAACCTCCAATACAATGGAAAGAACAATCATATATGTTTACTTTAAATAAACGTTACGAGAAACTATTATTGGCAGAAGTTTATGTTTATAAATTATTTACTTTATAACCCACATTATCAAACAAAAACAATTTGAACAGATACGTAACCGTATTATGCGGTACGTAAACTTGCAAAAAACAAAAATATTTACTACTCATTGTGTTATGCCATAATATTTCACATATCCCGACAACGCAGAGTATTGTCATGTTTCGTGATGATTGTTTTCGTGACTTCCGAAACTTGATTTTGCAGTGACTTGTCACTCTGAATTACGCAAACTCTGTATCCGTAGTCACATGGCATGCGACACATCAAGATCTTCCCGGCACGATGAACTGAAATATCTGATTTCTAATTAACAAGCTTATTTATCTTAAAGCCATATCACCAAAGGGTTAACCTGAAGGGATAATCTAAGCTCTAGGGCAGCGAATTCCAACCTGGGAGCCGCGAACTCTTGCTAGGGGAGGAGCCAAGTTTTTTTTATAAAAAAAATAATGTTCATATAATATCTACAAACAGATAAAAACCGGAAACCTTATAGCATAACCTTGTAATTATTATTGTTAATTGTAATTTACAGTTGTATTTTGTTGAATCGACGCGCGTGTATGACTCGTTGTATGAATGTGGAGGAATCTAGAGAGGTTTGTCAGGATAGAGTAGTATGGCGGTCCATTCTATCTGCCTACCCCTACGGGGAAACGGCGTGATGATTTGTTTGTTTATTTATTTGCAATAAATTAAAGTTATGATTATTAAAAACGTGTCTATATTTTAATAACTTTTTCAAAAATTAAATCTTTGGTGGCGAAAAAAAAGTATATTATTGTAAATGTATGCTAAATAAATACTTTAACAAAATTTTCAAGAATTTAAGTAGTTTTAATATATTTTTTATAACAAATATTTTAAATTAATCTAAAAAAATATTGAGTTCTCATAGGGGTCCATGTATTAATTAATCTTGTGAGAAAAGAAACAATTAATTATTGGATAGAAGTTAAATTTATTTGATTATTTATAATATTAAATTTATTACTAGTTGCTTTTTTAAATTTGAGTCATATTTATATTATTAACTTGTAAAATTTCTAATATTTTAGATTTATTCAAAGTATTTGTTAACAAATGCATAAACGTTCGAAAAAAATCATATTATCAGCATTCTGAATTTTTTTTTCAAAATACATTTTGTTTTGAAAATTAAGGCATTAACACTGTGGAATTCCATTGTATTAAACTTTGCAAATTGTAAAATAACTTTGTTTATTATCCACTAAAATATTAATAATCATGACATGTTTCGGATGAGACATCCATCTTCAGGTGTAAATATATAATAAAAAACTAAACAAAGAAAGACTAAAAAAACTTTTTTAAATATTTTTTTTATAATATATTTATACCTGAAGATGGAGGTCTTCTCCAAAACATGTGATTTTTAATATTTTAGTGGAAAATAAATCACATTATTTTACAATTTCCAAAGTTATATATGTATTATGCAATAATGATCTACACCGATGAAGGGTTTCTTTGTCCGAAACACGTTTCTGTAATTTTTTAATTAATTTATTAAAATAAAGTGTTGTTTACAAAGAAATAAAAATTGTATAATGAATCCGCAACACAGTAAAGTACATTTTACAATTGACGTATATTGTTTTAAATCTACAATAAGATATTTTATGTTTCCTTAATAAGTTATGTATGATAAAACCATGTCATTTGCATTTTACATCGATGGTCGTGGTACCGAAAATAATAATATGAGTCTATTTATTTCTAGGTCATACAAATGTCAATCTGTAAGGATGACGCGCATGCGGAGTAGCTAAATCCAAAATTAATTTCGACACTAACTCAGGGCGTGATCCGAGATAAACAATAGACGTTTTGATTCTTACAATCACAAGATAAATTACCTCACAAGGCGATAGTTACATATGATTTTTTGCAGTAGGATCAAAATGATTCAATACTTAATTTACTTAATAAACTGTTAATTTAAAAAAACTTTTTGTTTTTTTATGTATACAAAAACTTGTAGACAAATACTGGAATTTACCCATTTCGGGTTAATCATTTTTAAGGATTAATTGTATCTCAATAGAGACGAAAATGTAAATTGTTTTTGGAAACAGAATATGGTGGTCTAGGCGTTTACAGGACTTATGACCTGTCATTGGTTGGGTTTAGCGATCGCTTTATGTTAACAACTTACTGTTGTTAACATAAAGCGATTGTTAACATGTTACTCGTACATCTAATCTTAATGGTACTAGTGTAGATTGACCTTAAAATGTGAAGTGTTTCTCAACATAGTATCATATATACATCTTTCAAAAATTTGTCAGACATGGTGCTCGTAAGCAGGGCGCAATGGGGAATGTAGTTAACATAAAGCGATCGCTTAACCCAACCAATGACAGGTCATAAGTCCTGTAAACGCCTAGACCACCATATTCTGTTTCCAAAAACAAATTACATCTTCTTCTCTATTGAGATACAATTAAAAAAACTTTGGCTTATGTATCACAATTGTATTTTTATTTTCTAAATTGAGCAAAACATATTTCGCAAATTACACGTTTTTTCAATTGAAAAATTAGTATATAAATTTTAATCATATGGTATTTTGTAATCTTGCAGTGTAAATGAAGAACAACATAAAATGGGCGCTTCATTGAAGCCATAATTATTATTTCAATTGAAATTGACGACCATTCATTCCAAAGTTTTCTATGCAACGTAAAAAATGTTCTGATTGAGTTATGCAAAGTTTTAAACGACGATCAATTGAACTCACGCGTGATAACTTCTTTATTAGAAAATTAAATGATTGCTTATCGATTACTGATTTCATTATAACAATTACTTTGAGATCTTTCATTTTCAATTAATTTTAAAGAATTTGATAGCACTTAGAACTTTGAAAGAAGGGTTGGGGCAGGCAACAAAGTGAATGGTGCACTTAAAGTTGTCATCGCAAACTAAAACCTATCCAAAAAAGCTAGAACGGCAGTGCACAATGGTGTTCTTCTACCGACCCTTATATATATGGAAGCGAAGCATGGAACTGGCAAAAAGAGGATGAAAGTAGAATAAATTTAGTAGAAATGAGATCTCTTAGACGAATGTGTAGATACTCTGTGTATGATAGAGTGTCGAATGAAAATATAAGAAGTGAATGCGGTGCGAATGATGGTGTTATGAACAAAATAATGAAAGGATCATTAAGATGGTTTGGACATATGGAAAGAATGAATGAAGAAAGAATGGTAAAAAAATCATATGTTAACGATGTAAATGGAACCAGAAATAGAGGAAGACCGAGGAAAACGTGGCACGATCAAATAAATCAAATATTGATTGTCGGCCATGTGAGGAGTCAGAGAAATCGACGCGCGTGCATGACACGATGTATGAATGTTGAGGAAGCGAGAGAAATATGTCAGGAAAGAAAAGTGTGGCAGTCCATTCTTTCTGCCTACCCCTTTGGGAAGACGGCGTGATGGTAAGTTAGTTAGTTTTTAGTTAGTTAAAAATCTTCGTAGAGCCAGAATCTTCAGAGATCGGATCAGAAATAAGACGATAAGGTCTGTCTGTGGTAATGAAACATACTGAGGTGAGGAAGAAAGAGAAGGCGTTTTAGAATAGATCGTGTGGACCACATGGAGGATACAAGAATTGCAACAATAATTATTATAAATTAAAATCCCAGCTGCAAGAGTCAACTAGGAAGGCCGCCGAAGAGATGGAGGGATGGCTGGGCGACATTATCCCCGGACAGCTCACCGTCACAAACAGATCATACGAATAATAATGTAAACGCGATGGCTATGTCGGTTTTACAGAGATTATTATTTTTATCTCTCTCCGGTCTCAATCTAACGATCTCAATGCAGCGAGGCGGCGCATATCCTCTTCCACTCCGCTCGATCCTCGGCAACTCTCTTCAACTCCGCATAAGCGGTGCAGCTCATATCTCGGTAAATCTGGTCTAGGTACTCTTGGCGAGGTCGTCCTCTGCCAATCGATCCCTCGACCATTCCCTCCAACACATTATGCAGGAAACATTCGTGTCGCAACACATGACCAATCCATCTTGCGCGCCTCTCCGCTATGGTGTTCAACACGTGCCTACTCTCTTCAACTCTGCTGAAAACTTCTTCATTTGTAATGTGGTCCCTCCATGAAACATGGGCTACTCGTCGGTAGGTCCACATCTCAAATGCCTCCAACCTTTTACGCTCTCTTTCGCCCAGGCACCAAGTCTCGCAGCCGTACAGTAAAACACTCCACACCAATGTTTTTAAAAGTTGTTTTCGGAGGTTCAGGTCTATATTGTTGGATTTGAATATTTTAGACTATTTATTGAAGGCAAGTTTAGCCTGGCTCATACGACTATCGACGTCTTTCTTGGATCGACCATCCCATGTAATACTGCTACTCTAATTATTTTTATACAATTATAAATTTTCTATCGCTGCGACTACGACCGCGGCTGTGGACGCCGCCCCAAGTGATGATGCTGATTATGCTGGTGGTGCTGGTGCAGGTGGTCCTTCACCCTCGAGTGGAGTGTCTTTTGCACCAGCGCCCCACAAGTTGTCGTCTTCCTCCTCTGTCAAGAAGAGGAAGAAGGGAGCCGGAAAGGGATCGAGTGGCGGTGGAAGCGCAGCCCCTCCCTCACCGGCTGCTTCACAGTCTGCTTCACAGGTTGATTCTCCGGCTGCTGCTGTTGTGGCTCCATGTACGACTGGTACGAGTGCGGTGGCGGCCGCCGCCCCCGGTGCGGGAGACGCTGCCAAAACAATTAAATAGACAATATGTGTACCATCTAAAAATTACATTTTGTGTTAAATTATTTTTATTTTGTTATTTTATTTTATATCATTGTATTTTATATTTTTGTTTTAGATTTATTTTGTGGGTGTCGGACGATCGAAGTGTGCGCGGGAGATGCCTATTGGTGGCGATGAGGTGCGCAACCCATCACACCACGTCTCCCGCGGGGCGAAAAGAGAAGGATGGAGTGCCGCATCAGTAAAAGTGTGACAGTCCATTCTTTCTGCCTACCCTTTCGGGGAGACGGCGTGATGGTTAGTTAGTTAGTTAGTTTAAATTTTATTCATCTCGGCGCTACATCCCGGTGTGGGATTTGGCCTCCACCACTACAATTTTCCACTGGCTCCTCTTCTTGGCCATCTTTCTCAATTCACCAGTTCTTTCTAATTTCTCCTATATATAAAATTATGAACACTAGTGGCAACTTGTTTTGCCTTGCGAGGGCATTCTAAAACTTATAAACTCAGAATGACCCTGAAAGGCGCAACAAATAATAAGAATATATGTAAAACCGACAATCGAGTTTTCATTGCAATTTATGATATTTTAAATTGTTAAATTAACAAAGTTTGTCACAATTGTATTTTTATTTTACGAGACAGCTGCATCGTTAACCCATAATTTAATTTTGAAGTTCAACTTTTGTCCCCTTTGTTATTAATGTAATCTGGTTCCTTATATTGTTTATCGTCTTTAATTTATTATGTTTCTTCGTTTTTGAGTCTATATTATGTGTAATTGTTCCTTCTTATTTCTGTTTGTATTATTATTATGATTATTATTATTATTAAATTTTCTCCGATAAATAGTAATAAATAAAATAATTAGGTACCTAACTCAACTACAGCAAGAACTCCAAAATTATACCAAAGAGATTATTCAAATTGACATAGGAACAAATACACATAAAGGTTAAGAAAATCGCGAAAATTAAACAATTGGTATATTATTGTAACACCTGATTATGTCAACATAGGTTGACGAAACAGCTGTCGCATAAAATAAAAATAAATCGTGTTTTTCAGAAGTACCTCAACTTACAGGACGGACCAAAAACTGTCTGGTACAAAATTTTCCTACAATATATAATATATATATTTTAGGAAAATTTTGTATCAGACAGTTTTTTGTCCGTCCTGTAAAGTTGAGGTTACTGGATGTGTGCTACTTCTGAAAAACACGATTCAAATACAATTATGATACATTGAACAAAGTTTTTTGTTTTTACAGTTTATAATATTAAAGTATCATAGTGTTTCGGCAAAAACAATGGGCAATTTATGATATAATTGAGTTTTACAAAATAAAAAACCACAATAAGTCATAATGTTTGGTATACCTGTATATGGTAGTATTGAATTAAAATATAAGAAGTAAATGCAATGCGAATGACGGTCATATGAACAAAATAGTAAAAATGTCGTTAAGATGGTTGGGATACTTTTTAATCACGCCGTCCCCCCGAAGGAGTAGGCAGAAAGAATGGACTGCCACACTTTTCTTTCTTGAGATATTTCTCTCGCTTCTTCAACATTCAGACATCGTGTCATGCACGCGCATCGATTTCTCTGACTTCGCAATTCAATATTTGATTTATTTGATCGTGCCACGTTTTCTTCGGTCTTCCACTATCTATTATTCCGTATACATTCTTCATTATAGGAACATAAGTTAACGAGCATGAACTACAAGTCCCGGTAAACAGTATGTATGAGGTATGCATGCGAAATGATCTGATGATGAATGTGAATAAGTCCAAGGTAATGATTTTTGAAAAAAAAAAAAAAATCATGACAGTCTGCAACATTAGCGTGAATGGTGAAAATTTGGAGCAAGTCGATAAGTTCGTGTATTTGGATAGTATGTTTACAACAAATGGGAGAGTAACAGTGATCAAGCCAGTATAAGACAAGGGGTAAGACAGGGATACTCTCTATCACCTGCTATTTTTAAAGTTTATATACAGAATGCGATTGATGACTTGAGAGAGAGAATGAAACACAGAGAAGGTGTAAAGATACATGGGCAAAAGATGGACGTGATAAAGTTTGCTGACTATATTGCTATGGTTGCTGAAAGTAAAGAAGAACTGCAAGAGGCCTTAACAACTTTACAAAGCATTCTTCAAAATAACTACAACATGAAGATAAATAAAGACAAAACAAAGCTGCCGACTGTAGGCCGAACGCAACATCAGATGAGAGTAGCGATGTCAGGAGTTCCACTAAAGAACACCAAGGAGTTTGTCTACCTCGGGAGCAAATAACATGGGACGGTTGGTGTAAGAGCGAGGTCGACAGCCGTATACATCAGGCTAGGCTTGCATTTAATAAAAGGTCGAAAATAATAGAATCAAATAATATAGACCTAAAACTAAGAATACTCCTCATCAAGACCTATGTTTGGAGTATCTTGATGTACGGCTGCGAGACATGATGCCTATCTGAAAGAGATAAACGGAGACTAGAGGCTTTTGAGATGTGGTCCTATAGAAGACTATTAGGAATTTCCTGGAGAGACCACATCACGAATGAGGAGGTTATTCAAAGAATCGAAGGAGGAAGGCACCTGCTTAGGACCTGCCCGAAAGGCTTGCAAGATGGATCGGCCATGTCAAGAAGATATCTTGCATGCCATAATGGAGGGTATGACCGAGGGGACAAACTCTAGGGGACGCCCACGCCGAGAGTACCCGGAGGACCTGTTGATGGACGTGCGCTGCTTATCATATGCAGATTTCAAAAGAGCTGCACAAGACAGGGAAGAATGTAAGAGAAAAAATGAAGAAATTGCTGCAAACCAATCCCATAATTGAAACTTTCTAAATAATAAAACAGTGTTCGATTTCGGGACCTTTGGTGTGGCAGTTATAGCTCTTGCCACTCTGCCATGAAGTTCGTCAAGTTATAAGTCCTAAAGTAATAATTATACATAATTCAATTAAAAAAAAATTAATTCAAATGTATATTCACAAATTCTAAAAAAAATCGTAAATACTCGTACTTTATGCATTCTCCACACGAGACGAATTAGACCGAATTCGCGTAATTTGTTAAGAATTAAGTAAAAAAATCTACAAAATACGAATACATCCATAATTAGATAATTACTATGTACCTACTTTCATCTCGTAGTAATGAGAGCTTAGCAAAGAAACAAAAGAAAGTTAACCATTTAAATAATCAGTAAATACAATCATTGCTTAGTACGGAGTCAGAACCGTTTTAATTGCTAACCTTAGTTATTCACGATGTTACAAAATTAATTGTACTTTCCAAATAGCAAAGAATTTATATCGTATTCTATTAAAAACTCATACTCGAGTTGATATGAGACATATAAAATAAAGATTTTGGTAGTATTTTATGTGATAGTGGACGTTGTTTTTATAAAATTGTATTTATTATTATTACTATGATTTTATTATTATTATAATTATAATTATAATTATTATTATTTTATTATTATGATTACTATGGTGATTGTTATCATTATTATTAATACTATAATTATTTTTATTTTTATTATTATTATTATTACCATTTTATAATTATTATTATTATTATCATTATTAATGTTATTGTTATTATTATTTTTATTATTTTTATTTTATTATTATTTTTATTTTTATTTTTATTATAATTATTATTATTGTATACAACAGTTTATTTAATCTTAATTATTGTATACATTTTTAGCCACCAAAGACAGCGTGAGAAATTTTATCATCGTCTTCATTTTTTCATGTCATCGTAGCGAATCGAACCCGGGACCTTTGGTGTGGCAGTCATAACTATTGTCACTCCGCCGCGAAGTGCATCGTCTATATTTTGAATCATTGTTCTTTCTGTTTTTAATACATTATTTGTTTCATGAAAATCAAAGGGAAGTGCTCCATTATCATGGTAACGATTGTTGAACAAACGAATATTACTTGTTTTGTAACTTTGACCTACATTTTTAAATTGACTTATCAGCTCTCTGTCGTCTACTGCTAAACGTAGACCTCCCCTGAAGCCCCCTTCTGCCCTCTATCGATTGCCGCTCTCATCCACCCAAGTCCAGCAATCCTTATAACATCGTCGGTCCAGCGATTAGGGGGACGTCCAACTCTATGGAATCCTGTGCGTGGTCTCCATTCCATAACCCGCATTTCCCAGTGGCCGTCGGTCCAACGACAAGTATTGACAGCCCACCGCCACTTAAGCTCGCTTATCTTCAGAGCCACCCTAATTATCTAGGCTAATTGTTGAATAAATTCATGGTAATTTCCATGGCAGGCTGAGCGACTTGGAACTTATAAACTAAACCCTTGTTATTTTTAATGTATCGGTTGAAGACTTTCGTCTTGCTGCATTGAGGTATTAGAGATGGAGAAAAAATAAATGGCGTATCTGAAGGGATTATGTAGACTGCATGGAAGAAAACTAAGGAAAATGATTAGAAAAATTAGACTGAAAACCTTAGAAGCAGAAAATTACCAGGAAGGCCGCCGAAAAGATTTGAGGATAACTAGCCACCTTCACGAATCATACAACCATGACCACAAGGAAGACGAATTATAATACGAGAATTTGAATCATCATTTGAACACTCATGCATGTTTCTTCATACACTTCTGTCAGTTAAGAATGAATTTCCGTCGCCGAATGGCCCTTGGCACACAAAAAACGAATCACGGAGCGTACTTCACACCTCGCGGGCGATGCGATCGGGAGCTCCATTTTTTACGGCTGCCAAACCGACACTGAGCGTCGCAGCGAGTTTGGTTGGGTGGGGATGTGGAGGGGGAAGACCAAGCTAAGATCCGGTGTTGCCGGATCGCACGTAACAGCGATCCGCGCGCCCGTGGCAAACAGAGAAATTTATTTTACGGACAACCCTATTAATATTTTTAAAATTTGTTCTAAAGTTCATTCTGGTTTCAACCCATTCAATCTGGTTTTTAGTAGCTACTAGCAATTTTTTTCTCAAAACTATAAGAAAATTAATTCCAGGAATAAGTCCTCGTTCATTAAATCATTCTGAGATCCTGTCATCCATATAGAGATTCAAACATTTAGACATATTTTATACACAAATTTTCGAGATTAAAGTGAAGATTACAAGCAAGATTAGGCTGGATACACATGGTGTGACATAAGCGGTTCAAAAATAAAGGAGCATCCTCAAGGTCTTATGCAGATAAATATTAAGAAAAAAACATTTATTTTAAATACATTTATTGAAACTTGCCCTTACTGTGCTGACAAAGTCTGGATATTAGGGTGCTGTGTAATATATTTCTTCTTCTTTTTCTTCTTCCTTGTTGTAGACCTATGTGGTCTGTTCTCCAGAGAGTTGCTCGTCCTGTGAGGTAGACTCCCAGCTATCCTTCCTCCTTTTAAGAGGTTTTCCACGAGGACGAGTCCCATGAGGCTGATTATGCAATGCAATATAGGGGAGTCTGGTGGTGTCCGTTCTTTGAACATGACCGTACCGGTCCCTTTTTCGCTGTCTGCTCCATTTATAATATCCTCAACCTCCCATATCTCCCTTATTTTGGTATTCCTCACGCGATCTCTCAGTGTCTTGCCCGCTATATATTTAAATCAGATTTTTCTTTAAAACAATGTTCAGTTGCTTTTATTAATCAAAGTTGAAGCCAATAGTCAATAATAATTAATAAACTTACTAACTAACTAACCATCACGATTTCTACCCGAAGGGGTAGACAGAAACAATGGATCGCCACACTGTTCTTTCCTGACATAATTCTCTCAATTTCTCAACATTCTTACTTCGGGTCATGCCGAATTTAATATTTGATTTATTTGATCGTTCCACGCTTTCCTCGGTCTTTCTCTTTTTCTTGTTCCGTTTACGTCAATTACATAAAATTTCTTCATTCATTATTTTCATATATCTAAACCATCTTAATGATCCTTTTTATAATTTTGTTCATAACACTTTCATTCGCGCTGCATTCACTTCCTAAATTTGTATTTATCACTATATCATATACAGATTTACGAATTCAGTTAAGAGATTTTATTTTTACTACTATTTATTCTACTTTAATCCTTCTTTTGCGCTATATTTTTATATTTTTGACATAAAATGTATATAAAAATTTAATTTTTTTTTAGGATTAAAAAAAAAAATACGCCACTGTTATATTATAAGATAATGCTATAATTTAATAATAAAATTACTATTAATAGAGAAAAGTTGTGGAAAATTTTGTCTGAATATGGAATAAGTACAAAACTGATCACGGCAATTAAGTCGCTATACACGGAAAGCACTGCTAGTGTCAGAGTAAATGGAAATCTTACAGCCTGGTTTGATATCAATAAAGGTGTCAAACAAGGTTGCGTAATGTCCCCGTGGTTATTTAATCTGTATATGGACAATTGTATGAAAGAGCTGAAAGAGTTAGATGTAGGTGCCAAAATGAGCGGAGTGTCAGTAAGCTGTCTCTTGTATGCGGATGACGCTGTCCTACTTGCTGACAACGAGCATTAACTACAAGTCCTGGTGAATTGTATGTATGAGGTATGCATGCGGAATGATCTGATGATGAATGTTAATAAGTCCAAGGTAATGATTTTTGAAAAGGAAGAAACCATGACAGTCTGCAACATTAGCGTGAATGGTGAAAACTTGGAGCAAGTAGTTGAGTTCGTGTATTATTGTGTGAGTTCTGTATATGTGTGAGTTCGTGTACGTTCGTGTATATTAGGTAGTATGTTTACAAGAGATGGGAGAGTGGAGAGGGATATTGAAAGAAGGGTTGGGGCAGGCAACAAAGTGAATGGTGCACTTAAAGTTGTCATCGCAAACAAAAACCTATCCAAAAAGCTAGAATGGCAGTGCACAATGGTGTTCTTCTACCGACCCTTATGTATGGAAGCGAAGCATGGAACTGGCAAAAGAAGGATGAAAGTAGAATAAATGCAGTAGAAATGAGATCTCTTAGATGAATGTGTGAAAACTCTGTGTATGATAGAGTGTCGAATGAAAATATAAGAAGTGAATGCGGTGCGAATGATGGTGTCATGAAAGGATCATTAAGATGGTTTGGACATATGGAAAGAATGAATGAAGAAAGAATGATAAAAAAATTATATGTTAATGATGTAAATGGTACCAGAAATAGAGGAAGACCGAGGAAAACGTGGCACGATCAAATGAATCAAATATTGAATGTCGGCCATGTGAGAAGTCAGAGAAATCGACGCGCGTGCATTACACGATGTATGAATGTTGAGGAAGCGAGAGAAATATGTCAGGAGGAAAGGTGTGGCAGTCCATTCTTTCTGCCTACCCCTTTGGGGAGACGGCGGGATGGTTAGTTAGTTAGTTAGTTAAATTATTATTAATGAATCAAACTGGTTGCATAAAAACATTGTCTGTTTGATTAACAAAATCTAAAGCAATGAATACCCTATTATAATAGGGTAAAACAATACCATAAATACACTATTTGATCCAAAAGTAAATTACATCATTCTCATTAACATATAAGTCAAATCAATCATATTTTTAATTAAAAATAACCTCCTGTAAATCAACCGAGTAAATTAATTACTACATGTATTCTTATAAGAAACAGTTTACATAATAAGGCCTTACAAAGTTTGGGAGATAAAAGTCATGATATCGAATATCTTTTATTTCCGCACGAGCTACGTCGAGGATGCTGTCCAATGTTGTGATCGCAGCTCGCCTAACACCGTAAAATGTGAGTATTTATCTAAAAAACATGTAAATATTACATTGTTTGAGTCACATCTAAAGCGTCTGCTACACGATCATATTGACAATAATATTGATCATGTTAGGCGAAGTCGTATTGACGATCGGTATTTTTTTTTATTTTTTTTTTTTTATTTTTTTTTTATTTTTTTTTTTATGTACACAACAGGTCGTTTCGACCCAATTACTGTATACATTTTTTATATTTTTTAGCTATTATATTGATTCTCGTGACATGTGATAGGTAGCCAATCTATCGCCATTTTATTGTCACGTGAATTCTACACCAGACCAAAGACAGTGTGACAATCACACTGCCATCGCCGGGAATCGAACCCAGGACCTTCGGCATGGTCAGTCAGAGATCGTAACCACTCTGCCACGAAGGTCGTCCACGAAGGTATTGATGAAATCTAGATTTTTTGATCTCTAACTAACTAACTAAATAACCATCACGCCGTCTCCCCGAAGGAGTATGCAGAAAGAATGGACTGCCACACTTTTCTTTCCTGGCATACTCGTATTTCTCTCGTTTCCTCAACATCCATACATCGTGTCATGCACGCGCGTCGATTTCTCTGACTCCTCACATGGCCGATATTCAATATTTGATTTATTTGATCGTACCACGTTTTCATCGGTCTTCCTCTATTTCTGGTTCCATTTACATCATTAACATATAATATATATTTTTTACCATTCTTTCTACATTCATTCTTTCCATATGTCCAAACCATCTTAATGATCCTTTCATTATTTTGTTCATGACACCATCATTCGCACCGCATTCACTTCTTATATTTTAATTCGACACTCTATCATACACAGTATCTACACATTCGTCTAAGAGATCTCATTTCTACTGCATTTATTCTACTTTCATCCTTCTTTTGCCAGCTCTATGCTTCGCTTCCATACATAAGGTTCGGTAGAAGAACACTATTGTGCACTGCCATTCTAGCTTTTTTGGATAAGTTTTTGTTTGCGATGACAAAATTTTTTGATCTCGGGGTGACAATATTATATTATATTTGTGGCGTATAGAAACAAAGACGGCAATGTCAAGAAAAATACGAAAATGAGTTAAATATTCTTTTTGATAGAGAATATTTATTACTATCTGAGTGTACATTTGGTTTGAAACAAATCCGCCATTAAAATATACATTTTCGACTATTTAATATCAGATTTGAAACAAACCAGGTAGTGTCAACAAAATTTCAGAACAAAAGTGGCAGTTACTAAATGAACCAATCAGAATGCGAGAAATGGCATTTTTCAAGATTGCGTCCTATACAAATATCGTTCGTATGAAAAGGTGTTGATAACAAACATGGCAATGTCATGCTGCATTCAAAACAAAACCGGTAGTGTCAGAAAATTTGTAACAAAAACGGCAATGTCAATTATAAAATAGCAGATATCTCGGAAAATAAACCACGGTTATAAATAAAATTTACTCAAATTATAGCTGCACGCTATTTTTTAATATTTAAAACCTTAAACAGGTTATATTAAAACATTTTTCATTGTCTACAACAATTTGATGATGCTGATTGCCGTTTTTGTTTCTATACGCTTCATTTAAAAGTGGAGGGGATATTTATTTATTTTTATTTAATAAAGTTATAATATAAAAAATTACAGAAATATTTTACAACTTATAAAACAACATTTTATATACAATTACTAATATAATAAAAACACAAATGAAAAAAAAACAAAAACCTTAAAAAGATCGGTACTTACAACAACTTTAAGCATCGGTACTTATAAAAACTACATTTTATTAACAATTAATAATATAAAAAAAAAACACAAATGAAAAAAACAAAAAACCTTTAAAAAATCGGTACTTACGACAACTTTAAACCTCGGTACTTATAAAACAACATTTTATAAATACTTAATAATATAAAAAAAAACATAAATGAAAAAAAAAAACATCAAAAACCTTAAACATCGATACTGACAACATATTTAAAGCATTTCCGATGAAAGATCGCAAGAGAACCGGCATCTCTTACTTCATTTGGCAATTTGTTAAATAATTTAAATCCTCTATAAAAAACACCTTTCTCTGTACTTTCAAGTCTGGGTCTCCGGAGTCGGAATCTATCACGACCTCTCGTCAAATAGTCATGTTTATCATAACTGTATGCTACATTTTTAGTAAGATATGTAGGTACCATATTACTCTTAATTTTAAAAACAAAATTCAACGTGTTGTACAGTACTAGTTTTCTTGAATTCAATTTTTTTAATTTGTTTAACATTTATACTATTTTTATTATAAATGTTAAACAAATTGTGACGTTTATAATATTATCAATACTGATCATTAGTTGCCGCACTTACGTAGGTAACGACATACTTAGATCAGGGTTAATTAACCCTAACCCTAAGCTAAGTATTTCTCATTATAGGGGATGCATTCCTTCATTTTTGGGTGATCCCTTCTCAAGAGTGGGTCCACCACCTATAATAATTTTATGAACGTCCTTCCATTCTGAAATAATTATGAAAACCTTTCGCATTTGTCAATCTGATTTCCTTCAGCAGCCCCATATGATAATATTCTTCACGGTTTTTCAACCATTATTTCATCCATCGGGTTTGCAATTCAAATACTTCCGATAACCATAATTATACCTACACAACGTTTTTTTGTCCATGTTTTCAAAACACATGACGCTACAAAAATTCACTTGGACAGACACAATTTCACGTATTCGAATGATGGAAACAAACATACTGAGCACATTTATTGACAATAATATTGACTAATTATATATTTATTGTTTCTTGAACAATGATGTAAAACTCCATATTAAATAATTAATACGAATGAAAACGTCAGTTTTCTAGAAGTTTTATTATATTTTCTGGGAATGACATGTTGCGTCCTTCTAAGGCGTTATCAAATGTCTTAGAAGGCAATATTTGATAATGCCTTAAAAGTACAAAACATGTCATTCCCATAAAATATAATATGAAAACTGACGTTTTCATTCGTATTAATTATTGACTAATAATAATTAAATAAAACGATGTTTTTTTTAACTACTTCCACTTTTGTCTTTATCTCGACTGCGACCGGTTTCGCCAGGCTCGCTGGCATCGACAGACTGGTATGTCGATGCCAGCGAGCCTGGCGAAACCGGTCGCTGTCGAAATAAAAACAAAAGTGGAAGTTGTTAAAAACATCGGTTTATTTAATTATTATTTAAAATGAACTTCCATCAAAAGATTTCAGTAAATTCATTTAAAAATATTGACCGTTGATTATGACGATATTGATGGTGGTACTCTCAAGGAGTTAACGAATGTTATCAATATTTTTGAAAATACTGGCATTATCAATAATATTGATCGTGTAGGGGCCACTTTAGGCAAAGCTGTATTTTAATGTTACGAAGTTTGCTCCATTAAAGAAATAGATAATTATTCGGTCGTTAAATTCCGTTCTCGCCATTTTTGTTGCCAAAAATATAAGAATCATATTACATATCATCATTATTATCCGTTTATACAAAAATTTGAATTTTAAAATAATAATAACATAACCAAAATAATATTATTCGATACTTGTTTTTGTGAAATATTTACATAAAAATGGTGTATAAAAGATAATAAAGTATTCAATAAAATCTTTTTAATATTATTTTAACAACACGTGATTACCTTTTTAAGGTAATAAATATATAAGTAGGATGTTTAATATATATATTCATATCTTTCATAACTCCTATCGAAAATCTATTTAACATATTAATAATATCTATCTAGCTGCTGATTGGAATCATAAATAATTACAAATTTATGAAAAAGCTAATTGTACAGTTGATTTTATTATCTGATGATGCCAACATGATTTGGCGAAACAGCTGTCGCGACAATAGAATAGAAATTAAATAAATAAATTGTATAACTATGCTATAAATTAAACATTTCAGTGTGTAAATAAATTTGAAAATTAATAAAACAATCAAGTTTTTTTTTATTTTTACACATGTCAAAATTTCTTCATTACTATTTTAAAGTTCTTGCTGGTTAAGTGCCTAATTACAGATAATTTAAAAAACGGTGGATACGTGTAACATAAATTAAATAAACACAAAAGTCCGGATCGTCCATGTCAACATGTGCAACATCGAAAAAAACATAATGTGTTATTACATTATGTGGTAAATTAAAAAACAGTGGATACGTGGATCATAAATTAAATAGACAATATGTGCACTACAATAGCTCCACTGGCTGAAATGTCCAGAAAGGATACAATACAAGCTCTGCTGGACGGTCTATAAGGCGTTGCATGGAATGGCACCAGCTTATATATCTGAACTCTGCATCAACGAGAACCTGAATGCTAGACAGTCTACATTGCGATCAGCTAAGTCTTCTGCGATCGGTAGATTGACTGTGCCAAAACGCTGTCCAAGCACAAACTTTGGCGACCGAGCCTTCGCGGTAGCCGGCCCTTCAGCTTGGGTCTTCCAGCAGACCTTAAGTGCATTGAGAATCAATCAGAGTTTAGATCGAGACTCAAAACGCACCTTTTCAAATTATCATTTCCTGACAGGAAGGGCTGATCGATTTCGTCGGGTGCAGCCCTCATACTAAATATGTTTATATATATTTTTTATCATTATTATTATTATCCAGTTGATAAAACGGAGCATCTTCTGCAGCGCCCATGAGATGAGCAATTCATAGAAATGGCGCTTTATAAATTATCCAATTTATTATATATATTATCTAAAAAGAACATTTTGTGTTAAATAATTTTTATTTTGTTATTTTATTTTATATCATTGTATTTTATATTATTTGTTTTAGATTTATTTTGTGGGTGTTGGACGATCGAAGTGTGCGCGGGAGATGCCTTTTGGTGGCGATGAGGTTCGCAACCCATCACACCGCGTCTCCCGCGGGGCGAAAAGAGAAGGATGGAGTGCCGCATCAGTAAAAGTGTGACAGTCCATTCTTTCTGCCTACCCTTTCGGGAAGACGGTGTGATGGTTTGTTAGTTAGTTAGTTATCTAGATTTTGAATCTTTGCATACTCATTTATGGACGCTTATTTTATTAATTACGAATGAAAATTTTTTGAGAATTTTTTTTTTCATGGGAATGTCATGTTTTGCTTTACTCTTGCCTTTGCATTATAGTGTGTACATTTGATATTGCCTTAGAAAAGCGAAGTATGTCATTCCTATTAAACATAAAAAAACTTCTAAACAGAACTTTTCATTTGTAATAACATTTGATGATACCTTACAAAGGCAAAACACGCCATTCCCATGTAATATAATTAAACTTCTAGAAAACAGACGTTTTCATTCGTATTAATTGTCCGACATTTGATAATGCTAGAATGGCTTATCCCATATAATATAATAATTTTTTTAGAAAACAGGCGTTTTCTTAAGCAATTATTATTTGATATGTTCAAGAAATAATCGGCTCAAAATTAACTCATAAATTATATTACGTTGCATTGTGGCTTATTATATTATTATACAATAGAATAATTGCGGTATGTGTTAAAACGTTTATTTGTATAACATTCTTCAGTTACTCTATTATTTGATGTAACAAAAAAATTATAATCGCATATCATAATGAAAAGTTGTAATTGAAATCACCAAATTATAGAGTTTCATTAACCATTTACGTTGTAACGTCAAGTTACATAAAGCTGGTGCGGGTGTCGACACCACGTACATCACTTGGAGGGAATGACTCCATTATTTCGGCATAAGACTCATCAGCTTACGCAATTACCGAACACCAGAGGAGAAGGAACAAGAGTACTCTCGAGATGAAATAGTTCATTATAAATAATTGAGGGCAAACAATTGTGCCAAGTATCAAAAAATGCCGATCTTCGTGGTCGACTGGTAAGCGCTTTGACTGCCATACCGAAGACTACGGGTTCTATTCCTGGCGATGGTTGTGTGATTATCACACTGTCTGGTGTTTAATTCACGTGTCATTAAAATGGCGATAGATTAGCTATACCCTTTATATAAAATTGGCTCGCGCTGTAATGATGTAAAGAGCGATTCAACAAAAATATATTAATAATACAGTAGAACGTCATTTATCCGGACGTCAGTTAACCGGAACGTTAATTATTCGGACAAGCCGAGATGATGAATCTTGTTAAAAAAAAATCTCTGATAATTTTTCCAGTACTGTACATATGGCCGAGCCATAAGGCTCCCTCCGCTTACCCGAAGCTGTTATAGGCGCAGCGGCGCCTTCCGTCAGCTTCACTCGTGCACTCCCTAGGCCCGTCCCCCTGTCCATTCAGGAATTACGTTAAAAAAACAATAATAATAATAATGTATGTATATTTGCAACCAAGGGGGACCCAGACCACATTAAAGCTACGCTACTCTCCCTCGATGTCCCGCCGTACACACATATCAATACAACAGCAAAAGAAAATACACAATTGATACATAAATAACATATGTCAGAGAAAGGATAAATAAGAAATAATGCACAGCAGGAGGCACAGGAGGGAGGGAGGAGAGAAAATGCAGGATGAGGGAAATAAGGAAATTTATTTAATATGTGGAATACGGAATGTAGCATAGGAAGTTTATACTATATATATTTTAGAGAAGATTATTATTAAATTATTATTTCTTGTTTATTTTATATTTTTAACCTCGGCCAATCGTCTCGACCAGACGTTGCCGTTTTGTGAAGTCACTTGCCCCTTTGAGGGGGTGCCAATTATTTTGCTGGGGGAGGGGAGACTGATCCGTAATGCCGGACTTCGTTCTCCTCCTCCTTAGTCCAATTGAATTATTTTCCAGTACTGTAGAGTAATGAAAGCCTTTTTGTGTACATGTACTACAAACATACTTGTTTTTGCATTAAAACTTGTAATTTCATAATCAACAAATGAGCTGAGTAAATAATATCGATTTACACCTTATTTTGCTAAGAGAATTAGCGCCTGTTTGATTATCCAGAAAATCTATATCCGGAACACCTCCGGTCCGAATAAGTCCGGATAAACGACATTCTATTGTATCGAATTACGATAAGGATGATAAATATTCAATCATCTCAAAGTTAAAATTTTGTTTTTAATCCCAATTGGTGTTAAACATTTATTTAGTTTTAATCCTAGGAATTGTTTAATTAACATATTTGATGGTTCTTAGAATGCCACTTGGGCCTTTTTAGTTTTTCTATTGCATTCCACATCTGTATACAACAGCTTATTTAAACCCAATTACTTTATTAAAATGTTTATCAATTGATTCTCATGACATGTGATAGGCAGCTAATCTATCGCCATTTATTATCACGTGAATTCTGCACCAGATCAAAGACAGTGTGACAATCACACTGCCACCGCCGGGAACCGAACTCGGGACTTCGTTGTGGTATCATAGCTTTTGCCACTCTGCCAAAAATGTCGTCAAATGAAGGTGTTAAACTTAAGAGTCAATAACTTTGTAAAATTGCAAAGTGATTGAATAATAGAGTGTAGTTTGAATGTCCCCTTAAATATGTCTTTAACTCCTGTCCTCTGCCGCCGTCTTCCAATTTGTAATTTGTAGAAGCTGTACCGCATCTTTCCACACCTCATCCTCCGACCTCAGTCTGGACCTCTCACCTCTCCATCAACCCCCCGGTAATCCAGTAATTATTTTCTGAGTCACTCATGAATTTGGTATTCTTGGTACGTGTCCAGCCCATCTTAATCTGGTTAGTCTTGTGTGTGTTGAGATATAAGGGGCTTCATAAATGTTGTACAATCCAAATTTTCGTCTAACCTATATATAAGTTATTACTCATATTCCCAATATTGCTTTACGCTTCTGAAACATGGACACTAAAATTCCGTGGCCGTGCCAGGGTTGACGCATCTGAAATGTGGTGTTGGCGTTGCATGCTGAGGATACCGTGGACCGCAAAACGGACGAACGACTGAGTCCTTAATGAGCTCAAAATAAGAAGAAGATTTAATTTACAATAAATACATTGAACCGGTTAGAGGCATTTGAAATGTGGCTTTACCGAAGAATGTTCAGAATCCCATGGACAGACAGAGTGACGAACACAGAAGTCCTGAATCGTGCAGGAATAAATTGAGAGCTGCTGACATTGATCAAAGTCCGCAAGATTTCATATCTGGGTCACGTTTAACAAGGAGAGAAATATCGCCTGCTGCATCTGATTTTGAAGGGAAAAGGGGGCAGGGAGAAGGCGGATCTCTTGGCTGCGCAATGTGAGGGAATGGACAGGAATCGAAACTGTGGAGGAGCTATTCCGGACAGCGCAGGATAGGGAATAGTTTACCAGAGTGATCGCCAACGTTGGGGGGACCTGACAGGGCACTTTAAGAAGTAGAAGAATTTACAATCGGCGAATATTAAGTTTCTTTGGTCACATTGCCTGGTTTTCCTGGGGGTCGTTTACCTTAGGTTTGGCTGTGCAACATAATGAGGGGATTCTGAATGGGTCCATTCTCTTCACGTGTGCATACAAGTATCTTCTCCTTTGCTTTCCCCACCTTAAGACATCCTTGACCTCGCATATCTCTCAAGGAGAATACAATACATAATAATCAATTTGATGTATAACTCAATATACAAAGATGAATATTCTAGTAAATTCTTAAACACGTTTTAATTTGTATGTCTATAAAATAAATTATCATTGAACATAAAATCTCAGCCTGGCAACGATATATTGATCAAACTTTTTTTGTTTATTACACTTGACAAGGCAAGAGATAATGCTAAAAGAGTTAAATAAAACCCGCAGATTTATTGCGACATGTTTATATGGCTGTAATTACATTTAATGAATACAACAACTGCATTGTATCTTCTGTCTAAATGTTGAGATTTTCCAAGGAATCGCGGAAGACCCCGGCAATAAATCACAAAGAGGTGCGTCGAATAATTAAATTTAAATTCCTTATTGACAGGCCCGATAGCCGTCGATTTTGACAAATGCTAATACCAATAATTACCGCAGGCTCACAGAAGAGTTAACCTTCCTTGCGCGAGAGACATTCCTTTTTTGTGTTACTTGTAGCTTTTGGGTCATGGTTTAAATAATACTTGTCAACTGTGAATATTAAAGATATTTTAGTGTTTCCTTGAGATGAAGATATCGTGGACGCCCAATGTGGGGATTATCTTACAGATCCAATCACTGCGGCCCACGGATGCAAAACCGCTTTCTCGCCATTTCGAAAATTAAACCAACTCAATTTTTTTTTAAATTAGTTTAAAAAATAATGTTTCACCTTTTTAAAATGATTTAGTATCAACGTTTACATAAACATTTTCCATTTATAATGAGAATAACAATCAAGAAGCACTCACACACATAAACAAATAATACAAATTACATTTAATCATATGTTCACGTCTGATTTCAATAAAATTAAGCCATATTTTTAAAATAGTCCATTGTTTTGGCCGAAAAACTATGACACTTCAACATTATTAACTGTTAAAAGGAAATGCATTTATAATAAATGTCTATGTGGTAAGGTGTCAAATGCAGATCATTTGATCGTGTCACATTTTCCTTTGTATTTTTATATTTATTGCAATTATCATCACTCCATTCACATCATAAGCGTTTGCTTTATTTACCAGACTTTCTTCATTCATTCATTCCATGTGTCCGCAGCATCATAAAAACCTTTCCTTATTTTGTTCATTCGCACTTAATTTACTTAAAGTGCGAATGAACAAAATAAGGAAAGGTTATTTATGGTACTGCGGACACATGGAATGAATGAAGGAAGAAAGTCTGGTAAATAAAGCATTCGTTTACGATGTGAATGGAGTGATGATAATTCCAATAAATATAAAAATACAGAGGAAAACGTGGCACGATCAAATGAATCAAATTTAAATATCGACCACCCCAGGAGTCAAAGAAATTGACGTGCGTGCATGGCATGACGGATGAATAAGAATGAGAAAGAATTAATTGTAAATAAAACACTTGTTTTTCACCACTTCAGTATTATATTTTACACGACTATTTTCGGAAGCTACAGATGCTTCCATCTACAGATTTCAATATAAACTTTTATTTATATTGAAACCTTGTATTGAAACTATTTACTACTGTACTTTTATTTATCTTGAAACCTTATATTGAAACGGTTTATATTGAAACCTGTAGATGGAAGCATCTGTAGTACTCGTATATAATACTCAAGTGGTGAAAAACAAGTGTTTTATTTACAATCTAATCATGTCCTACCACAAAGTGAATGCCGAAATAATAAAGAGAAAGAAGTATGTCAGATAAAATAATATGGCGTTATATTCTATCTACCATGATTGTTAGTTAGTCAGTAAGTTATTAACAGCATTAATAAGTCAAACGAGTGTTAGTGTTTTGCGATTGGACTCCTCGAGTTCTCCTTGATTGGTTGGCCCTTGCTGACCGTCACATAGCGATTCCCGAACATTCATACAGAATCTTCTGTATTACGCTTCATGAGGTTATGAGCGTGTATTATTTTCTTTACAATCTTTATCAGAAAAATAATCTCCAAATAAATTACATTTAAATTTTTAAATACTTGTAAACCCAACATTATGGTTGCCCAAAACAAAGTGCTTTTTTTCACTTTTGAATAACTTGGGTTGTGTTAAAATGTCGTCTTGTGTCGTCACCCGTCCTGGCAGAGTAGTAAGAGCTCTGACTTCCAAACAGAAGGTCCCGGGTTCGATTCCCGGCAATGGCAGTGTGATTGTTACACTGTCTTTGGTCTGGTGTAGAATTCACGTGACAATAAAATGGCGATGAATTGGCTACCTATCACATGTCATATGACTAAAAATAATAGCTAAAATAAATTGTATAGAGTAATTGGGTTCAAACAACCTGTTGTATACAAGAAAAAAAAATGAAAATAAATATTTTATACCGACCCCTTCCAATATAATAGTATAAAATCTTCGAAACATATTGAGAAAAATAAAATCAAACGTGGAAAAAACAGTTGAACAGAATTTTTAAAAATACCAAAATTCACTAGCTTGGATATACTGGATAGGCCATAATTTGAGGCAATTTACGTTTCGATCAGCAAACTCCTCACCAGTTATCTGAGTTGATTAGGGCTGATTAGTTGAGCCAAAGCGTATCCCGGTATAAATTTCGAGGACCAAGCAATGCAATGACGATTCGATTGATTTTAAACTAACATAAAAACATACACACATTTAAAATATCTCATAAAACATTAACAACTTATATCTAATCGTTAGTTTCAGATGCATATCCAATTACAAAAAAAAATGTTATGGCGCCCTTGAGGTGAGTTACTCGGAAAACGGCGCTATATAAATTAGCCTAATTATTATTATTACTGTATTTATTGCCAAACCAAATAGCATTAATTAACCTTCATTATATTGATTCCATACAGTGATAGTATTCATATCATGTCATTAATATTTTGAAATAGAAGATCAGCTAAAATGGAAGAAGACAATGGTGTTTTTGTAGCGATCCTTATGTATGAAAGCGAAGCATGGAACTGGCAAAACAAGGATAAAAGTTGAATACATGCAGTTGAAATGATATATCTTAGACGAGTGTGTGGAAAAACTGTGTATGATTGAGTGTCAAATGAAAATATATAAATGAATGCGGTGCGAATGAAAGGGTTATGATGGTTTGGACAAATGGAAAGAATAAATGAAGAAAGAATGGTTAAAAGTATATGGTAGCTATGTTAATGGATATTGCAGTTGGGATATTGAAGTAGTAAAAATACTGAGCAGAGAAAACCAAACCACGGATATCGACCGAAGAATTGGTTTGGGTTGGGCTGCCTTCCGTAAATTAGATCATATTTAGAAAAATCCACGAACCGCCATAAACCTTAAACTGCGACATCATAGGAAGAGTGGCAGTATTAGGCGCTGGGCAGGCCATGTCGCACGCAGCTCTGACGATAGATGGACAAAACGCCTCCTTTGCTGGTGTCCTAGAACTGCAACCCGAAACCCAGGACTACCTCTACTTCGATGGAGGGACGACATTAAAGAAACCGCTGGTACAACGTGGATGCGTGTTGCCTAGGATCCACAGACATGGAAGCAGATGGAGAAGGCCTACGTCCAGAAGTGGACGGATATGGGCTGATGATGATGATGATGATGTAAATAGAACTTAAAATATAGAACGACCGAGGAAAATGTGGAACGATCAAATCAAATGTCGGCCAGGTGAGGAGTTGGAGAAATCGACGTGCGTGCATAATACGATGTATGAATAATAATTAAATAAAACGATGTTTTTTAACTACTTCCACTTTTGTCTTTATTTCGTTGGTTTCGCCAGGGTCACTGGCATCGACAGACTGGTCTAGTCTGACCAGTCTGTCGATGCCAGCGAGCCTAGCGAAACCGGTCGCTGTCGAAATAAAGACAAAAGTGGAAGTATTTTAAAAAAACATCGTTTTATTTAATTATTATTTAAAATGAACTTCCATCAAGAGATCCATAAAATCCATAAAATAATTTGATTATCTTAAAAACGATGTATGAATGTTGAGGAATCAAGAAAAGTGTGCATTGTTTCTGACGGTTGACGCATTATGGTTAGTAAGTAAGTTAGTTATTGTCATTTTAACTGCACAATCATTTCTGTTATTAAATATTTTTTTATAACTCAAGAATATCTATTTGAATTGAATGAATCGTTTATAGATTACGAGTATGCACGAATCGAATAATTCTTGATATTTTTAACAAAACCACTTTAAAATTATGGACTGACGCAAGACCACCATGAAGTCGTTTCTTTCATCATGCATACATTATTATTTTTATGCCTAATTGAATAGTATTATTTACAATATCGGTCAAAATCATATGTGAGCTGGTCATCGTCTGTATTTAAAAAAAAAATTCTATTATGACAACATCCATTATATTTTTTTCTATATCACACAGAAATAAAAACTGAGTTATCTCTACATGAGGAAGTATGGTAGCTACCCGTGGTTCTATCCCACGTACTCCTTTTGGGAATATTGTGGACCAACTCTCTGCAGCTTCGAAGAGATGGGCAATTCATAATCCATTTCTTTAGATCAGGGGATATTTCGAGAACTCGGCTATGCTGGAGTATATTGTTATTTTTGTCCCTGATAGATGTCTCCGACTGCAACAACATAGATTATTTTTACCTACAGGCAGCCAGAACCATTCTACCTCAGGTGATACCGGTGAGAAAAACAATTAGTCTGCTGAACGCGGTCTCTTCGGAGTTCGACGTGTTTTATATTAATGAAGCTAAGAAGACAAATACTCTTAATTTTAGAGAGTATCTTGTCTTCCTAATGTCGACTCATCTCTCGTGTGTTCCTGGTTTTATATTATATATTTTATATTTTACCTGTATTCAATAGATGCCTAAAACTTTTTTATTGTTTGTAATTACTGTTGAGAAAATAAATTGATTTAATTATAATTACCGGGGTTGTTTTTGTTTTCAGATATTTTACATTTCGTAAAATTTAGTAGTCTTGAACACACTTTTTAATTAGCAAAACACTTTCTTTTTTAAATAAATATTGTTCACATATTTTCGTTATTTTTTATACAGTTTATGTTTTGTTTAATAATTATTTGAGGATTAAATATAAATCTGGGTTGAATGTAAATAAAACAGTGTAATAATATTACAGATGTAGTAATTTTTATAAATTACCTTTTAAATCTTGTCTATTTTCTAGAAGTTATACTCGTATTATATTTTGTGGGAGTTTTAAACAAATAAAGTGAAATTTGTCACTTCCATAAAATACAATAAAGCTTCTAGAATAGAGTTTAATATCAATATTAAATATATAATGTGGAGTTTTACATCATTCTTCAAGAACAATAAATCCATTTTTATAAAGATTTTACTATTTCTTGAAGAACGATGTAAAACTCTACTCTTCAATAATCCATATACCTGCATTCTTAATTTATATAGTGTCCTTCTTTCTTAAAGATTATATACGAGCCCATATTGTTATTTATAAGGGTGTTATTCTTTCTTTAATATTCTACATACATATCTGTATTCAATAGTGATCACAGTCATAACTCGTCATATGCATAATTTTTACCGTTACTCTTAAAATATTCTTATAATTAAGTAAATTGTCTGAATAAAAACATTTTTCGGAATTTATGTCATCTTCTTCTTGTCCTGTCACACCTCCGTGGTGCATAGGGCCTCATGAACCTTCTCCGCCCGACTCTATAGCACGCCTGATGCCTAACATCATCCCATGTGAAGCCTGCTGCTTTAACCTCGTCCTGCAGGGTTCTTCTCCATGTGAGTCTAGGTCTGCCTCGCTTCCTCTTTTACACATTACGGAACCAGTCTCGTGCGCCCTGAGCGATGCAGGCTGGGTTCGGTCCCAGGGTCTATAACAAATAAATAAATTTTATTTGTTTTTGAATGTATACAAATTCTGGATTTTTACCCATTGCTTACAAATTATCTTAATAGATGGCGCTAGTGTAGATTGACCTACAAAATGTGAAGTTATTTAAAAATAGTAGCATATATACAAGTTCCAAAAATTTGTCAGGCGTAGTGGTCGTAAGAAGGGCGGATGGGGAATGTTGTTAACATAAAGTGATCGCTTAACTCAACCAATGACAGATCATAAGTCCTGTAAACGCCTCGACTACCATATTCTGTTTTAAAAAAATACATCTTCGTCTCTATTGAGATACAATTAATCCTTAAAAATAAATTTAATATTTAATATTGATAAATTTAAATTATTCCACTAACAATACAATTGACATCGTGATATTACAATCAAATTTATCAAATTAAACAAATACGCAACAATATACATTAAGGTGAAGAACTTATTTTTAGGTAACTGGTTAGTTAATGTCTAAATGTATGACAAAATAATTTAAATTAAATACGTGTTCGGGTACTAGAAAATTCCAACGCTGACGTCTTTAGTACTGGGATGACAAATGCCGTATTTGGAAACCGAAATTGGTCATAAACATTTTCCTAATTCGTCAATAAATCTAACGTCAGCTCTGTTCATGCGATTACAACCATTATTATTATTGTGCCGTATCGATAATGCATAATTAACATATTCATTTAAGCCGTAAAAACCGGATTTTCAAAGAAAATTTGAATAAACTTATCTGCATCTAGATTTATTCAATAAAACATAAAAGCTTTTTGATTTTAATTTATTATCAATGATAAAATCAATTGATAAGTTTATTCACATAACACATTTTAGTCTAATGAAAATAAAAATAAAATCATTTATCAAACGTCTTCTTCTTTTCCTTTTTAAGCCTATTATCGTACACTCCCGGACAAAGGCTTCCTCCATTCGCTTCCACGCCAGTCTGTCTATTTCAGACTGCATCCAGATTATTCCGACATGTCTGTTCAGGTCATCCTTCCACCGTAGTTGAGGTCGCCCTGCACTTCTCTTTATCAATTATCATACGTATTTAGGTTTATTCCACCTAATTTTTATTTTCGATCGGTTTCAGCGGTTCACTGCCATATTCTGGTACCTAAATCAAAGTTTATTAAACTTACATATGAAATGTAAATGGTAGGGGTTGAAATTAACTGATTTTATGTAATTCATTAGCGTTTGTGGCATAGTGGTAACAGCTCTGACTGGCATACCGAAAGTCCAGGGTTCGATTCCCAGTGTGAGTGTCATACTGTCTTTGGTGTGGTGTAGAATTCTTGTGACAATAAAATAGCGATAGATAAGCTACCTATCACATGTCATGAGAATTAATATAATAGCAAAAAACAAAATTGAAAACAGTCTTCTTCTTCTTCTTCTTCCTCAGTCTATTTCCGTCCACTCCTAGACAAAGGCCTCCTCCATCGGCTTCCATGTCACTCTATCTTGTGCAGACTGCATCCAGGTTATTCCGACGTGTCTGTTCAGATCATCCTTCGACCGTAGTTGCGGTTGCCCTGCACTTCTCGTTGCCGTCCACGATCTCCAAGTCAGCAGTCTTCTTTTCCATTTTTCATCTGAGCTTCTGGCTACGTGACCTGTCCATTGCCATTTTAGAGTCGCCACCCGGTGGATGATGTCAGTGACCTTTGTTTTTTCTCTCACCGTATCGTTTCTGACTCTGTTTCTTAGGCTTATTCCTAACATGGCTCTTTGGGTCACTCGTAGCTTCTCGAACTTTGTTCGGGCAATGTTACAGTTTCAAAACCATAAGTACTAACTGGCAGAACACAGGCTTTATACAGGTGTGGGTTCAAACTACCTGTTTTATACAAAAAAAAAGTTTTCCGTTGCCGTCTCCTGGAATTTTATGTAGGGAACACCTTTCCACACTAACGTGGATTTTGTAATGACGAAGATACGCCATACCCTCTCTCCCTGTCTATAACCTTGATGGTAAAGTCAGTGATCACATTTCCCGGGACGAGCGGGATTTTACTGGAAGACTTACCTTGAAGTCTTGCTGCGCTATACAAAGAGGCCTTTCACGGCATTTTATTCAATACATATCGTCGAGCAGGATATGTCCCACCGAGGCACTTTCAACCATTCGAATCCCAGTTACAATACGTTTCAATAGATGTTTATTATTTTTTTCTTAAATAATGATGTAAAACTGCATATTTAACTGTAAATGTGAATAAAAACGTTTGTTTCTAGAAGTTTTTTTTATATATTTAATGCAAATGCCATGTTTCGCCTTGTTAACCTAATATCATTTGATATTAACAAGGTGAAACCCGAAGAGGTAGGCAGAAATAATGGACTGCCACACTTTTCTTTTCTAACATATTTGATCGTCGATCGTTAGGAAAGAAAAGTCGATTTCTCCGACTCCTCACGTGGCCGATATTCAAAATTTGATTTATTTGATCGTTTTCTTCGGTCTTCCTCTTATCCTAGTTCCATTTACTTCGTTAACATATACTTTTTTGTACCATTCTTTCTTCATTCATACTTTCCATGTGTTTAAACCATCTTATTGATCTTTTCATTATTTTGTCCATAACACCATCATGCACCGCATTCACTTCTCATAATTTCATTCATCACTCTATCGAGCACAGAGTATCCACACATTCGTTTAAAAGATCTCATTTCTACCGCATTTATTCTACTTTCATCCTTCTTTTGCCAGTTCCATGGTTTGCTTCCATACTTAAGGGTCGGTACAAGCACACCATTGTGCACTGCCATTTTACCTTTTGGAATGGTTTTTGTTTGCGATGACAACTTTAAATGCACCATTCACTTTATTGCCTGCCCCAACCCATCTTTCAATATTCCTCTGCACTAGCCCTTCTTTTGTAAAAATACTACCCAAATACACGAACTCATCTACTTGCTCCAAATCTTCACCATTCACGCTAATGTTTGCAGACTGTCATGATTCCTTTTATTTCAAAAATCATTACCTTGGACTTATTCACATTCATCATCAGATCATTTCGCATGCATACCTCATACATACTATTCACCGGGACTTGTAGTTCATTCTCGTTGTCTGCAAGTAGGACAGCGTCATCCGCATACAGGAGACAGCTTACTGACACTCCGCTCATGTTGGCACCTACATCCAACCCTTTCAGCTCTTTCATGATGAAATTATAAATATGAATTAAATTTTTGAGATACAATATCGTATTATTATATTATTTCTCGTCTGATGCGAACATGTAGACATTCACTGCAATTGCAAAGAAAGAATGTAAGATATTGAAAAGTGATATTTATTTTAAGTAATAATTAAATAAAACGATGTTTTTTAACTACTTCCACTTTTGTCTTTATTTCGACAGCGATAGCGACCCGAGGCTCGCTGGCATCGACAGACTGGTGATACTATTCTAAACTTAGTCCTTTATATACTCGTACATACAGATCATTACTGAATTCAGTAATAATAAAAACAAAATCACCATTGATTCTATACAAAAATAATTTCCAAATATTTATGTAAAATTTACTGAATTTAAATATTGGTATTACAGGTATTCAAGAAGATTCATATTCAATACAATGGATTTTAAATTTTATTATCGCTTACTATATTCATTTATTGAAAAAAATGGTAATTTTGTTTTTATTATTACTGAATTCAGTAATGATCTGTATGTATAAAGGACTAAGTTTACAGTAGTGTCACCAGTCTGTCGATGCCAGCGAGCCTGGCGAATCCGGTCGCTTTTGAAATAAAGACAAAAGAGAAAGTAGTTAAAAAAACATTGTTTTATTTAATTATTATTTAAAATGAACTTCCATCAAGAGATTTCAGTAAAATTTGTTTATATTTTAGCGGTGACGAGAAAAGATTCACATTTGATTGATAAAATGCTTTTTGTCAATTTGTGTGACAGTGACAATGAAATTTCAATGTCTCGTCTAGCTTAAATGTCGTAAGATTAAAGACCTATTATGCTAATTATATAAGAAAATATCAACTTTGTCACCTTGGAGCTCTTCCGAAGATCGGGTGTTGCGCAACCGCAACGCGGAGAAATGGAAATAATGGAATAACACACTTTCGTGACAAAAATATTCATCGCAGTTTCTCAAGCTGACCGTAATCTGGCAATATCTAACCCGGCGTGTCATCCGCGTTTCCACTACCGAAGTGCAATGTCACGGATATTGCGTGACAGATTTAGTTATCACAATATGCAAATTAAATAAATTTATTTTATTAATTCACAATGTGTAATGATCCCTGAGAAATATGTGTGGGAAAACGGGAGGAATAATGAACGACGAAATAAAGAAGAAATGTCGACCTTCGTGACAGAGTGTAAGAGCTCTGACAGTCATACCGAAGGTCCCGTGTTCGATTCCCAGCGATAGCAGTGTGCTTCTCAAACTGACTTTGGTTTGGTGTACAATTCACGTGACAATAAAATGGCGATAGCTACCTAAAACATGTCATGAGAATCAATATAATAAATAAAAACAAATTTCATACAGCAATTGGGTTCAAAAAATGAATAGCAGATAATGATTGCATGATAAGCCTTAATGCCTTCGCAAGGCGAAACAAATTTTTATTAAATAATTATATATATATTTTTTAGATAAATAAAAAAATCACTGCAACACCGACTAAGCAAACGCATTTTCATTATATTTTATAATAAAGTTTTACAAAATAATAACCAGAACCATCAATACGTATACATAAAGTAGCATAGCCGCATTAATAAATGCATGTAGTTAATTCTATATCGTGACGTTCTTACTTAAAGTAAGGTCATGACATCGGCATAAGTTAAATACAATATTTGTAGGAAGGAAAAGCTAAAAAATATGTAAACCAATATGGCAAGTCTTTAGCAGAGATGGTCGTGACTTGTCCTTTCTCCGGTTACAGGCAGTTTATAAGTTCACGGTGTTATGCAACCTAATACAGAGTCATTGTTTCCAAAACACTTTTTTTCCGTCATAACATATTCAGCACTTTCCTAGTTCACACCAACCAAACCGTGCAATTTCGTTAAGTTTGCATCAAGCATAACGACAATAGCCTTCCTATATTATATAAGTAATTTAATTCGATTCTAAACCTAAAATATCTGCTTACATAATAAAAACCTGCAAAATATGTATATGAATAATTTAGATTGTTTTTCCCGTCCAGTTGCCACCAAAATGTAACATATATAACTAATTAACTATCACGCCGTTTTACTGAAAGAGAAGGCAGAGAAAATGGACCTCCACACTACTCTATCCTGACACTACTTGATCACTTCATCTTGGAGGCTATCCATCTTTATGTTCCGGATGGTTATCTTCGACAGCGTCAGCAGACTGTTTTATCTCCCAGCTTGCAGAACCAACCTGCCTCTAGTGATGCCGGTGGGGAGAGCAATCAAACTGCTGAACCTGATCGCTTTGGAGATCGATGTCTTTCATATTCGTGAAAGTACGTCCAGAAGACAAATACCCTTGACTTTGGAGAGTATCTGGTATTCCTAATGTCGAACCATCTCTCGTTGGTTCCTGGTATTATAAATTTATTATATGTAACCTGTTCTCAATAAATGTCTTAAACTATAAAAATTGTTTGTAATATCTTTTAATATATTTAATTCTAATTTGTTTAAAAAGTGAGTGTTGTATACAAAGTATATAAAAAAAGGAAAAGAATAAATTGAACTTCAAGTCCAATAATTGCAAGATTAATACCTGGACCCTAATAAAAACTTTAAACTCTTATTTTAGATTTATTCAAAATATTACTTCATCACCATTCTCTCTTCATTCATACTTTGCATGTGTCTAACCATCTAAACTACCCTTTCATTCTTTTGTTTAAAACACTTCTTATATTTGCATTTGACACTCTATCATATACAGATTTACACACATTCGTATTAGATATCTCATTTCTACTACATTAATTCTACTTTCATCTTTCTTTTGTCAGTTCCATGCTTCACTTCTAAACATAATCCTCGGAACAGGAACACCATTGTGCACTGCCATTTTAGCTTTTTTGGATAGGCGTTTGTTTGCGATGACAAATTTAAGTGTACCATTTATTATTTTATTATTATTATTTTGTTGAATCGCTCTTTACAACACGACAGCATGAGCCAAATCGATGTAAAGGATATTATAGCTATCATAGTGATTCTCGTGACATGTGATAGTTATCTAATATATCGCCATTTTATTGTCACGTGAATCCTACACCAGACCAAAGACATTGTGATAATCACTCAGCCCTCTCCGGGAATCGAACGCGGAACCTACGGTTCGTTTTGAAAGGTCGTCAATTTACTCTGTTGCCTGGCCCATCCCTTCTTTCAATATTTTTTTACACTCTCCCGTCCTTTTTATAAACATACTTCCTAAAAAAAACAAATTTAAGATATATATTATAGAAAAAATCCTTGAATGGAATCCTAGAATGAATCCTAGAATGGTTAAAAAGTTGTACACAAGCAGCGTGAGTGGAAAAAAAAGCCGAGGACAACCGAAGAAAACATGGCATGACCAAATTAATCAATTACTAAAAGGCGGTCACATTCTATGTCGGAATAATCGACGTGCGTGCATGATACGATGTATGAATGTAGAGGAATCCCGAGAGGTATGCCAGAACAGAGCATCCTCTCTGCCTACCCCTCCGGGGAAATGGCGTGATGGTTAGTTAGTTAGTTTGTTAGAAAAATCCTAAAATATCTCATTACATAATAAAAACCTATGTACATAAGATTAGAATAAATTAGATTATTTTTCTAGTCCGGTCGCCCCCAAAATGTATATCAATATAAATATTAAATTATCCGCGCTAGTTAAAGAGATATGCAAATTTACTTCCTAGAATAAAGCCTCGTTATATAATCGATTTGCGCTGAGAGAAAATAAAATACTTCGAAGTATGTATGTGGGTCATTTTTTTAGTCCCTACGTAACATGTCATCGATAAAATTCCTGACCGCTCTAGAACGAGCACCTATTCTGCCGTATACAAAGAGCGACAACCGATACTATAGAGCAGAACCGAATTGTGTCGGTTAATATCCTCCGTTAAATCGGGCGAAAAAGTGAGGTTATGTCCCAGCCCGAGGCTCAGATTCTACGGCTCTTACGCAACACCATTTCACTCTCACTTTAACCCTTTGTTGCATGATGTAGCAAATCTGATACAAACTGAAAAATCTACTCATATTTGTAAATGATATTTTTTATTGAATACATATGATATTCTTTATATTTTTAATTGAAATTTCCTGGTAGAAGTTCATTTTAAACAATGTAAACAAAAAAATGTTGACACAAAATTCTTTTATTATTATATATTTAATGTGTTTCTACTTGTGTTTATCGTCGACCGGTTTCAGCAGCTCGCTGCCATCTTCTGGTACATACTAAATGATAGTGGTGGGGATTAAACATTGTTTTCCTTTCTGATTCTAAATAATGTATTACTGTTATTATTTTTTCGTTATTTTGTTTTCTAAATAATTAAAAAGCACTTACATAGGTGACTTATTTTGAATTTTTTTTTTTGATGAAATGATTCTATGTAATGTAAATTTATTGTGTTTTGGGTTAGTTTATTTTCTTTATAATTATCAATTAGTGATTGAAAATTAATCCATTTTATTTTTGTTTTAATTTTTTATGATATTCTTGTTGCAAAAAATTCTTATTTAAAATTTCATGGTCACTGAAAATTATGATATATATTTTTTAAAATAATCGTTTAAAAATGTATATTTAGTTAAAATCAACTAATGTTTACGTCTTCAACCTGTTTCAGCAGCTCGCATCCATCTTCAAGACACAAACATAAGTGTTTTTAAATTAATGTATATTTAGAAAAGATTTAAATAAAAACATTATTATTCTTGCACTCTACGCTCTACATTCCCATCTAACTATTACGGTACACAAACCATCTCTTGTGGCACTAGTTAAAAAAAACATTTATATTAATATTGACGATTGACACGTTTGTTTTATTGCCAGTTTAGTAAATACAATTTGAGTTTAAAAAAATCTTTAACAAATATATAAATAAAAACTACAACTGCCAGGTGAGTACTTATACCATGTTCAATCAATTATTGTGTTTACTAATAAAATATAATCAAATTAAGTTTTCTAGTAAATTTGATAATAATACATATTCATTAATATAAGATAAACTAACTAACTAACCATCACGCTGTCTATTCGGCGGGGTAGGCAGATATAATGCACAGCCACACTTCTCTGTCCTGACATGCTTCTCTCGATTCCTCTACATTTATACATTGTGTCATGCACGAACGTCGATTTCTCACACTCCTCACGGGACCGTATTAATATTTTATTGATTTGATTGTGCCACGTTTTCCTCGGCCCCTCTCTATTTATAGCTCCGTTTTCGTCGTTTTCATAAACCTTATTCACCGTTCTGTCTTCATTCATTATTTCCATGTCGCACGCTTAATAGAACACTGGCTTAACTAAAAAAAAAAGTTTTGCTCAATCTGACATGAGTCGGTGTTTTAACAAAAACAGTCGAAAAACACGTACGAATGGATAGCGTTAACATTGCGAAAAATAGATGGATAGCGTTTACACAAGCCTCTGTCTGATGTTAACTCAATTAAGACCTAAACCATAATCGGTCAGTTTACTATTAAGCGTGCGATGTGTCCAAACCATCTAAACGACCCTTTCAATATTTTGTTCATAACACTTTCATTCAATTCTTATATTTGCATTTGACACTCTATCATATAAATATTTACAATGTATACACGCACACATAACATATTTTCTATTATTTTTACCATTTTTTACTTTACAATCTTTTTCTTCTTCTTTTTGTCCTGTCACACCTCCGTGGTGCATAGGGCCTCAAGGAATGTTCTCCACCCGACTCTTTCGTATGCCTGATGCCTAACATCATCCCAATTGAAGCCTGCTGCCTTAACTTCGTCCTGCAGGGTTTTTCTCCAGGTGGCTCTAGGTCTGCCTCGCTTTCTCTTTCCCCCCATAGGGGACCAGTCTAGTGCACCCTGAGCGATGCAGGCTGGGTTACGTCCCAACTTCTCGCCTGCCATGGTCCAGAGAACGGCATTTGACACTGTTTGCAATAGATATCTAAAAATATCATTTCTGTTAAAAAAAACACGCAAAGAAGGGTTAAAAAAATAGCTTCGAACTTGTTATACGCAAACGCAAACAGCGGCCATCCCAGGGCGCGGAGCGGCGGCGGCACGCATTGTCTGCCGCGTTTCATAACGGCCGAATATTTTAATTTTATTCACTCGATTCAGATAATGTCTGCAATCAGAAGACGCCTCGGTTATGCAACTGATGACGCGCGCTTAATATACTTTCCAGGTAGTCAGATAATTTTAGATTAGCACGTGAAACATAAATCATTTCATAACGTGTCAAGACGCTTATAATGATGTGTCTTTTGAACTAAGGCTTCGGCCACACCGACTTCTTTCGGATGGTGGCTCGCTTGCCGTCTGTCCGAAAATGATAAAGACAGTTTTAATAGCGTGACGCTATTGATTAAGCTACCATATTTACTAAATAGTCCATTGTTTTGGCCGAAACACTCTGAAACTTTTATTGTATCACATTTTTTTTATTTTTCGCTACAGCTGTTTTGTCAATAATTATAACACTGTGATATCATAAACAGCGTTTTATATTTTAACAGTTAATAAATTTTAACTAACTAACCATCACGAAAGGGTAGACAGAAATAATGGACTGTCACACTTTTCTTTCCTGACATATTTCTCTCGCTTCCACTCGTGGCCGACATTCAATATTTGATTTATTTGATCATGCCAGGTTTCATTCGTTCTTCCTTTATTTCTAGTTCCATTTAAAGTATCACACATTCGTCTAAGAGATCTCATTTCTACTGTATTTATTTTAATAATTTTTATTTTCTTCTAGTTCTTCTGCTTTATTAGGACTACGTCCTGTTATTTCACGGTGCCTGTTCCTGGGATGTAGATGTCCAACTGTCAAGCCATCTTTTGGGTGGTCATCCTGAAGGACGATTTTTTTGTTGGTACTTTATTTTTTTGTTTACTTTAATTTATGAATTAACTTTGTGATCATAAATCATTCGTGTCTTTTATTTTAATTGATTTATTTGTAAATAAAAGTAAATACAGAATGTTATTATTTATTATTATTTTTTATATCTCGGGTAGTTTGAACCCAATTACTGTATACAATTTATTTAAGCTAATATATTGATTCTCGTGACATGTAATAGGTAACTAATATATCGACATCTTATTGCCACGTAAATTCTACACCAAACCAAAGACAGTGTCATCGAACCCGGGTCCTTCAGTATGACAGTCAAATCAAATGAAATCAAATCAAATAAGTTTATGTCATCAACAGACATTACAAAATCAATTTTTAATGCAATAATTAATTGGGAACAAGTAAAATAATGTATTGTGTATAGTATACGAGAGATGGTTCAACATTAGGAAGACAGGATACTCCCAGAATTAAGAGTATTTGCCTTCTGAACGTACTTTCACTAACATGAAAGACATCGATCTCCGAGGAGACCGCGTTCAGCAGATTAATTGCTCTTCCCACCGGTGTCACCAGAGGCAGGTTGGTTCTGGCGGCCAGTAGGTAAAACAATCTATGCTGTCGCTGTCGGAGATATCTATCAGGGACAAAAAGTCGAACACCCTCCAGCACGGCCGAGTTCTCGAAATATCCCCTGAGTAATCTAAAGAATGGGTTATGAGATGCCCATCTCTTCGAAGCTGCAGAGAGTTGGCCCCAAGCATTTTCAAAAACCAGAACTCTCATCACTTAATCAATAGTGTGACATTTATTTTCAAATAAAATAATTTGCCAGCGCTTTCAAATCAGTCTCTGTCAGTTCGGACAGACAGCAAGCGAGTCACCAAGCGAAACACTGAGGTGTGTCCGTAGCCTTACGTCGGACTAAAATACTAGTGTTACGTATCGTGGAAGCGTTCAATGCCGTTTGTTCTAATTAAGTGACTGATGCTGATTATTAAAGTGCCTATAAAAAAAAACCGGTCTGGCAAAAGTAACGCGTTTCCCACAATGATTTTATTCAAACGCTTTAAATCTCCGAAGATTATTAAGAACAAACATTTTGTTCTTCTTCTTCAATGGCCTTACATCCTATAAAGAATTTGCAGCAGCTGGGTTGGGTCTCGTAGCCTTGACCTATCGACCTCTCTTTTTCCAATATTTTCCTTTTGTGACATTCTTCTCCGAACTGTCAGTACATAAAAAGATATATATTTATTACTTATTTGAAACTAGTTTTTTTTGGTTGTGGAACTATTATATATAACTAACTAACTAACTAACCATCGCGCCGTCTCCCCGAAGGGGTAGGCAGAAAGAATGGACTGCCATACTTTTCATTAATATTAAATACAACTTTTTTATTACAGAAATTATATTATTACAGAAATTACATTAAGATGGTTTGGACAAATGGAAAGAATGAATGAAGAAATAATGATAAAAAAATTATTTGTTTAACGTGGTACGATCAAATACATTACATCCTGCTTGGCGGAGGAGATATCGACGTGCGTGCATGACACAATGTATGCAAGTTGAAGAATCAGAAAAATCTACGTTCGTGCATGATACTATGTATGAAGGTTGAGGAAGCGAGAGAAGTATGTCAAGAAATAAAAGCTGTCCATTCTTTCTGCCTACCCCTTCGTGGAGACGGGGTAGACAGAAAGAATGGATGGCGTGATGGTTAGTTAGTTAGTAAGTTGGATAAATAAATGGATAAAAAGTTATCCACCGCTTTCCCGAAGCTGTTATAGGACGCAGGGGCGCCCTTTCGTAAGCTTCGCTCATACAATCCATAGACCCGTCCTCCGTTCATACGGGACTTACGTAAATTGGGGAATGCAACATTAAAAAAAGCAAAAGGGTCTCAAGGCCACATTTAATCTAGTTTAATTTATTTTCACTTCTATGACTCAATCTCACAAAACAGGGCCAAACATGACAGTAAGTAAGTAACTAAAGTAAAAATGTTTATTAAATAATTTTATATATGTAAATGAAATGTGCCGTAGTTCAAAACCTTTTTTCTTCCGATGGCGTTACAGCCCATATGGCCTTGACCTCCGTCAACTTTCGCCTCCAGCAGTCCCTGCCCTCAACAGTCATCCTCCAGTTTGGCAAAACCATTTTTAGGACACCATTTACAGTTTTTAGTTCCATTTACATCATTAACATATACTTTTTTTACCATTCTTTTGTCATTCAATCTTTCCATGTGTCCAAACCATATTTTCATTATTTTGTTCATAACACCATCTTTCGCACCGCCTTCACTTATTATATTTTCATTCGACACTCTATCATACACACATGAGTGTCCACACATTCGTCTAAGAGATCTCATTTCTACAGCTTTTATTCTATTTTCATCCTATTTTCACCAGTTCCATGCTTCGCTTCTATACACAAGGGCTGCTTAATAATATACGAACACCATTGTGCACTGCCATTTTAGTTTTTTGGATATGTTTTCGTTTACGATGACAACTTTAAGTGCACCATTCAATTTGTTCCCTGCCCCAACACTTCTTTCGAGATCAATTTTTGTGTATTGCAAAAGTCAGACACACAAGGGGAATTAAATAGAAATGTCGGAAAGGTGATGGTTTTTGAAAGGTAAGAGCAAATTAAAGTTTGTCACATAAGTGTGAACGAAGAGAATTTGGAGCAGGTGAGTGAATTTATGTATTTATCTAGCTTGTTCACAGCGGATGGCCGAACGGATAGTGACGTCGAAAGAAGTTTTGGTGCGGGTAACAAAGTGAATGGAGCTTTAAAAATAGTTATTGGAAACAATAATTTATTAATGAAAGCAAAAACTGTCGTTCACAATGGAGTTCTGGTCCCAACCATAATGTTTGGAAGCGAAACATGGAATTGGCAAAAGAAGGATTAGAGCAAAAAAAGCGGTAGAGATGAGGTCCCTAAGACGTATGTGTGGTATAACGATATACGACAGAATCTCAAATGCTGATATAAGAAAGGAATGTAGAGCGGAAGAATGTATTATGAACAAAATTTATGAAAGGATCCCCGCGTTGGTTCGGACATATGGAGCGCATGGATGGAGAAAGGATGGTTAAGAAAGTATACGTTAATGATGTTAATGGAGTACGGAATCGAGGCAGACCGAGGAAAACATGGCATGACCAAATTAATCAAATTTTAAAGTTTGGTCATGTCAGAAGTCGGAAGAATCGACTGCGTGTATGACTCGCTGTATGATTGTGGAAGAAACTAGAGAGGTGTGCCAGGATAGAGTAATGTGGCAGTCCATTCTCTCTGCCTACCTCTACGGGGAAACGGCGTGTTTGTTGTTGTTGTTGCTAATACAATTAATTAAAACATATTTTAAGAAATAAAAACAACTATCACTCTTCTATCGGAGAGAGGTTCGAAATGTTTAGTTTCGTACATCGCACGCTTAGTAGTAAACTAACCGATTATGGTTTAGGTCATAATTGAGTTACCATTAGACAGAGGCTTGTGTTAACGCTATCCATCGTTTCGCGTTAAAATTAAGTCAAAATTCCGCCAATTGACCTCCATTACACTATATCGGTCTTTTTCATTCGTACGTGTTTTTCGACTGTTTTTGTTAAAATGCCGACTCATGTCAGATTGAGCAAAACTTGCTTTTTTGAGTTAAGCCAGTGTTCTATTAAGCGTGCGACATATAAGAAAAAGCATCTCTCGAACGAATATGCAATTGCTTAAGCGGGATGAGACGTTTTACATAATTCTTGCGTAATTGCTGCATGCTTCTACGTACCGTGTACTCTGTACCTTCCAGTAGGAAAAGCTACTAGAATGAATCAATTCGATGATTTGAAAGAAGGAAACGTGTGGAGCCTACTCGGCCAGAGAGCTCTCTTGTGAAATTATGGTCATCAGGCAATCAAAGGCAAGCCTGTCATCAACATTGTGTACTGCGCATGACTTGTTTATACATTAAAGTGAGAAAAACATATTCAAGAATCTTCTTAGTATAGTAAAAAAAATCTAACTAACCATCAAGCCGTCTCGCCAAAGGGGTAGGCAGAAAGAATGGACTGACACACTTTTCATACATCATGTTATGCACGCGCGTCGATTTCTCTGACTCCTCACATGGCCGACATTCAATATTTGATTTATTTGATCGTGCCACGTTTTCCTCGGTCTTCCACTATTTCTGGTTCCATTTACATCGTTAACATATATATTTTTTTACCATTCTTTCTTCATTCATTCTTTCCATATGTCCAAACCATCTTAATGATCCTTTCATTATTTCTACTGCATTGATTCTACTTTCATCCATCTTTTGCCAGTTGTGTGATGGTTAGTTAGTTAGTTTTTGTTTACCTTTACCTCTTATGTTATTACAAGGCCTCTACTTCTGGATAAAACCTTAGCAAATCGAATAATGTTATTCCCATTCAAAAAAATGAAATTTCAAGATTAAAGACGTTTTCATTCGTATCAATAAATATTTAATGATTCTAGCAACACTCATGCACTCACGCACCTTTAATCAACAATAAAATCTATATTAAACAACAAGCACTAAGATCGAAGGTTAGACAGTTTAAGAACGACACCCAACTAATCACTTATCTCAAACTTCCTCGACATTATTGTGTACACATTGAACAAAAATTAATTAGTAAAGCTATTTAACACACTAAGCTTTAGGAACGAAGGTTGTCCGAGTCGAAAATTATCTTCACTTCTTTCTCAAAAGCCTAAATGTTAATTTATTATTAATATCTAGAGAGCCCTCGATTCGCGGGGATTGTGTGTCAATAAAGGAAAAGTAAAATTTGAGAGGCGAGTCATCGAGAGAGTCAAGGCCGTTGTTTGACGGGAAATTACGCGCGCAAAATGTTCAGAATTAAAAACATGTAAACATATTTATTTTTTTCTTGAAAAATTATGTAATATTTCATATTAAATAATATTATTTATTTATTTATTTATTTAGATGGCAATCTGTCTTACAATACGCACATCTCAGGGCTTGTTAAGTCTGGTTTCTTCCAACTGAGACAGCTAAAGCACATACGGAGATGTTTACCTGTTGGTGAAGCTAGGACCCTCGTGAATTCTTTTGTAGTGTCACGGTTAGATTATTGCAACGGAATGTACGCTGGATTGCCAAATAATCAATTAAGTAGAATACAAAGCGTATTTAATGCTGCCTCCCGATTGATTATGGGGCAACAAAAATACTGTCATATCACGCCGCTCCTGAAGGACCTTCATTGGCTTAAAATCCGAGAGCGAGTAAAGTATAAATTGTGTTTGACAGTGTTTAAGGCTCGACACCAGAGAGCGCCAGCGTATATATCGGACCTCTGCGTGACACCCATGCCAACGGAAAGGCAACGTTCACTCCGATCAGTAGAAACAAGTGCAAACAACATAGCGATTCCAGTCAGAGCCAATAAAGCATGTTTCTATGATCGTGCTTTCAGCGTTGCGGGTCCGTTGGCGTGGAATAACCTCCATGTTAGTATTAAGTATGAGGATAGTGACGTTAAATTTAAGAAACATCTGAAGACTGCACTGTTCGGTCAGTCATTTCCTAGTGCGCCCTTGGAGTAATTGATTTTACAAAACGGCGCACTTAAAATACAAATCATCATAGTAATAATAATAATGAAGCATTGAACTGGTGAAATCAGGATGAAAGTAGAATAACTGTAGTAGAAATGAGATTTATCAGACGAATGTGTAGAAAATATGTGTATGATAGTGTCGAATAAAAATATAAGAAGTGAATGCAGTGCGAATGAAAGTGTTATGAACGAAATAACGAAAACAATATTAAGATGAACTTATTGAACGCAAACTCATTTACACTGTGGAATTCCATAGTTATATAGGTACTTAGGAAATTGAAAAACTTTGTTTTATCAACTATTTAATAAAAAATATTAAAAAACACGACATGTTTCGGAGGATACCTCCATCTTCAAAATTAGAATTATTGTATCGAATTTTAAATGCGTTTTTTATTAGTCTTTCTTTGTTTAGTTTTTATTATATTTTTACACCTGAAGATGGAGGTATCCTCCGAAACATGTCGTGTTTTTTTAAATATTTTTTATTAAATAGTGGATTAAACAAAGTTTTACAATTTCCTAGGTATATAATATTAAGATTGTTTGGACACATGGAAAGAATGCATGAAGAAAGAATGTTTAAAAAGTATATTTTAGCTGTGCAAATGGAACTTAAAATAGAGGTAAACCGAGGAAAACATGACACGATCAAATAAATCAAATATTGAATGTCGGCCATGTAAGGAGTCGGAGAAATCGACGAGCATGCATGATGTATGAATGTTGAGGAATCGAGAGAAATATATCCAATCTTTCTGTCTACCTCTTCAAGGAGATGGCGTGATGGTTTCTTAGTTAGTTATGTTAATGAAAATGTTTGTTTTCTATAGGTCTATTAGATTTTATAGTTATTGAAAAATAATTGGTGTACTCAAAACCATCACGTCAAATGAAAGCAAATGCAAGAAGCAAAGATGGCAGTTCACACTGGCGTTCTAGTGCCGACCCTTATGTATGGAAGTGAAGCTTTGAGTTAGCAGAAGAAGGATGAAAGTAGGGCAAATGTCGTAGAAATGAGGTCACTTAGAATAATGTGTACGATAGAGCACCCAATGAACAAGTGAGAAAAGAATGTAACGCTGTTTCTCTTTCCACTCACATTGCTTGTATACAATATTTAAACCATTATTCTCTCGTCCAATACTTTCATATTGTATATCCAAACCATCTCAGGGATTCTTTTTAGTTTTATATACGATGAAATGATCTGTCTTACATTTCTTCCTCATTTCGTCGTTTTGTATTCTATCATAAATCGTTTTGCCGCACGTCGGCAGTGTCATTGTCACACTGTCTTTGGTCTGGTGTAGAAATCACCTGACAGTGAAATGGCGATAAATTAGCTACCTATTACATATCACGAGAATCACTATGAAACAAACAAACAAACAAACCATCACGCCGTTTCCACGCAGGGGTAGGCAGGGAGAATGGACTACCACTCTACTCTATCCTGGCAAACCTCTCTAGTTTCCTCCACATTCATACAACGAGTCATACACGCACGTCCTCCGACTTCTAACGTGACCAACCATTAAAATTGGATTAATTTGATCTTTCATAATTTTGTTCATAATACCTTCTTCCGCTATACATTTCATTCTTATATCAGCATTTGAAATTCTGTCGTATATCGTTCTACCACACATACGTCAGAGGGACCTCATCTCTACCGCGTTTATTCTGCTTTCACCTTTCTTCTGCCAGTTCCATGCTTCGCTTCCATACATTAGTGATGGAACCAGAACTCCATTGTGAACGGCCGTTTTCGCTTTTATTGATAGATTCTTGTTTCCAATAACTATTCTTAAAGCTCCATTCACTTTGTTACCCGCACCAACCCTTCTTTCGACGTCACTGATAGCTATAATAATACCCTTTACATCGATTTTGCTCATGCTGTCATGATGTAAAGAGCTTCTTCTTCTTCTGCTTTATTTAGGACCGTGTCCTGTTATTTCTCGGAGCCTGTTCCTGGGATGCAGATGTCCAACTGTCTCGCCATCTTTTAGGTGGTCTTCCTGCCAGTCGATTTCCTGTTGGTACTTTATTTGCGGCTATATTTATCACTCTTTCGGAACATGCTCTTTCCACATGATCTCTCCAGTAGCGTCTTCTCAGTCTTCCCCATCGCACAATGCGATTCAACAAAACAATAATAATAATAATATACCAATTATATCTCTTGACCATTCTCGTTTCTCAATGTTTACTATTTATTATAAACAAAATCATCTGTACCTTATTATCTGATTAACAAAATTATGCAACAAATATTTGGTACATTGTGCAATGCACACCTACACCAAATAGTGTTCCAAACATTGAAAACTACGATGTTTTTAATGATTCTCCAAAATTACATGTTATTGTTGTGTCGTAATATTCATAACATTACGTAATATTATTGTTTCACTTTCTTGCTGTGGGAGAAGCATTTAGATTGAAATTGTTCATCATTCGGGGAGAAACCTCGCTCAAGGCCATTTACGCGGAAAAAGCGGTTTGGTTTCAGAATTTCCAAATCCCGTTATAATTAATTGGTTCACTTGAGCCCGCACGGTTACAAACATAAAAATTATGTATTTAACAATATAATAAATTTTCCAGAGGCAGTACTAAATTATCACTTTACACATATGTCCTAAATTCTTAGAAAATTTATATTTATTTATAAAGACATATAGTATGTGATTTTTTTTTTAGTTTTCACACCCATTTCTTGATTCATGTGTTGATTTTATTGATGGTTGTAGTTTTTGTTAACTAAACTTAGCAACCATCAAGCCTTCTCTCTGGAAGAGTAGGCAGAAATAATGGACCGTCACATTATTCTGTCCTGACATACTTCTCTCGCTTCTTCCACGTGACCGACATTTAATATTTAATTAATTTGATCGTGCCACGTTTCCATAGGCCTTCCTCTATTTTTAAAACCGTTAGGCCGTTCATATATGTTTTTTTCACCATTCTGTTGAACTAATCACTAAATTCTAGAGATAATCAGTTTTTTAGAAAAAATCTTAAATTGAATTGATTGTGGCTCCATCGCCGAATGCTCAGAGTTCCCTGGACAGACATGATTACCAATTGGACAGGGAACTGTTATCAACTATCAAGGTTCGAAAGATTTCACATCTGGGTCATATCCAAAAAAAAGTACCACAACTGATATTGGAAGGGAAAATTGAGCCCGGTAGGAGACAAATGTCCTGGCTGCGAAAAGTAAAGGAGTGGACTGGCATCCGAAGTGTGGATGAGCTGTTCTGAGCGGCTCAGTACAGGGACAGGTTCGCCGAGGTGATCACCAACGTTGGGGGGGACCGACAGGGCACTTGAAGAAGAAGAAGTGTTATTACATTATTTGATTTCAAATGGGGAAAATTTTCAAGCAAAAAAACCCCGTTAAACATTCAACTGAAGAACTATTTCAATTATATATGTCGTGACTTATCTCTTCGTGATCATCACTTATGATGACCAAGGTGAGTAACGGTTCTCGTTGCCGTAAGGGAATATACAGTTTTCCTTATCTTACTTTGTATAATAGATTCAGACAAGAATTCTGCCATCTATGAAAGTAAATGACTTAATTACGCTATTTTGATAGACGCTAAAGATTTCATATTCATTCTGTAATGATTACAAAAGACTTGTTGACTTCAATCATAATTTTTTTTATTGATAAAAACATAATCATGTATATTTTTCATTCGATATTAATACTCTGTGTTAAAATATATTAAAAAGTAAAGAGGTAAAACTGGTTCGTAGCAATATTTTTGCATTTTATTACTTGAGAATATTACATAACTGAGATAATTTATAGAGTTATTGATCCTAAAAATTCTTCGTAGATAAAGCTGTATATTTAAATGGCTAAAGTTATTATAGATTGTAAAGATTTTTTGTCTAAAATAAACTCTCAAATTTAATATAATCGTTTGTATAGAAGTTAAAATTTTCCAAACACAAATAAAAAACATTTACTTACTATATTTCGGAAAATGTCGAATTAACAGAACGCTTGAACTGATAGAGACAAATTTAAATCAAAATTTAAGTACATGGAGTCTACTTCTGATCGTCAAGAGTAAGCGTTTCTGCTCCATATGTTAGTACTAAAATTACGCATTCATCATACATTCTGCGTTTCAGTCCTTGGGTGATGCTGCTATCGAAGAACTTCTTCAGATTGGCTTATGCGTTGACTATCACTTCATTCCCGGCTGTCGATCTATATTTTTAGTGGTCTGCCTGGAGGTAGTCTACCTTAGATTGCCTTACAATACAAAGAGAGGAGGAAAGAGAGGGTCTAGATGAACACATTGGTGGATGGACGGATCTATTAGTGGATGAACGGTTCTATTGGTGGATGGATGGATCTATTGGTGGATGGACGGATCAACTGGTGGATGTTTGGATCCATTGGTGAATGAGTTGATCCATTGGTAGATGCATGAATCTTTTTTAGTGGATGGATGGATTTATTGATGAATGGTGAATGGATAGAGCCATTCCCAACATTTGTAAATCCATTGATGGATGGATATTATGATCTAGTAATTGAATTTTCTAATATATTTTTTTTAATAATTTATTTGTGGCGAGAAACAACACTTTCGGTTATAGGTGAGAACCTCATTCATAATTGTTTTCTGCGACATGGGAATGTATACTTTAGCATATTCGTTTCATCATCTCTGACCCGAGAACAAAGCACTGAAAAATACAGAATTTGAATAAAAATTACTTCACAAACCCACCCACTTGAAACAATGTTTAATATTCAATGTCGGATTTCACGAACGGCGACATATTTTATTTCAAATCGCCCGTTCTGTCTGTTCAGAGGGCACTAGAATGTACGGAGTATTTTTTTTATATATTAAGATGGTTTTAAAAACCTACGACACTTATTTGGTCAAAAAACATTTATTTTCACTGTTTTAATTAACACTTCACACTCCAAATATTTTGTTTTTTAAAATAATCTCTATATAGCAAAAAAATATATTTAAAAACGGTTGTATTACAAAAAAAAACGTTAAGTGTATCATTGTTGACGACTTTCGTGGCAGAGTGGTAAGAGCTCTGACTTCCATACTGAAGGTCCCTGGTTCGATTACCAGCGATGGCAGTGTGATTGTCACACTGTCTTTGGTCTGGTGTAGAATTCTCGTGACAATAAAATGGCGATAGATTAGCTACGTATCACATGTCACGAGAATCAATATAATAGCTAAAAAATAAATTATATACAGTAATAATTGGGTTCACGACCCACATAAAAAAAATAAAAATGTGAAATTTGAGAGTGCAAAATTTTATTTGATTCATATTTATATCGTAAGAATGATATTAATGTATCTTAAGTGGTGTCTAAAATATGTATTCACAAGTTTACACAATAGGGAATAATTCTTTGTTGATGATAATGCAAATTGCGCTACTTCTTTTTCGTGTAAATGGCAAGCTAGTCTCGTAAGGGTACGGCCACGCCGAAGTGCCAGAGTAGGAGTTAAAATGAACACCCGGCGAACCAACGAATGGCATGGTGCACTATGGGACCGGCCACACTATACGCTCCGCGCCACAGGGCGTGATCACAAGTGTGTCTTGACTCCTACTGTGTCTTGACTCCTGCCCAAGCTCTCCGGTGTGGCCGTACCCTAAGGATGATCTTAATTGAATGCCATTATGTTGGCAGGTTTGGCCAACTTTACACCGTTTACAGGAGTGTCGGGTATTATATTTACATCACAAAGAATGCACCTTCCTTGCCCCAGACTATTCAAAACATATTTGAACAAACACAAAAACTTCTAAAACGCCGTTTTATCCTGACACACTTCTCTAGTTTCCTCTGCATTCATACATCGAGTCATACACGCACGTCGATTCTTCCGACTTCAAACATGGCCGACCTTAAAATTTTAATTAATCTGGTCATGCCAAGTTTTCCTCGGTCTCCTACGACTCCTTGCTGCATTCACATTCACATTACCGTTAAAGTTTATTTCTTCTCATCATTATTTATTTCTCTATACGATCCATATATCTATAATACATACCGGACCGGTCCCGTGTATTGTAATATTTTTAACATTTAAGCTAATGCCTTAAAGGTGTAAAATGCCTTAAGGCAAGAAAGGTGCCTCCACGTGCGGTGTTTTACTGTAACAATAACATACGGCGCCCCTGGAAACGACACAAAGTTCGCAATAGAAATAGGTCATTTTTCGGACTATTCCTAAAAAATTAGCTTGCCATTGACATGACGAAGTAGAAAAAGCAAGTGATGAAGGTAACTAACCAACCATCACGCCGTTTCTCTGAAGGCGTAGGCAGAGAGGATGGACCGCCACCCTGTTCTATCCTGACATACTTCAAGAGCTTCCTCTATGATTATAAACCGTAACACGCATACTCGTAGATTTTCCGACTTCCAATGAAAGTTTAACAAAACAAAATCATTAAGTGTTAAATTTACTAAACTGTTATAATATCATATTTTTTTTTACTTTACACTTACCTTGGCGAAACAGCTGTTACGACATTCTCAAGAAATGTGTAATTAAAAAGTGAAATAGGTATCTTAGTGTTTCGACCAAAACAATGGACTATTTAATTAAAATAAAGTCATAAAATCAATTATTTATAGTAGGCCACGTGAGAAGTTGAAGAAATCGACACGCGTGCATCATACAATGTATGAACGTCGAGGAATCGAGAGTAGTATGTCAGGAAATAACAGAGAGGCGGTCCATTATTTCATGGGAGACGGTGGGTTAGTTTTTTTTCTAGTTAGTTTCAATCCTGGGATTGGTTTGCAGCAATTTCCTCTATTCTTCTTTTCCATTCTTCCCTGTCTTGTACGATTCTTTTGAAATCTGCATATGATGAGCAGCACACGTCCACCAACAGGTCCTGCAGGTACCCTCGGCGTGGGCGTCTAGAGTTTGTCCCCTCGGCCATATCCTCCATTATGGCATGCAAGAGACCTTCTTGTCGTATTACATGGCCGATCCATTTTGCACGCCTTTCGGACAAGATCCTGAGCAGGTGCCTTCCTCCTTTGATTCTTTGGAGAACCTCCTCATTTGTAATGTGGTCTCTCCAGGAAATTTCCTAATAGTCTTCTATAGGACCACATCTCAAAAGCCACTAGTCTCCGTTTATCTTTTTCGGATAGGCACCATGTCTCACAGCTGTACATCAAGATACTCCATATATAGGTCTTGATGAGGAGTATTCTCAGTTTTAAGTCTATATTATTCGATTATATTATTTTCGACATTTTATTAAATGCAAGCCTAGCTTGATGTATACGTCTGTCGACCTCATTCTTAGACCGACCGTCCCGTGTTATTTTGCTCCCGAGGTAGACAAACTCCTTGGTGTTCTTCAGTGGAACTCCTGACATAGCTACATTTTTTCATTTAATTTATTTAGTTAGTTAAGTTATTGAAAAACGATGCTGGAGTCTGATGGGTTAAGCATTTGCGTTACCAATGACAAGAGTAATTACAAATTTATCTATTTGTAATTTGAAACTTTTAAAAATAAATACACTCGAGTAGAGATTCATTTCATACAAGGCTAAATTGAACCGGTGCACGTGAGTGTATAGCGCACAGAGCGCGTGTGAAGCGGGCTTTATTACCGTATCATCATACTTTAGAGGTGGTGCAATGGCGAAGATTATCAAGGAATTCGCAATACCAATCGCGCATGAAAAAAAAGCAATTCTCGCGATTTGATAGCACTGCCTACTGCTATTAAGTATTTCGCCACTCTTTTCTAGCCCGCTTCTAATATAATATGTGTATAGGTAATTATTTTTGACATGTTCTGTAGTTTAAAGGTAAGGCCCGTCTTCTAAATCTTGTTATTGCGTTTTCAATGTGGATCCCAAAAGTTAATTACAATCTTCTCGTTGCGGACATCCAGTTGTGAGGTTACATTGATTTAGAGAATACTCGGTTGTTTCTTAAATAAAACCAATTAAATGTTGCATATGATTTTGCACATTTAAAAGAAACAATTATTTTTTCGTTCACACTGTTCGTTCCAAACATGCTTCTCATGATACCTCAACAATCATACATCGTGTCACAATTTATGTTCGGATGGTTATCTTCGACAGCCTCAGCACAGACTGTTTTATCATCAACCAACCTACCTCTGGTGATACCGGTGGGGAGAGCAATCAATGTGCTAAACATGATCGCTTCAGAGATCGACGTTTTTCATACAAATACTTGGTTGGTTAAATTAATGGTTGATTTGATCGTGCCACGATTTCTTTAGTCTTCATATATTTGTTGTTTCATTTACGTCATTCATTATTTCCATTTGACCAAACCGTCTTCGGGATATTTTCATTATTTTGTTCATAACACTTTGATTCCAACTGCATTCACTTTTTATACTTTGGTTAGGTTGGTCAACTAAGTTTTTTTTATACGACATAGAAGAGGTTCCCGCCACATACCCGAGGTTATTATAGGGCACAGCGGCGCATTTTCGGCAGCCTCGCTCATGCACTTCCTAGGCCTGTTCCCCGTCCATCCAGGACTTACATTTAACATTGCATTCTATCGCAAGGGGATTATTTTTGGTTTCCTCTGGTTTCACTTTAATACAAATAAATGTTTCGCCTTTTTGTAAATAATAGGTCGTTTGAACCTAATTACTGAATACTAATTGTTGTTAGCTATTATATTTATTCTCATGACATGTGATAGGTAGCTAATCTGTCGGCATTTTATTGTTACGTGAATTCTACACCAGACCAAAGACAGTGTGACAATCACCTTCGGTATGGTAGTCAGAGCTCTTACCACTCTTCCACGAAGGTCGTCATTTAGAAAAAGACAATAACATTAGTTTAAATTGAATTACAGAATACCAAACGACGAAATAAGATAGTGATGAAAGGCAAACGTTTGTATCTAAAGAAAAATATAAAAATTATTACTTAGATGATTTGGACTTTGGAATGAATGAATGACACAGTAGAACGTCAAAAAAATTAATAGAAGCAATGTGAACGTAATGAGAAGGCAAGGTCGGCCAACCCGATTCGACGTCGTGAAAATTGGCGAGCATTCGTATTACGATGTATTAATGTAGAGGAATCTCGTGAGGTATGTCAGGAAAGAACAGTGTTGCGATCCATCTTCTCTGTTGGTCATTTTGGGAAAACGAAACGTGACGGTTAAAAAGGTTAGTTAGTTTTTTTAAACAAGTGTCTTCTTCTTCTTCTACCTCAGCCTATTCCCGTCCACTCCTAGACAAAGGCCTCCTCCATTCGCTTCCATGTCACTCTGTCTTGTGCAGACTGCATCCAGGTTATTCCGATGTGTCTGTTCAGATCATCCTTCCACCGTAGTTACGGTCGCTCTGCACTTTTCTTTGTCGTCCACGGTCTCCAAGTCACCAGTCTTCTTGTCCACTTTTCATCTGAGCTTCTGGCTACGTGACCTGCCCATTGCCATTTTAGGGTCGCCACCCGGTGTCAGTGACCTTTGTTTTTTCCCTCACCGTATCGTTTCTGACTCTGTCTCTTAGGCTTATTCCTAACATGGCTCTTACCATGGCTCTTTGGAAACAAGTGTCTACTTTTTTGTTAAATTATTATAATATAAATTGGCGTTTTCTTATTTTACGCAATAATTAAGAAAACAAGGTTTCTTTTTTGGTGGTTAACATAAATTTTGATTTACTTTCAATGTAAATACAGCTATAGAACACAACACTTATGGTATAATTTTAAGCAATTAACGTTTAAATACACAAAGTGTACATTTATATTCTTAGTTTTCCTTCGAGTACAGTCGGGCGCACGTAATCCGCATACGCTGACGCTTAAATTGCAAATTCGATTTCGCCGAAAAATCGGTGGAAAGGAAGAAAAATTTACCGTATTTTAATGAGCATACGGACTGCGTGCCTCCTGGTGCGTTCTGAAAGAAAGTGATTTCCGTAGGAGGCAGCGCGGGCGGTATCTCCGATATCATAATCAGATTTGCTCGTTTATTAACCCGTATTGTTCTGCTGACTATATTTGCAGGCCAAAAATTGGTTTCAAATTACAACAAACTATACTTGCAGTCCAAAAATTGGTTTCAAATTACAACAAACTATACTTGCAGTCCAAAAATTGGTTTCAAATTACAACAAACTATACTTGCAGTCCAAAAATTGGTTTCAAATTACAACAAACTATACTTGCAGTCCAAAAATTGGTTTCAAATTACAACAAACTATACTTGCAGTCCAAAAATTGGTTTCAAATTACAACAAACTATACTTGCAGTCCAAAAATTGGTTTCAAATTACAACAAACTATACTTGCAGTCCAAAAGTTGGTTTCAAATTACAACAAACTATATTTGCAGTCCAAAAATTGGTTTCAAATTACAACAAACTGCATTTGCAGTTCAAATACGAATGTATCTTATAAGTGATATAATAATAAATACTTATAAAAATGTATCGTATGTTTCAAATCTACGGATTCGTTCGCAGCAAAATCTATTAAAATCTTTGCTGATTCTTGGGATACCACTCGAGCCTTTTTAATGTGGTAATTTTCCATTGCTTTCCACATTTTTGTATATATTAGGTTATTTGAACTCAATTACTGTGTAATATTTTTAGATATTGATTGTCATGACAGGGATGGCGAACCTATGGCACGCGTGTCACAGGTGGCACGCGAGACGATTTTGCATGGCACGCGAATGAAATGAAAAAAATAAAAGTGAAAAGTGAAAAAATTCAAAAAATGTTTAAATAGCCGTGTATATTTTCTTCGTTCATTAATAGTTTCACAAACGACGGAAACGAAGGATATGACGACATGCATGCCTAAAAAAATTGGCATCTAGCATCCAACAACAAAAAACACACTAATAATGAAGTTTTGAGGTTTCTAATTTTTTTTTGATTAATTAATTTTTTTATTTATTTATTTTATTTTACAATTCATACGAACTTAATTATTTTTATCGATGTATTAATGCCTTGTTTATATTAAAAATCTGAAGTTACACAAACATTTGATGCATTTTTATTTCCATGGCATAAATACAATATTATATTGAAAAAAAAAAATTGGCACTCAGGCTCATAAGGGTTTGCCATCCCTGGCCTATATCTATGATTTATCTATTTGTAATTTGAAACTTTTAAAAATAAATAAACTTGAGTAGAGTTTACAAGTGGCGCAGGACGGAGATGCCTTTGCTGCAGTGATCCCCAACGTTAGGGGGGACTTGACAAGGCACCGAAAGCAGAATAAGAGATTCACCTCAACATTTTTACTTTAGTTACTTACTACATAATTGTACGTAATAATATGTGACTATCTGTCTGAGCTGTAAATGTAACCAACCGCATTTTGAGGAATTTTTTTTACTCTAAATGAAGTCAGCCGCACAATGAGAGTTAATCATGCAGCTATGAGAGAGCGTGGATGAAAAAAAATGGATCGTGGTCCACTTACAGCTTCAGTGTGTCAAGCGCGTGCTCTCAGGACATAATCCATGCGAATGAATCAACGTGAAATATAATTTCCGAAGGCCGTCCGCACACAATAGAATGCCAGCGGGATTTCGCATTAACGCAATACATTGAATAACATCAGTTGATGAATTTGTATATTAAGGAAGTATGTTTACAAATGATGGGCGAGTGAACAGGGAATTGAAAGAAGGGTTGGGGCAAGCAACAAAGTGAATGGTGCACTTAAATTTGTCATCACAAACAGAAGCCTAATCAAAAAAAAAAATGTCAGTACGCAATGAAGTTCTTGTAACGACTCATATGAATGCATGACCCATTTCTTTAGACTTATCAGGGGATTCTTTGAGAATTCCGTCATCTTGGAGGCTATCCATCTTTATGTTCCGGGTGGTTATCTTTGTCAGCGTCAGCACAGACTTGCCTCTGGTGATGCCGGTGGGGAAAGCAATCAAACTGCTGAACATGATCGCTTCGGAGATCGATATCTTTCATATTCGTGAAAGTACGTTCAGAAGACAAATACTCTTGACTTTGGAAAGTATCTTGTATTCCTAATGTCGAACCATATCTCATGCGTTCCTGGTATTATATATTTTTTATGTTTTACCTGTTCTCAATAGATCCCTTAAACTTTAATTGTTGTTTGTAATATCTTTTGAGAAAATAAATTGATTTGATTTGATTTGATGTGAAGCAAGGACTGGCAACGAAAGGATGAAATTAGATAACTGCAGTAGAAATTAGCATTCTTAGACGAATGTGTGATGTATATCTGTATATGATTGTCAAATGTAAATATAAGAAGTGAATGCAGTGTGATTAAAAATGTAAAATAACATTAAGATGGTTTAGACCTGTGGTTCCAAAATTGGACCGTACGGACCCCCAGGGGTCCCTGGGATCATTCAAGGGGTCCGATTGATTTAGCGGTCCCTGAACAACGTCAGGGGGTCCGCGCAAGGTTTACGGCGATTTTGTTTTTTTTAGTTCATTCGTTGAAAATCAGATCACGAATGTGCAAAATTTTGATATGTGTCAGCTTCAAAAACTCATTTTATAGTTATAGGTGAATTTGAAAAAAAAACAAGATTACGAAATCAGGTGGTCCACGGGACAAACAAGTTTGGGGACCACTGGTTTAGACAAATGCAAAGAATTAATGAAGAAAATATGGTAATGACAGTGTATGTAAAAGACGTAAACGCAACTAAACGTGGCATAATCAAAACAAACAAATATTGAATATCGGCCACGTGAGTAGTCAGAGAAATTGTGTGCGTGCATAATACGCTGTATGAATGTTAAGAATGCGAGGGAAACATCTCAGGAAAGAACAGTATGGCGGTCTATTATTTCAACCTACCCCTTTCGTAAAACGACGTGATGTTTATATATTATTTTTTTAATGATCATTGTTTTAATACCTTCCAACTGAGGTAACCCATTCTAGGGAGGCATTTTTTGCACTCTATATAATATCAAAATATAAGCTACAAATTTTGGGAACAATTAAAGAACCAGGTGAACAAAATATATCTTAAAGTGTATAACTTAAAATGAATTGATTTATATAATATATTTTAACACTATTTAAAACTAATTACTTATTTTTCAAAAGTATGCTACATTCAAGCCACCTTTTTTTTAATGTCTCCGAAGTAACACGTTTTTCTAATTGTGAATTATCATTTTCGCGGGTCGTTTATAGTTTTGTTTATTATATTATATAGTTTGGGTCCAAGATAATAGAAATGTCTTTGTGCATAAAAAGTTTTAGATTTTGGTCCAATATGGTTATATTTTTTGCGTGTGTTGTTCTTTTATGTGTCTGTCGGTGGCCTTGTGAAAGTGCGCGTATACATTTAGATTATACATTAAAATTTAAAGAAATACTTTTTGGTCAATTGTGTGTCAATTTTCTCTTAATGGCTTTATTGAAAAATCTCGGATACATTAGAAATGTCTAAAAATAACATACGAGTAATTAATTACGTTGAAAACATTCAATTATGACGTATCAAGGTTATTGAGTCTTAATTCCAATTATTGTTGAAGTCTTCAGTTTCGTCATTCGGTATGTCCAGTGTCGGATTAAGCCAGTGCAAAGGCTATAGTGAATGTTATTAGGAGGCACTGAGTTTTGTACGATAATAACATAAAACACAACTTTTGAAGAATTTTCATATCTTTTGCGTGTCGTGATCGGTCGCACACAATCCTTACTTTGCTACTGATCTTCATGTCTGGGTTTTTCAAAATAATTTAATGATTTAACTGAAATCTAATCTATCGTGATCATGCAGTTTGATTACTTGGTTGGTTCTGCATATTGGGAGAAAAAGCAATCTGTGCTGACGCTGTCGAAGATAACCATTTGGAACATAAAGATGAATACCCTCCATTCCCAATAAGGAATCCCCTGATAAGTTTGTATATCAGTATACTATTGGTCCCCAGCATGCCCAGCAAATTACAATCGTACTATAATTTTAAAAATTAATTATTAGGATTGATTAACCTTTTCCCCAGCATGCCCACGAGAAATGCGGTGGGATAAAGCCACGAATAGCTACCAAACTCCGTCATATAGGGGTATCTCAAATCTTTTCTGAATCCTCTCTATCACGAGTAAGGATCTCGCAAGTATTTTAAGGAGTCAAATGATTTTACTGAAATCTCTTGATTGAAGTTCATTTTAAATAATAATTAAATAAAGTCTGTCTAAAGTCCAGTCTGTCGATGCCAGCGAGCCTGGCGAAACCGGTCGCTGTCTAAATAAAGACAAAAGTGGAAGTAGTTAAAAAACATCGTTTTATTTAATTATTATTTTAAGGAGTTATGAGCGCCTAGCCTCTAGAAACGCACTTCTGCTTTATAGCTAATCCGGCACTGGGATGTCCAGTGAGAAGTTTCTTAATATCCTATAAAAAAATCGCAAGAAAGTCATCTAATGACGCCGCAGAAGTCGGCTTATACTCGTATACGTTGCTGAACCTACGATGGCGCAACCGGCGCGCCATGAACCCGGTCCTTTGGCTCTAGAAAATGTTTAATATTTATATTTTACAGAAGTAGCTACCATTTGAAGCGATGTGCTAATGTCTTCAAACAATTTGGGTCAGCGGTCTTTTCTTTGGCCGAATATTATTGTCGTTGGTGTAAAGATGTTTTATTTACAATAAAAGCATTTGTTACATCACGAACAATTTAAACTCGGGTTGTCGCGATCGATTCACGGAACAATAGCCCAGCCGCGCATTAGAACATTATGTCGTATGGAAAAACACGTTTATTACATTCCATGATATTAAGAAAGGCTCTTACTGAATAACCTCTCATCATTAGACATTTCAAGAAGTTGTTAAGTACTTCCCTGTTGGACCAAACAAGAGAATATACTATTAGAGGAAGATGATTGTATTTAAGTTTATCAATTTATTACACTGACGATGATAGATGACAAAACACTTACAATGGAAGGGCATGACATAGGAAATTGATTTTGGGATGCGATTTTGCAGCAAAAAAGGTTTTAAATATTTTTTCTAGAAATTAACTGGTTATTGGGCTACCTTACTTTGACTATGGACGACTCTTAAAAGTTACTTCAATACTAGAATTATTGTAAACGCATTTTTTCAAACTGATTCGGGGCTCTATTCAGAACCCCTATGTTCTGGAGTAAATATGTCTTTTTGTTCCTGATAATTACCTGCGACAGCGCCAACATCAATTGTTCTTTGCTCCGTCACGCAGAACCAGCCTGCCTTTGGTGATGCCAGTAGGAAGAGCAATTCGGACGTTGAATCTAATCGTCTTGGATTTGGAAATTTTAAGTGTCAGTGAAACAGTATTCATTAAAAAAATATTACAAATTCTGGAAAGAGTATTGCCTCGCTGACGTCGATATATTTGGATTCCTTCTGATATACGAGTATGTGATTTTTTAGTTTCTATCTTATCTAATCTTATCTTTGTAACACCGTTTTGTGTCCAAATGAGTCGCCTAAATGTTTTTCCTTTGTTATGTCTCATTTGTGTATATGTATAAATAAATAAATATAAATAAATGTTCAAATAATGGACACCACCAGACTCCCCTATATTGCACTACATAATCAGCCTCACGCGAGTCATCCTTGTGGAAGATATCCAAAAAGATAGGACATGGACATTTTCAGTGTCAGTGAGGCAGAATTTGTTATATATTTTTTTATGAACACCTCACCGACGTCGACATATTTGGGTTCCTTCTGATATGTATAAATTTTTTTGGTTTCATGTCGTTGTTTTATCTTTGTTACACCGTTTTGTGTCCAAATGAGTCGCCTAAATGTTTTCGTTAGTTATGTCTCATTTGTGTATTATCTAAAAATAAAAAATAAAACAGAAGGACAACCAGAAATCCACTTCACAGAAGGAGTAACCCTCTGAAGAACAGATCAAATAGGTTTAAAGCAAGGAAGAAAGAAAATAATGTTGGTATTTAGTACTAACAAGGTGAGCCACGATATAGGAAATCGATTTTGGGATAGGATTTTGCAAGATTCTTCAGTAGTCAAAGTAAGAAAGCGCAATAGTCAGTCAATTCTTAGAAAAAAATTCACAGTTGATTAAATATAATAAATTAATCGTAGGATTTGAACCGGATACCCGGTCCGCGGAATAAATAAGAAATGTAATTCGCAATACATGAGCAATAATTGTGAAAACTTTGTATTATAAATTAGCTCATTATTGTGCTTTCTTACATTGACTATAGACGACTCTAAGGGGGTACTAAAATCCCATCCCGAAGTCAATTTTCCACGTCGTGCCCTTCCCTGGTAAGATAAATAAGGGGTGTGTGTTTGAAAAGCTTTTATTATTATTATTATTATTATTATTATGTTGAAAATCTCCTTACATCATTACAGCGCAAGCCAAATCGATGTAAAGGGTGAAAAAAATAATATCAAAGGAAATATAAATAGAACCTTATGAATAGGAAAAGCTAGTTATTTGCTTGCTGCCTTTATCATAAGGGTATTTACGAATTCGCCATAATTGCATCCAAAGAGGTCTATCTCTTTTGCAACCTCATTTAAGAGACGAATCGCTTTCAATACAGGAGAACTTCGAAGGGCCTCTGTGCGGCAATTTGGGGGATAAAATAATATATGCCCCCTTACTCTGCTGTAAAACTATGCTCTGCTATAACTATGGCGACAATTGAGTAATTTTCAAAAACACATCAGAATTCAAATGAATTTCAAATTGCTTCATAATAACTTGAATGAAAATCATTTATAAACCCACCTCAGCACATTACTCGTATGCCCGTACGTAAAATGCGAATTAGCTTGGTTCAATTCAAAACCTTTCGAAATATCTACGTTCATTTCTCGGGTGTTATCAGTAGTATAATGAATGTAATACATTCATTACTATTTGAATTGTGATTGTGTACTCTTGCAATTGTTTCTAATAACTATTTCTATGGAGTTAATCTGGCACAGTACCTTATAACACTTCTTCTTCTTCGTGTGCCATATTAGGCCTCCCCGGCGTTGGCAATCACTGAAGTTTTTTTTTTTTTAAAAGGAACATAGAAGTTCCAGCCACATACCCGAGGCTGTTATAGGGCGTAGCGGCGCCCTTTTATCAGCCTCGCTCGTACACTCCCTGGGCCTGTCCCCGTTTCATCCGGGACTTGCATTTAAATACGGCAACAACAAGGGGGTGCCAGACCACATTTAATCTACTCAATCTCACTTCTATGCTCCGCTGTACTTTATTGAATAAATAAATAAGCATAATATAATACATGAACATTTTATTTTTAGCATAATAATCACCGATGTAAAGAAAAATATATAAGTATGGTTATTATAATTGATGCCACCTAGTTTCGCTTGGCACATGCTTTCCCAAAGAGCCATGGAAAGAGCCATGCTAGGGATAAGCCTAAGAGACGGAGTCAGAAACGATACGGTGAGAGAAAAAACAAAGGATACTGACATCATTCACCGGGTGGCGACTCTAAAATGGCAATGGGCGGATCACGTAGCCAGAAGCCCAAATGAAAAATGAACAAGAAGACTGCTGACTTGGAGACCGTGGACGGCGAAGAGAAGTGCAGGGCGACCGCAACTATGGTGGAAGGATGATCTAAACAGACACGTTGGAATAACCTGGATGCAGTCTGCACAGGACAGAATGACATTGAAGCAAATGGGAGAGGCCTTTGTCCAGGAGTGGACGGGAATTGGCTGAGGAAGAAGAAGAACAAGAGTTTTGCTTGGCCTAAGCTTTACCAGGGCAGTATAACGACAGGACAAGAAAATGAAGAAAGTATGACGAATTTTGACATATTGGGAGAAAATGGATCTTATAGATTGTTAAATTTAAAACTTTGTTTTATGTATCACAATTGTCAAAAATGATAACAAAAATGGTAACCCCATATCGACATTACTTTGTTAACCGTTGTTACCAAAACAATAATATATTAATTGTTTCTTGAATAAAGATGTAAAACTCCATATTCGATATAATATAATGCGAAAGAAAACGTCAGTTTTCTAGAAGTTTTATTATATAGTCCATTGTTTTGGCCGAAACACTATGATACTTTAACATTATAAACTGCTAAATTAAAAAACGTTGTTTTATGTATCACAATTTTATTTTTATTTTACGCGACAGCTTTTTCGTCAACCGTTTCGTGAACCTATGTTGACATCATCAGGTGTTACAATAATATCATTATTGTAACACCTGATGATGTCAACATAGGTTGATGAAACAGCTGTCGCGTAAAATAAAAATACAATTGTGATACATAAAACAAAGTTTTAAATTTAACAGTTTATAGTGTTTCTGTCAAAACAATGAAATATTTAAAGTGGATCTTGTTACGTACAAATGGAGAAAGACATCGAAATAATCAAATCAAATCAAATCAAATCAGTTTATTAACTCAAAAGATAAGATTGAGAACAAGTAAAATCTTATAAAAACACAACATAATACCAGGAACGCGTTAGAGATGGTTCGACATTAGGAAGACAACATATTTTCTAAAGTCAAGAGTATTTGTCTCCTGAATGTACCTTCACTAATATGAAAGACGTAAATAAATACGTAAATAAGGGTGCGTGATGGAAACAAAATAAATGGTGCACTCTAAACTATCATTTAATTAATTAATTCAAATATATTTATATGCGTGATCACATTGCATAAGGTTACATCAGAAAGCAAGTGTAGAAAGAGTAATTCACCCGGAGCGGTGTGCGGCACGTAGCGCAAGTGTTCGGCCGGCACTTTACATGGAGATGCGAGCCATCCGGGCATGATGAGAAAGTTGAACTCTTTACCTCAGCGAAAACACCGAAATTTACATTCGATCACCATGGTGCACATACCTAATGACACATTAATTAAACACTTCAAATGTTCGTGTATTCTTCTAAACTCCAATTGAAAAGTGTAACTAACTAACTATCACGCCGTAACCCCGAAGGGGTAGCAGAAATAATGGACTGTCACACTTTTCTTTCCTGACATACTTCTCTCGATTCCTCAAAATTCATACATTGTGTAATGCACGAATGTCGATTTCTCCGACTCTTTAAGTGGCCGAAATAAAATATTTTATTTATTTGATCGTGCCAGGTTTTCTCACTCTTTCTCTATTTCGCACTCCAAATACATTGTTAACATATACTTTTATTACCATTATTTCCATGTGTCACACATTCCTTTCATTATTTTGTGCATAACTTTGTGGCCGAGTGATAAGTGCATTGACTGCTACCCCGAAGGTTCCGGGTTCAATTTCCAGCGAAGGCAGTGTGATTGTCACACTGTCTTTGGTCTGGTGTAGAATTCACGTGACAATAAAATTGCGATAGATTAGCAACTTATCACATGTCACGAGAATCACTGTGATAGCTATTATACCCTTCACATCGATTAGGCTCATGCTGTCATGATGTAAAGAGCGATTCAACAAAACAATATTAATAACAGTTTCATTTGAATGAACTATTCACTTCTTATATTTTCATTCGACACTCATACCATACACAATTTTTCTACACATTCGTCTAAGAGATCTAATTTCTACTGCATTTATTTTACTTTAATCCTTCTTATGCCAGTTTCATGCCTTGCTTCCAGACATAACGTTCGTTGTGTCATTTAATTAATTAATTAAACATCCATTAAACATCCATTGTGCACTGACATTTTAGCTTTTTAGGTTAGGATTTTGTTTGCGATGACAATTTTAATTGCACCATTCACTTTGCTGCCAGCCCCAACCCTTCTTTCAACGTCCCTCTCCACTCGCCCGTATTTTGTAAGCATACCACCTTAATGTACAAACTCATCTACTCGTTCCAGATTTTCACTATTCACGCTAATGTTGCAGACTTTTTACATAGACAAAAGATCCACGACGAAAACTTTCTTATCGATATATACTATTTTTGGTATGTTAATTATATTCTAAATTTGCTATCATAACTGCATACCTCTTAAAAGAGTTATCAAAATGCAACATTCGTTTTTCTTTAATTTACTTATATGAAATGTACATGGTTTTCAACATGTATATAAATGATTTTTAAAGTTTCTCTACAACGTTAAGTAACTTTATTATTAAAATAATTTATTTCGAAGTGATAATTATTTCTTTTATATACGCCGTACTTTGTGTTATGATGTTTTTTTTTTCTATTTTTCTTTTTTATACACTTTGTAGAAGGCAAGGGGATACCACTCTGGATATTTTTCCCCAGGTCATCACTATGAGGGTGATAGTCAACGTTAAGGAGACCTGACAAAACACAGACAGAAGAAGAAGATGCTCTTTGTATATACAACTCTTTTATTAAAAAAATTAAATTATATAGACATGTTTTGGACAAACAGTCCTTTTTCAGTAAAGATATATATTTATAAAAATATTATTAAATTGTTGTTGTTTACATGATCTGACAGATGTTATAAAGATTTATTTTGGAACGTTTAGGCTTTTGTTATAACAAATATTATGATTCAATTTAAAATTGTTTATTAAAACATCTTATTCTCGTAGAGAAACGTCTCCATCCCGTCCTGTCTCTGGCCGTTACCCCCAGTCTTGCTGCTCCAGGACCCGACAGTCTGCCAAGGTAGCATCTAGCCATCGTAGTCCCGGCCTACCGACGCTTCTTCGCTCTACTAGATTGTCATACAACGCTCTTTTGGAGAGCTCCAAATCCCCCATGCGGTGCAAGTGGCCTAGCCAACGCAGTCTGTTAATCTTTATTAACATGACCACGCTGACGTCCTGGTATAGATTGTAGAGCTTTGTCTTGTATCTCCTTCTCCATGTCTGATCATTCATAATGGGTCTGAAGATTCTGCGGAGGATCTTCCTTTCGAAGCAGTTCTTCTTTATTGCATCTGAGTAAAATATCAGATCAATAAAATATAATAAATCTTCTAGATTACTAACAATTTCAACAGTATTAAATAGTTTAACAGTGGTATTTGCAGTTTCCCAATTTAAGTTTGTTTCCCAAATAACTTAAGGATGGTGTTCGAAAATTTATTTACATTCATAAAATTTTTGCAAATATAAGGAATGAATGCAGCGCAAATAAGAGTTTTATGAACGAAGTAATGAAAGATGATTTGGACACAAAGTAAGAATGATTAAGATATACTTAGGAAATTGAAAAACTTTGTTTAATCCACTATTTAGTAAAAAAATATTAAAAAAAACGACATGTTTCGGAGGATACCTCCATTTTCAGGTGTAAAAAAATAAAAACTGAACAAAGAAAGACTAATAAAAAACGCATTTAAAATTCTAAACAATAATTACTGGGTAGGTACTAACAATTATTTTTCAACAGTAAGAACTAATAAATAATAATAATTCATGATGAAAATATAAAAAAAATATTTTATATTTTATATTATCATCAGGCGGCCATGTTTGAAGTAGGAACAATCAACGAGCGTGCATGTCACGATGTGTGAATTTAGAAGAGGCGCGAGAATTATGTCAGAATGTTTCCCCCTCCGGGGAAACTGCGTGATGGTTAGTTAGTTAGATAGTTATCTTCGCATTACCTTCTCAACACAAAGCTATCTCAGTAACCGCTTGGATAAATGCACTCTGCAATACATGCAAGGGAGCTGTATGGTGTGTTTAAACTCCGAATTTGTCCAGATGTTATCGATTTATTTGATGATATTCAAATTAGGCTTCAGACATCAACACGCCCTAGTTAGCTGGCATGTTGGCCAGTGAGTCAGTAATCATCGCATGCGAGATCGGCGAGATCGCCTCCAGCATCCACCGTCCGCGGGCCTGACCTCCGAACGAGATAAGTGGACCGCCGGGCATCTGCCAGTGGGGAAAGTTCTGGCATTCATTCACACCGATACAAGTTGCCGCACAAAATGATTATATGTGTTGAATAACTGGGAGAGTCTTCTGTACCAGGTGTTAAGTAACGCTATTACCCAACAGGCAGGTACTCGATCAAAACGAAATAACTGACCGAATTGTCGAATATTTTATAACAAATGTTATTTTATTGCGAATAAAAATACATGTTTTCTAGAAGTTTTATTATAGTTTATGGGAATGAAATATTTCGTCTTTTCAAGGCATTATCTAATAATAAGTTGATTTTTTAAGAGTCAATTGAAATATTTATTTTTCTTTTTTACATACTTTGTATATCACTTCCAAAATGGAACATTCCCAAAGTTGCCAGTACGGCAAAACGCCAATTTCATATGTAAGGACCTAATATTATAAGTCGACCTTCGTGGCAGAGTGGTAAGAGCTCTGACTTCCATACCGATGCGATGGCAGTGTGATTGTCACACTGTCTTTGGTCTGGTGTAGAATTCTCGTGACAATAAAATGGCGATAGATTGGCTACCTATCGCATGTCATAAGAATCAATATAATAGCTTAAATAAATTGTATACCGTAATTGGGTTCAAAACGACCTGTTGTATACAAGAGAATAATAAAAAAATTTAAAAAATATAACCGAACGCAAATATCATACGCGGTTACATTTTTAGATTTATGGTAAAACACATCTTAATTAGCCCTTCAGGTTATTACATCACAAAAACGGCGCTTTAAATGACAGCATTAATTTTTATTAAACATAACTAACTAACTATCCCATCACGCCGTCTCCCCGGAGCGGTAGGCCGAAAGAATGGAACGCCATACTGTTCTATCCTGACATACTTCTCTCGTTTCCTCTACATTCATACATCTTGTTATGCACGCACGTCGATTTCTCTGACTCCTTGCCTGACCGACATTCAATATTTGATTGATTTAATCGTGCCACGTTTTCCCCGGCCTTTCTCTATTTCTAGCTCCGTTTACGCCGTTTACATATACCTTCTTTACCATTCTGTTTTCACTCATTCTTTCCATGTGTCCAAACCATCTTTGACCATTTCCTTATTTTGTTCATAACACTTTCATTGGCACCACATTCACTTCTTATACTTGCATTTGTCACTCTATCATTTAATTATTATAAATGTTTTAGCATATTAGATGACCAGATACTCGTATTTATCCTAGCATATAAACCAAAAGATAAAACACACCAACATTTTGGAACTACCATTGTTAATAGAGATACGGAATAGCTTGCTTTATTATCAAGGGCTCACAGATCGGTCATTCACCTACTTTGGGAATCACTGGCCAAGAGACACAAGCATATCCTCAACACATTTCATCTGCGGGCGTAAAATCCCGAGGTGTGAATCCGCTATTGAAATGAATAGATGTGAAAATTTACATTAAAAAATGCATAAAATAATATTTTGTATAACGCGTGAATGTATCAGAGGAAATTACGAAATGAAGGTTATTTCCTTATTTCAAACAATACACGTTTTTTCTGTTATTGTGTAAGCCGTCAGTTTGAATAGCTAGATACATTAAGTTCTGACTACTCGTTGCACATATAACATGGCCCGTTTGTTACCATATACATTAAATTTGTAGATACCCTAAGTACTATTACCAGTAGTTTTGTATTACAAGAGTAAAAGGTGTTTAAAAACAGGGATAAAAGATATTATTCTTGAATTCTATAAACTCGCTGAGCGCCTTTACAACTCCCTTTACCTCATTCTTCTTCTTCTTCTTCCTCAGCCTATTCCCGTCCACTCCTGGATAAAGGATCCATTCGCTTCCATGTCACTCTGTCCTGTGCAGACTGCATCCAGGTTATTCCAACGTGTCTGTTCAGGTCATCCTTCCACCGTAGTTGCGGTCGTCCTGTACTTCTTTTTGCCGTCCACGGTCGGTATTATCCAGTTTTTAAGGATGTAACTCATGTTACCGAAAGCTGCCCACCTTAGCCGAATTCTTCTTTTTAGCTCTGCAGTCTGGTTATCTCGGCCCAATCGACATCCTTCACATCCTAACCCCACAATAAAAAAATCTCTCAAATTACGATGTACAACAAGCATCCTTCAATGGAATAATCCGGGGTACACAAATCAAGCCAACGCATAAACCAACAATACAAATATCACAATTCCAACAATGTTTCTATCAGTTTAAAATGAATAGCCACAAGAGCTGAACCTCCACGAGCAAGTTAAATCAAATCCCAAGTAATGCGACTGGAAGAACTGGGATAAGGTATTTAGCTATAACTCAAAAGGTTATGTGCTGGACACCTGCCATATTGAAACAAGATAATGGCCACTAATTAGTATCCAATGTGTAAGCGGATAGAGGGCGGTGGCGTGCTTTGGGAGAGACCTACGTTCAGCAGTGAATGACAGACGGCTGATGATGATGTGATGTATAAGCGCATTATTTTCATACATGAATTGCTTGATACTTTGTAAAAGCGATATATATCTGCATCTTCTTCTTATCCTATCACACTTAAATAACTTTTTCCCGACTCTTCGATTCCTAACATCATCTCACATGAGGCCTGCTGTTACCTTATCATACAGGGTTTTTCTCCAGGTGGCTTAAGGTCTGCCTTGCTCCCTTTTTTCACGTACAGGAGACTAGCCTAGTGCACCCTGGGCGATGCAGGCAGGGTTCTGTCTCAGTGTGTGACCGATCCACAGCCATTTGCGTCTAGCGACTTGTTCTCTGATTAGGGTTTCGCCTGGCAAGGCCCAGAGAACGGTATTTGACTCTGTTTGGGGCCAAAAGATCTTGAATATTGAGTGAAGGAACTTATTTCACGATAATAATAATATTAATAATTTTTCAACTTGACCAGAAATTGAAACATAAAGTGCTTAATTTGGCTCATTTGGAACACTTGTCTAGACAGCGCCTAATGGAAAATGTTTAAGCGGATTTGGCTAAGCTCGATAAAAGTGACTGCTGGTAGCAAAGATCTTGGAATAATCAATAAAGCTGAAACTCTTCAATAGTTATACGGTCATGTTAAATAATTTCGTCCCAAAATTAAAAAGACATTTTCAATTTAGTTTTTCGCCCGTTGCATCAATAACTAGAGACATACCGGGAGAACTTCATGGTCTTTAGCTCATCGTATTTCGAAAATTCAGACACAAATGGGTTATAACAGTAAATCTTCACGCCACACCTCCGGCAAGAGGTCCTATCGACATACTGACCACGTTATGTATCGCATTACTTTCGAAATCATTAAGGTAGACATGGACACTTAAAGTCAAGTTATGAAGTAATAAATTTAATTAGCTGGTATTAAAATATACATACAATGACATGCGGGAAACGTTATTCCCCAATGTGTAATAATGCAACATTACAGCATACGAGTACATTACAAATCATATTACGCACATGCAAACCCTTCTAGAGCATCACGGCCCTCATAGTTCTTTATACAATCATGGTTCGCTCACTACTCGAATACGTATCTCCCGTTTGCTTTCCTTACTATGCAGCGCATATCCAACGCATTGAAAGACTCCAAAAAGCATTCATTAAACACATCAATTTCAAAATGTGCAGGTCGTTTACAAATTATAATTCTGCCCTTACTTTTTATTCTTTGGACTCTCTTGAAAATAGGCGAACAATTAACGATATGATGTTGCTTCACAAAATCATACATTTTAAAATAGACAACTCCGAACTTCTTAGCATATTATTACTGAATACCCCTATGCTTCGCACAAGACACACTGCGAACCAAATATTCCACCTTCCTGTTTATGAGACCAACTACGCTCAAAGTGTGGCGTGTATCGGATATGCGACATGTACAACAAGTGCTTTAATAGGATCGATGTGTTTCATCTTAATGACACTGATTTAAAAAAAAATGTTGGAACAACCCTTAGGGGCGAGTGAAACTAAGCTATTCTAATTTTTCTTTTCTTTTTTAACATTTTTATATTATATTTTATCTTTAATTATTCACTATAACTAGTACTACTATTTTTCTCTTTGATTCATTAAAATATTATTTTATTCTTCTTATATATTTAACTTTATGTCAGTTGTTATAGAATATTTTTGGTAGCATGTAATTGGATTTGTTTTGTTGTCTCTATGTGTTTGTATTTGTATACTGTATTCGCTGTTTGTTACCCTTAATAATAAAAAAAGGAAGACTCTTCTACGATTCTAACGTTTCTATTTTTACTTTTCTTATTCATTTTCTTATTCTACATCATCATCAAATTCTTTTTCCTTCTCACCTTATTCTTCATCTTATTATTCTTCTTCCTCTTGTTCTAGGTCGTATGACCTGTTTGTGTTGGTAAACTGTCCTAGAATAATAATGTGCAGCCATCCACCAATCTCTTCTTGGTAGTTAGTTAGTTCCCAAGAACCAACAAACAATTCAAACGAATGAAAACATCTGCTTTCTAGAGAAGCTTTATTATATTTGATGTGAATGCCATGTTTCGCATGTTAAAAAATACTTTTAATAACGCCTAATATAGGCGAAACATGTCATTCACATAAAATATAATAATACTTGCATAAAATACGTTTTCATTCGTAAAAATAATATGGAGTTTTACATAATTGTTCAAGAAACAATAAACAACCAACAAGCATGTTGGACTTGGTGCAAACCAATCCATAGGATTGAAATAAAAAAAGAGTCTTTAATAAAACATAAAAATAAAACGTTCGTTTCATTTGCTCTAAAGCATCTCGCACACAGCTAATATAATGTCCAATGTTTTCACTTAATTAAAATGCGATTGTATGTTAGGAACTCACATCGTCTGGTTAAATTTTCACACCATTTCACTAATGCGACTCATACTCGTATTTCGTTTTGCGACAAAATATTATCACCATTCGCTGACGATGGGAACAATCTCTTCAATCTCTTCTGAAAACAATCAGCTGTTTACACTTTACAATGACAATTTTATTTCCTGTCTCCATGGCGCTTGACAGACATGGATAATTTTAAAAATAATTATAGGATTATTTCAATACGTAACTTCCTTGGTATTTAAAACATGATGAAATACATTATTTGTTTACCGTAAGAGTGCTATTTATTCTTTCTTAAACAATGAAGTGAAACTCCATATTACTCGTCTTCTTCTTCTTCTTGTCAGTTGTTTACACTTTACAATGACAATTTTATTTCCTGTCTGCATGGCGCTTGACAGACATGGATAATTTTAAAAATAATTATAGGATTATTTAAATACGTAACTTCCTTGGTATTTAAAACATTATTTGTTAACCTTAAGAGTGCTGTTTATTATTTTTTAAACAATGATGTAAAACTCCATATTACTCGTCTTCGTCTTCTTCCTGTCCTGTCACACCTTCGTGGTGCATAGGGCCTCAATGAGCCTTCTCCACCCGACTATATTACTCATAAATACTCGTTAATACTCGCCTGTCTAAGTTATTCGATAACGCCTTATAGGCTAAATATGTTATTCACATAAAATATAATAAAACTTCTATGAAACAAACGTTTTCATTCGTATTAATTCGTTAGATTGCTATTCAGCGCTATCTAGTTAAAATTTCGACGAAGCGCTCAGGCGATGTGTTATTTAGTGTGCGCTTGTCGATATTTTTCTTCATATAATGCCATGTTCCTACGAAATTGGCTATTACTTTGACTTATGCTTTCTAGCCTGTAATTTCCTAGGTAGTGTTACAAGAGTGGTTTCCCATTGCCTTCACCAAAGATTTTCTATAGACCTTTTCTAAGCTGTTGTGTCTCGGTTTTATAGTCGAGGTCTCATCTACGCCGAAAGGTTGCTCCTATCGCTTTTTTGAAGTTTCGTTCGTTCAAGTGGAAAACATCGATGTCTCCAAAATACTTGTTGTAGTTGTCACAAATCCTGTACATAGCCGCGCTTTGAGCGTAATTAGTGCGATAAACAGGGAGATGGAAAACTTGGCTTGCGGTGTGTCTTGTGCGAGATGTAGGGGTATTGAGTGTCAATTTTCAAAGAAGTTCAGAGTTATCAATTTATTTAATATAAGCTAATACCATCCTTTTTTTAATATCTAATCTCACAAAATATCTGTAAATCATTAAAAGACGACTACATTAGAAGTCGGAAAATTTAAAATTGCATGTTACGATGTATGATTGTAAAGGAAGCTCGATATGTACGTCAGGATAAACGTATGATGGTTCATCCTATCTGCCTATCCCTCCAGGAAAACGGCGTGATGGTTACTTAGATAATAAGTTAATAACATTAGTTATTGCAAAATAAGCATATCATTAAAACTGTTATTTCTTTTGCATGTTTGTGTATGTTACTTTATTTTTATTTTTTATTTTTTATTATCGAGGGTAACAAACAGCAATTACAGTATTAGTACAGAGTATAAACACATAGAGACAACAAAACAAGGCCAATTACATGCTACCACAAATATAATATATAAACTGACATAAGGTTAAATATATAAGAGTAATAAAGTAACACTTTGATAAGATAAAGAGAAAACTATTAGTTATAATGAATTAAAAATAAAATGTAATTTTAAAATGTAAAAAAAAAAAGAAATATACATTAAATAAACAACTCTTTTTGTTGTGATTCATTAGCAATAAGCTAATAAACGAAAGTTTCATGACTAGAAGAACTTTTTTACCGTTGGTAACAAGTATTTATCAATCTCACTTAATTTATGTTTTGAAGAGAAGATAAGATCTCGGTTCAATTAAGAGAATTATTTATTATGGATGATTATGAAATAATCGAATTTAAAGAACGATGGTCAATAATATAACACGTTTTCTCTATGGAAGATAATACTTTTCCTTGAATCGCCATTATCTCTTATAGTTATTGACTACATTATCAATTAATATTAGTTGCAAATTAATACTTTAATACGAACAAAAAAACGTGTATTAAATTGTTTTGAAGAAAACGCTTTTTTTTATATCGCCGGTGGCTGATGCATTAAAAAAGGTGATCAAAATAATATTTTAATTATAAGATGAAAATTTTTTTATGAATTAAAACACTGTTTTTTCTACTTTTGAGTTAATTATTCTCGACTTGTTTCGAAGACTTCGAAACAAGTCATCGTCGAGAGAACGATATAAACTCCCTCGGGATCATTTCTCCCGATGTGAAGCCTTCGAAACATGTCGAGAAAAATAAACTCAAAAGTGGAAAAAAACGTGTTTTCATTCATAAAAAAATTCATCATTACTTGCTTTGTATAGTTAGTCAACTAATAGTCAGTCGAAAACGTCAGTTTTCTAGAAGTTTTATTATATTTTATGGGAATAAAATGTTTCGCCCTTCTAAGGCATTATGAAATGACATTTGGGGGCGAAACATGTCATTCCTATAAAATTTAATAAAACTTTTAGAAAACTGACGTTTTCATTCGTATCAATTAATTAATATGGAGTTTTACATCATTGTTGAAGAAACAATAAATAATACGAGTTAAGTATTTCTTTTATTAAAATAATTTATTTGTTTAAAGCATATTATTAGACAATTTATTATTTTGTAAAACATTATAGTGAAAAACCCTATTCAAGAAGGACTGAGATGCAACCAATAAAAGGTCATTAATACCAATAACAGGCGGGACCTTAGGTGTGACAGTCATAGTCTACTCTGTATTCAATCATCAAATAAAATCAGATTATTAACTCAACAGATATTACAAACAACATAAATGTTTAAGGCATCTATTGAGTACAGGTAAAATATTACATATACCCGACTCAGGACCTTGTCCGAAAGGCGTGCAAGATGGATCGGGCATGTAATACGACAAGAAGGCCTCTTGCGTGCCATAATGGAGGGTATGACCGAGGGGACAAACTCTAGGGGACGCCCACGCCGAGAGTACCCGGAGGACCTGTTGGTGGACGTGCGCTGCCCATCATATGCAGATTTCAAAAGAGCCGCACAAGACAGGGATGAATGGAAGAGAAGAATAGAGGAAATTGCTGCAAACCAATCCCATTGAAACCAGAGAGAGAGAGAAATAACCGTATACAACATAATACCAGGAACGCCTGAGAGACGGTATGACATTAGGAAGACAATATACAAGAGTATTTGTCTTCTGAACGTACTTTCACTAATATGGAAGAAGTCGATCTCTGAGGAGACCGCGTTCAGCAGACTAATTGCTCTTCCCACCGGTGTCAATAGAGGCAAGTTGGTTGGTTGTGATCTCATAAAATGCGCCTTAATAACAATTTGAAATATCTGTGGGAAAGTGAAAGAAATCTATAATTAAGATCTTGCAAAGGAATTTCTTGGCGACACTGGCCCCGTGTGTGGTATTGCGCTAGAACCAATATGAAATTCATATTATATGTTTCTTGGGCTAATTATTGCAAGCTGCCTGCACAGGAAACTGTCTCTAATCCTCAATAGTTTCATTTTAATAGTCAATAAACATTCTAGTTAACTGGCGACGATAAAAAATGAATACAATATACATACATAAATACTTGATAATAACTACAGGGTGTTATTTAGCGCGCAAAACTGGGATTTGTAAAGAAGTAAAAAAAATATATATTTTAAAATTAATTCGTACGAATAAAAACATCTCTTTTCTAGAAGTTTTATTATATTTTATGCGAATGACGTCAAATATCTCATAATGCCTGAAAGGCGAAACATGCCATTAACATAAAACTAGTGTATAAAACAGACGTTTTCATTCGTATTAATTTTTAGTTTTACTTCATTACTTCTATAAAATGTTGGAACCAAACATCTCTTAAGAGAAGCAGAAATGAGAACATTGCCACCTATTATGGGGAGAACCCTTAGAGATGAAATGAAGAAATTCGCAAATCCTGCAAAATTGAAGACATAGTGAGATGGAGTAGGCAAAAAAGACGATTCTGGAGGGACCACATCGAGCGAATGGATCCAGCGAGAATTCCAAATATCGTGATGCACGAATTCTAGAGGGCCGTCGACCACCAGGACGACCACCAAAGAGGTGGAGAGAATGATGGTCGTCTTCAATCACAGGAAAAAAGTTGATATCCTGCATAAACAGATCGCAAGATCTACAATCAGAAGAAGAAGAAGACTTCTATAAAATGGTTTGCACAGATAATATACCACCACACTACTCTATTCTGATACACCATTCTAGCTTCCTCCACATTAATACAGCGAATCATACACGTACGTTGATACTATCGACTTCTTACATGGGTCACTTATAAAATTAGCCGTAATTCATTTCTGTAGGATAATCAAGGGATATTTCGAAAAATCTGTCTTACTGGATGATGTTGGTCTTTTGTCCCTCATAGATATTTTCGACAGCGACAGCATAGTTTGTTTTATTAAACCAACTGTCTTTCATATTAGTGAAAGTACATTGGCAAATACCCTTTACTTTAGAGAGTATCTTGTCTTCCTAAAGTCGAACCATCTCTCGTGCGTTACTGGTATTATTTATATATATTATTTTACCTGTTATCGAAAGATTACTTAAACCTTAACTCTGTAAAGTATATAAACTGATTTGATTTGATTACCAGGGCAATACCCGATGGACATCCAGAGTACTTCAGTGGAGACCATGGACAAAGAAAATGAGTGTCGGGAGGCCATTTAAAAGATGGACTAACTATATTGCCCGAATAGCTGAAACGACCTGGATGCGGAAAGGACAAGACAGTGACGAGTGGAAGAAAATGGAAGAGGCCTATATCCAGTAGTGGAGGAAAGAAGGCTGAAAAAGAAGAAGAATTTAAATTGGCACGAGGACTGCGGACTGATAGGAATGAGAATGAATCACTTTTGAGCCCCCTGTATGTGACCCGCCGCTTTCTTCATGCAAATTGGCAATCTGTTATACCAATATGGTAATGCACCATTATCCTCCGCATCAGATAAGAGCGCTCCATTAAGCATTTATATAATCCCTACTTGCTATTGTGCTCGCATCTCCTGAAGCGTGTTTTAAAGGCATAATTAGAAGCGCAGAGTACTCAACATTTATCCAACTGCAGTGGTGGTATGTCGAAAGGAACGAATAAATTCTGAAATAAAAAAAACTGTATTTGGTTTTGCTCTTGTTTTTTTACACTGTGAATTATTCTATCTCAGAGTCGTGTTTATAAGAGACGAAATTATAGAGAAAGACATCGATAGAAGCGTTGGTGCTGAGAATCAAATAAATAGCGCTATCAAAGTCATCACTACCAATATAACATTTAAAACAATTGGTTACTTAGTTACGTTTTAATTCGAAAAACATTTTCGTATTATTATGTATACGAGTATACGAAAAATACGAAAAAATACGGTAATACGAAAAAGTCTATGTTCTAAAAGTTTTATTTTATTTTATGGGAATCAAATCAAATCTAATCAGTTTATTTCATCAATAGACATTACAAAATTATTTTTTAAGGAACAAATTATTTTTTAATTGAGAACAGGTAAAATAGTATATTGTGTATAGTATACTACCAAAAACGCATGAGAGATGGTTCGACATTAGTAAGACAGGATACTCTCCAGAATTAAGAGTATTTGCCCTCTGAACGTACTTTCACTAATATGAAAGACGTCGATCTTCGAGGAGACCGCGTTCAGCAGATTAATTGCTATTCCCACCGGTATCACCAGAGGCAGGTTGGTTCTAGCGGCTGGTAGGTAAAACCATCTATGCTATCGCTGTCGGAGATATCTATCAGGGACAAAAAGCCGAACACCCTCCAGCACGACCGAGTTCTCGAAATATACCCTTAGTAATCTAAAGAAATGGGAATGACCTATTTGACGATACTAACTAACTAAACATCACCCTATTACTCCAGAGGGTTAGGCAGAGAGGATGGACCGCCATACTGCTGTGCCCTGATATACCTATCTAGTTTCCTCTACATTCGTACATCGTAACATGCACGCACGTCGATTTTCCCAACATCGAATGTGGCCACTTTTTAGTAGATACGAGCATATGATTGATATGGTCAACAAATGGAATAAAATAAAAAAAAACAATATATATTTTTTCCATTATCTCACCTGACGCTCATGTCGACAAATCAGCGATTATTGTGAATTCAATACATTTTACGGTATAAATATTATCCACTTTCGTTGCCTTGTATCAACATATTTGTGTATATTTTATTCCTATACGAGTATATTAAAAAAAGTTAAGTATTTTTAATTTTGCATAATCGGTTTATCACACATTGCTTCTGGCAAGAGAAACTTATATCTAATTCATTGTGGATTATTTAAAACTCTTAGTAATTTGGCTTAACAGTACAAAACGTTCCTTTTTTCGAATATATTCGTGTCATGTTTTGTGGAACCAGTTTATTCGAAAAGGCAGGAACACGCTTAGTAGAGCAGTACTGTCTACTGGTTTGAAAATAAGCTTCTGAAAGTGATCCTGGTATCAAGACCGGGTGTAGTTGTAATACAGAAACACGGGAGCAATCAAGCGATATGTTTTATAGCCTAGCAATCCCATATCACTGTGGGAGTTCATGACTTTATATGATTAGATTGATTTTGCCGAGCGGAAGAAGCCAGTGCCATTAAAATTAATACATTTTAACATTTCCGCTTATAAAAGTGAAATCACAATATTCTCAGTGCAAATGGAGAAGAAAAAAATCAGATGAATCCGAAAAAAATATGCGAAAGAGTAAATGTACTATAAATATCATCATCGAGCTGTATTGGTCCACTTCTGGACGTCTGGAAACCTCCATCTGCTTCCATGTCAGTCGATCCTGAGAAACACGTTGTCATTTTTATCTCATTCCTCCATCAAAGTCATGGATGTATTGAGTTCGGTGTCACAGTTCTAATATTTTTGTAGTGTCACACTTCACATCCATAAATGAGGGTTCGTACATATCATTAATAGTTATAAATACATTGTTCATTTATTGTTTCTTGAACATTAATGTGAAACTCTGTATAAAGTAATCAAAACGAATGAAATCGTACATTGTCACTAAGATTTATTATATATTATGGGCATTACAGATATCGAAAGAAGGATCGGTGCTGGGAACAAAATAAATGGGGCTCTCAAAGTCATCACGGCATATATAAATATTTCAACTAAAGCATATATGGCAGTACATAATGGAGTTCTAGTGCCAAACCTTATGCTTGAAAGTGAAGCTTAGAGCTGGGAAAAAATGATGAAAGTAGGATAATTGCCGTAGAAATGAGACTGAAAAGAATGTGCGGGAAAACGATATATGATAGAATACCGAACGACGAAATAAGGAAGAAATGTAAGGCAGATGATTGCATCATAAGTAAAATTAAAAAAGGATCCCTCAGATGGTTTGGACATATGAAATGAAGGGACGAAAGAAAATGGTTAAAATGTTGTATACAAGCAGTGGAAAGAGATGTCGTGGAAGACCAAGGAAAGCATGACATGACCAAATTAATCAAATATTGAAAGGACATTCGAATTCGAAAAAATTGACGAACGTGTATGTTACGATGTATGAATGTGGAGGAAGCAAGAGAGGTATGTCAGGACAGAACGATATGCCGGTCTATCCTCTTTGCCTACCACTTCGGGGATACGGCGTGAAGTTATATGACCATTACACGTTTATTCTTATTAAGGCATTATCAAATATTACATTTGATAATATCTTAGATCAGTGGTTGGCAAGCTCATTCGTTAAAGGAGCCAAATGTTAATATAAATTTATTGTAAGGGCCAACTTACTTTACATAGTAATAATAGATTTTATACTTTGTTAAAAGTCTTATTAATAAAAATAAAAATTAAATTATTTGAAATTTAAACATTGTCATGTTTAAAATATTTTTATTTTTAAATTTCCTAAGAAGGTTTAGGAAAATCACACAAGTTTCTTGCTGTTTTTTATTTAATTTTTAATTAGGCGTGCCTAAGTGAGCACCTGAGGTGCGCAGTACCCCAGATTTTTAATAGAAAGAAAATACATAATTCATACAAAATCAGACTTTTATTCATGAGATCATTTATACTTCATAATAACTGATTTAGTAATAAACAAAGAAAGTAATTTAAAAATAAAACGACAACTTTTGTATTGAATGCCGGCCACGTGAGGAGTCAGAGAAATCGACGCGCGTGCATTACGCGATGTATGAATGATGAGGAAGCGAGAGAAATATGTCAAGAAAGAAAATTGTCCCAGTCTATTATTTCTACCTACCCATTCGGAGAGACGACGTGATGGTTAGTTAGTTAGTTAGTTGCAATATTTATGAATATCAATTTACTTCCTTACATTTGTGGCAGATAACAATCGTATGGTCATTCCACATATCGCACGCTTAATAGTAAACTGACCGATTATGGTTTAGGTCATAATTGAGTTAACATTAGACAGAGGCTTTTGTTAACGCTATCCATCTATTTTTCACAATGTTAACGCTATCCATTTGTACGTACGATAATCGTTCACAATGTTATCGCTATCCATTCGTACGTGTTTTTCGACTGTTTTTGTTAAAACACCGACTCATGTCAGATTGAGCAAAACTTGCTTTTTTGAGTTAAGCCAGTGTTCTATTAAGCGCGCGATATGTTCATGGTATTTGAAATACAGTATTTGGTTCTTGGACATACATGACACCTTTCATACGAAGGAGATCTGTTAGCTTCATAGAAAAAGTCGTGAATTACATAAACAGTCGTATGGGGTGTTGTGCACCCCAAACGCGCTCTCCGAACACAGCCAAGCGTCGCTCGCATCACTGGAACGCGAAGGTCAAGAACCATTTACGAAACTACTAAAATGACCTTCTTCTTCTTCTTTTAGACCCGTCTGTTCCTGTAATCAGGTTAGCCTCTCTTATGAGGTCGACTCCCAGCTATGCTTCCTTCTCTTTGGCGGTCTTTCGGGGGGAAGACAGCCGGCAGCAATCTGAGGACTAAAAGGACCATCTCGGTTAAATAATTAAAGTTATGAGACGACTTTCGTGGCCGAGTGGTAAGTGCATTGACTGCCACCCCGAAGGTTTCGGGTTCGATTCCCGGCGAGGCCATAGTAATTGTCACAATGTCTTTGGTCTGGTGTAGAATTCACGTGAGAATAAAATGGCGATAGATTAAACTACCTATCATATGTCACGAGAATCACTATGATAGCTATAATACCCTTTACATCGATTTGGCTCATGCTGTCATGATGTAAAGAGCGATTAAACAAAATGAAAAAAAAACGCAGTAGGATGTGTGACACCCCACGTGACCAATTAATGGTTATTGCACGATTTCAAGTTCTCGTCAATAAGACTAATTGAATTTTATTAAATAAATACAATGGTGTTCTTCTACCGACCCTTATATATATGGAAGCGAAGCATGGAACTGGCAAAAGGAGGATGAAAGTAGAATAAATGCAGTAGAAATGAGATCTCTTAGACAAATGTGTGGATACTCTATGTATGATAGAGTGTCGAATGAAAATATAAGAAGTGAATGCGGTGCAAATGATGGTGTCATGAACAAAATAATGAAAAGATCATTAAGGTGGTTTGGACATATGGAAAGAATGAATGAAGAAAGAATTGTTAAAAAAAATATATGTTCATGATGTAAATGGAACCAGAAATAGAGGAAGACCGAGGAAAACGTGGCACGATCAAATAAATCAAATATTGAATGTCGGCCATGTGAGGAGTCAGAGAAATCGACGCGCGTGCATGACACGATGTATGAATGTTGAGGAAGCGAGAGAAATATGTCAGGAAAGAAACGTGTGGCAGTCCAATCTTTCTACCTACCCCTTCAGGGAGACGGCGTGATGGTTAGTTAGTTGGTTAGTTTAAATAAAAATTATGTATATTAAACATTTAATTCGTGAAAGAGCTGCACTCGAATACCCTAAGGGCTGTATTTGGCTCGCAAGCCGCAGTTTGCGACTACTGCCTTAGATTAATGGCGTTTCTAATATAATATAACAGCCACCTTAATACGCAGTGGTGATATAATTATTGTATAACAAGAGACATTACTCAATCATTTATTAGGCGCATTTAATCCTGAATAACAGATTGTTTCATACCCACGCTTTAATATACAATATATAGTTTTAATTATTTGACAACCGTAAGTCATTATCCCAAAAACTAACACATGCCATTATATAAGGTATCATGTAATGTTATAAATAAACATGAAATTAACTTTATATAACCGGTTAGGCTAATTTCATGCAATACGAATATTTAACTAATGCGATAACTACTGATACTTATCGTATAAATAGTATTAATTTGTACGTAATTGTAACTAACTAACCAAATAACCATCACGCCGTCTCCCCGGAGAGATAAGCAGAACAGGCAGTTTTGTCCTGAAATACTTCTCTGACTCCTCTACATTCATACATCTTGTCATGCACGCACGTCGATTTCTCCGACTCCTCACGTGACCGACATTTAATATTTGATTGATTCGATCATGCCACGTTTTCCTCGGCCTTCCTCTATGTCTAGCTCCGTACACGTCGTTTACATATACCTTCTTCACCATTCTCTCTTCACTCATTCTTTTCATGTGTCCAATCCATCTTAACGACCCTTTCATTATTTTGTTCAAATCATTTTCATTTGCACCGCATTCACTTCTTATACTTGCATTTGACACTATCATATACAGATTTAGCACACATTCGTCTTAGAGATCTCATTTCTACTGCATTTATTCTAATTTTATCCTTCTTTTGCCAGTTCCGTGCTTTATTTCCATACATTGAGGTCGGCACAAGAACACCATTATGCACTGCCATCTTAGCTTTTTTGGATAGGCTTTTGTTTGCGATGACAACTTTAAGTGCACCATTTACTCTCTTATCTGCCTCAATCATTCTTCCAATATCGTTCTCCACTCTCCCATCCTTTGTACACATACTTCCTAAATAAACAAATTCATACACTTGTTCCAGATTTTCACCATTCACACTAATGTTACCAGTCACAAAAAGTTAAAATGGCAGTACGCAATGGTGTTCTTGTACCTACTCTTATGTTAGAAAGCAAAACATGAAACTGGCATAGAAAAGGATGAAAGTAGAATAAATGTAGTAGAAATGAGAATAATTTATGGAAAATCTGTGTCAAATGAAAATATAAAAAGTGAATGCGGTTGGCGAAACAGCTGTCGTGACACTCATAAAGTGAATAATAAAAATTGTGATATAATAACAGTGCTAGAAATTTTAGCAGTCAGTAATGTTAATGTATCATAGTGTTTCGGCCAAAACTGTGGACTATTTAAACCATTATGATAAGCTTTTCATGACACAAGTATTTTTTTTACTGATCATTATATTCTTATTCTTCTGCTTCTTAGTTTCTGACGGTGAGTTGTCCTGGGATGATGATGTTCAGCCATCTCTTCATCGTTTTGGCGGCCTTCCTGGTAGTCTCTTGCTGCTGGGTTTTCATCTTTAAATTTTTTTGCAATTATTGTATTCTCCATGCGGTTCACGTGGTCTCTCCAAAGCATATTATTATGTCCTCAACACCACAGACAGACCTTGTTTCATTTTTTATCCGATTTCTGAGGGTTTTGCCTGCGATGGAGCGTAGGGTTCGCATTTTTGCTTCTCTAAGAATTTATTAGTTCTATTTGAAACGGCTCTGACCTCTTTTCCATAGTTATCATTATTTTGTAAATGTAAATCATTTCTCTTTTTTGTATACTTTGAATATACAACACACATATTAAAAAAATAAAATTACACAGACATGTTTCGGACAACCAGTCCTTCTTCAGTGATACATATTATAAATCTGTATAACATCTGTCAGATCATGTAAACAATTTTATCATATTTTAAATATGTATCTTTATAATATGTATCACTGAAGAAGGACTGGTTGTCCAAAACATGTATATGTAATTTTATCTTTTAATTAAAATGTTGTAAACAAAGTATATAAAAAAGAAAAAGGTAAATAAAGCATCATAACAACACAAAGTATGGCAAATATAGCAGTATTATAAAATTGTAATTATCGTTTTGCTATTATTTTTAAGATCTTGTTATATTTTCCCCACTCTGTTTAATCAAATATTAATTATGAGACTCAGTGTTATAAACGTAAAAGAGAATTATTTTGATTACCCGAAATAATTACGTGTTCATATATCTGGGACATAAAGTGATGTTTTTCGGCTCTTATACGGCAATAGAAACAATTCGCACAAATTAAAAACCGACTGAATGGTATAATTAAAATTCAAGTAAAAAATTCCCAGAAATAACTTAGTATTCAATGTTTATGGCCATTGATTTACTCGTGAATATAATGCGCCTTATCTAGTGAAATTATTTGGAATGTCTTCAGTGAACAATAATGTATTATGAAACGGCTTACAGCGCGTGGTGTAACAGCCAGATGAATATACACAATAACAAAGAGAGAAAAACGTTATTCCCATTACGAGAGTCGTCAAAATTGAGGATTTCGTTTTGGGAGACCTTCTGACTTTTTGCACTTGATGCGAAGTTTCCGCAATGGGGCAACCGTAGCCAAGATAATTAATACGAATGAAAACGTCAGTTTTTTAGAAGTTTCATTATATTTTATGGGAATGACATTATCAAATGACATTTGATAATGCCTTAGAAGGGCGAAACATGTCATTCCCATTAAATATAATAAAACTTCTAGAAAACTGACGTTTTCATTCGTATTAATGATTTAATGTGGAGTTTTACATCATCGTTCAAGAAACAATAAATAATATAACAGTGTTTCAATTAAACAGTTAGTACTTATATTTCAATAAATATTAAAATTAATATCATCCAATAACAACAATTACAAACCATCACGCAGTTTCCCCGAAAAGGTTAACATGGAGAATGGAAAAATAAATACGTAGCCAAGTTGATCAGCACACATAGTTTGCACATTTTTATAATGATTTATCTAGCGTCGACCCAAATTATCCTGAAATTATAAGCATTTTTAAATAAAATGATGGAATAACATTGGAATTTAAAAAAATAATTCTCAATATGCTATACTCAGTTGTTTCAAAATGGCGTCCAAGGTGGCTGCCATTTGAAACTACTCTTAATTTTTTTTTCGTTTTTTACCAATATTTTGGTACTATTTAGAAATGTACTACATCTTCATGCGCTGTTTTGTGATTTAATGTGCTTCAACAAGGAAATAATATAAAATGGTGCACACTCTCATATCCAAGTTGTACATCGCTCTCCACGCCTTCCCAGAATCTCTGCCTGAATAGGCTTCTTGCCTCCGGTGCCACCGTCACAGTTCCAGACCATCGTAATTTGAATCACTATTATTATTATTATATTGTTAAATCGCTCTTTACATCATTACAGCGCAAGTCAAATCGATGTAAAGGGTATTGTTATTGATTCTCATGAATTCTATAGCAGACCAAAGGCAGTGTGATAATCACAGTACCATCTCCGGAAGTCGAAACCGGGACTTTCGGTATCGCAGCCAAAGCACTTACCACTCGACCAAGAAGGTTGTCGTTTTCCCTTTGATCGTTTTCCCGACTAGCTCCTAGTCATCATCGAATCTGCTGCCGGTCCTCGAATGCCACCATCCCTTGCTTCTCGTGACGCCGTCGAAGCTACCTCTCTTCTCTCCTCTTGCACCATTACCTTCTTACTTCCACAGTTGGAACTGACAAAAGAAGTATAAACAATATAATAGTATAGATAAAAGTAGTATAAATAAATCTTACTTATTATAGAAGTAGAAAAGAAATCTTAAAGACGAATGTGTGATAAATCTGTATATGATAGTGTCAAATGCAAATATAAGAAGTGAATGAGGTGCGAATGAAGGTGTTATGAAAAAAATAATGAAAGAGCCATTAAGATGGTTTAGACACATGGAAAGAATGAATGAAGACATTAAGGTGAAGAAGATACATATAAACGACGTGAACTGAGCTAAAAATAGAGGAAGAGCGAGGAAAACGTGGCATGATCAAATCAATCAACTTTTAAATGTCGATCAGGTGAGGGATCGAAGAAATCGACGTGCGTGCATGACACGATGTATGAATATAGAGGAAGCGAGATAATATGTCAGGCAAGAACAGTGTGCTGGTCAACTGCCTAGGCCTGGGGAAACGGCGTGCTGATTAGTTAGTTATTTTAAAATTACATGCTGTGAAATTTTTTTATTCCTCTTCTTTTTCATAGTTAAGATCGTATGACCGGTTCGGAAGGTGAACTGTCCTGAGATGATGACGTTCAGTAATCCCTCCTCTTCTTCGGCTGCCTTCTTGGAAGTCTTTTGCTGCTGGGGTTTTCATTTTTGTCATTTTTTGCAATTATTGTATATCCTCCATACGGTCCACATGATCCCTCCAATAGCGCCTGTGACATTATAATCGTTTCTATGTTCGATGACGATAAAAAATAATAAACATTTTATTCAATTATTTTGTAATGTAAATTGTTGGTTGTAAAATTTATAGAGTTAAATTATGGTATTACGCCAAGTTATAAAATAAAAGCCATAAAAGGTAAATCGCGAAAAAAATCGAAAGGTTGTATACATGTAATTAAAATAAATTAAGCCTCAATATGGCCTCTTCCATTTTGAATCTCATCGATTGGTTTCTTTTCAACTGTCTTGGCAATCGTTTATTTCTTCATCCAATCAATGTTCCCTCGACATAATAAATTTGGTTTACAGCATCTAGGGTTTATAACAGGGCGATATTACAAAATAATACTCGAAAGTATGCTCAAGTACACCTACTTTAAATAAAACATTTCATAGCCTTATATTCGATTCTTTAATAATGATGAATTTTCCAGATCAATAAATTCATCATAATAATTTACTTATAATTAACAAATGAAAAATCAAGTATCATCGTACATAATATACGGCAAGAAACGAATTCTTGACTCCAAAACTATAGTAAATAAATCTAACGTAAACTTTTTAAAGATATGTCTCATGAGACTTGGATCTTCTGGCTTACAGAGGTTCAGCTCATGTGGCAGCTCAAGTTGGGATGTGAAGGGAGTCCTTTGTAAAAACGTTCGGCAAGTTTCAGAATGAATTCATCTATCATCGGGATTCCCGATTCTAGGTGGAGTTGTGTAATCCTGGTCCTGAGATATGCAGATGATTTCTTCCGATTAATAGAAAATGTAAAGTAAAACCTGACAATCGAACTAAATCATCAAAAAACATGCATAGTTAATTTGATAATAAATAAGAAAACATTAATTACTCCTTCAGATGAACACTCCGGGTCACACAAATCAAGCCCCCGCATAAACTAACAACCCACCAAATCACCTTTCCAACTATGTTCCCATTAGACGTAAGAGGAATAGCCACAAGAGCTGAACATCTATAAGCCAGAAGATCCAAGTCAAATATTTTATATATGAAATAAAAATAATTTCTTTCAAGAATTTCTAAGACATGCGTGCTACCTAGTATGATATATATCACGCATAGATTGTTTTACCTACCGGCCGCCAGAACCAACCTGCCTCTGGTGACACTGGTGGGAAGAGAAATTAATCTGCTGAACGCCGTCTTTCATATTAGTGAAAGTACGTTCAGAAGGCAAATACTCTTAATTCTGGAGAGTATCCTGTCTTGCTAATGTTGAACCATCTCTCATGCGTTTCTGGTAGTATACTATACACAATATATTATATTATTTTACCTGTTCTCAATGGATGCCTCAAAAATTTATTTTGTAATGTCTGTTGAGGAAATAAACTGATTTGATTTGAAAAGCTCGGGCAGACAATGTACAAAGTCAAGTGTCTACTAAGAACATCTGAGATGAAGGCCTTAAGATCCATTACTGGAAAAACTCTCCGAGATCATGTCCGTAACGCGGACATAAGAAAAACCTGCGAAATAGAGGATGTCATTCAGTGGAGTGGATCCAGAGAAGATACTGGAGGGACCATATAGCCAGAATGGATAGTGACATACTCGGATTAATTATATGTTATTATACCTAATATATTAGAGAACATACGGTAAACTTATTTATTTAAAAAAATAAGTTTGACTCGAGATAAGTGGGTGTTTTATAATTCTGTCGTTAATTTACGTATTTTTTCATTGTGATTACATGGGTACCTCATTTGCATCTAAATGCACACGAGGGTTAAAGTATGGAGAAAGTTTCGCGATTGGGACACAATCGTCATAATGAACACGATCACTCACGGGTTGAATCAATCACTGTTCTTTTAAAGTGCAATCGAAATTATCTGGCATCTGCATATGTGAACACAACGCGTTCGACTGATACGTTATGTCAACTGATCGAGGGTGCGATGCACTCACAGATAATACTCACTTTGGCCTCAATCAGCGACGGTTGGACTGTTGGTATTTTGACGAAAGCACCGGAATGAATTACAAAAATTAACCTTTGCGATTGCGAAATCGTAAAGACGTTTTTATAAATGTCCAATTGCATAAACCCGCGCAATTACACATGTACAATGGATACACCAAAATAATTACACCTGTGGTCATGCCAGTGAAGAGAACGAATGATTATGATCACTTCGTAAACTGATATCTTTCACATCATAAAATAACTAATTTAGAATTTTCTCTTACACACTGGTGTTACTGTATTACATTATTATTTAACTAACTAACTAACTAAAAATTACGCCGTTTCCTCGGAGGGGTAGGCAGAGAGGATGGATCGCCACATTGTTCTATCTTGACATAACTCTCGCGCCTCATCTATATTCCCACATCGTGACATGCACGCTCGTCGATTGTTCCTACTTCGAACATGGCCGCCTTTCAGTAATTGATTAATTTGGTCATGCCATGTCTTCCTTGGCCTTCCTTTACTTCTTTTTCCATTCACACTATTTGTATATATATTTTTAACCATTCTTCCCTCATCCATTCGTTTCATATGTCTAAACCATCTTAGTGACCTTATCTTGATTTTATCTGGGCCAGTAATACTGCATCCATCTATATATCATTATTTCAATAATAACTGTTAAGATTCGATTATTAAAATGCTTGAAAAATATGAGAAGAATATTTAACCAATTTCTCACAAAGTTTTAAAATTAAAATTGTTTTTTCACATATTTAAGTTTATTTATAATGTTATGATCGGCAACATAAATGTTCTTTAGAGAATCAGAACTGAGAGGGAATTGTTGGGCAATATTAAAACGCATAAGGTGGCATATTTAAGTCATGTACTTAGGGGAGGAAAATATGGATTGATGCAAATGATCTATGAAGTGTTGGCAAAAGGCGAATCTCTTGGTTCCATAACATAAGGGACTGAACTAGTTAAAAAGAACTGAGAAGCTGTTTCGACCTGCCTTGGATAGATACGCCTACTCTCAAATGATAGTCAACAAAATCGGGGGGAGGGGGGGGGGGGCGTAAGTTGACACCGTAAAAAGATGAATAACATGTTTTTCTTTTGTTTAACATATCTTTGACTGCGAGCCAAAGCTAGTTAAACTATTTCCATTTTATGGTAATTTGAATTCAATTAGCTGATTTTCAAAAACATTTAGGCAACTCTTTTGGACACAAACGGTTAACAAAAATATAATATCGATATGAAACTAAGAGATAACATACGAGTTTTTCTGAAGGATCCCGAATATGTCAACGTCAGTGAGGCAGTAAAGAATTTTTATGAACACTGCCTCCCTGACCCCAAAAATGTCCAAATCCGAGATGTTTAAATTCAGCGTCAAAGGCAGGTTAGTTCTGCGTAACGGAGCAAGAATAATTGATGTCAGATAACCATCAGGAACAAAAAGACCTAGCATATTTGGAATCGATCAAGGGCCATCGGTGTGACAGTCATAGCTGTTGCCGCTCGTAGTCGACTTATCGAATTTATTATATCTTTTAGAAAACAGACGTTCTCGTAAGTAGTTTTTGTTTTGTGTGGAGTTTCACATCATTATTCAAGAAACAGAAATATTTTGTGCGAATTAAAATTAGGTGATAAGGTAAAAATATGTTTGCTATCAGAATGATTTATAACTTACACTGAATGTATTTTATTTATACGTAAGCTTAAAATATAATTTTAATAGACTAACGTTGATTCTCCAGTCATTAAACAAACGTGTTGAAATGTTCTATTCACACAAATTAAATATCTGGTTGTATACAAAAATTATCTTTATAATGAAACAAAATCATTCTTGGAGTCATTGTTTGCGGATTAAAATTTCTCAAGACGACTTCCTAGTTAATAAAAAAAAAATGTTTGTATTGTAATCATGTACTAGTATGTATGCATAAATATACGTATTTTATGATTTGATGTTTATTAAAATTAGAATATTTTAAGGGCGTCTTTATTATAAAACGTAAGTTCACAACTAACACATTTATAAGGATTAATTTTATCTCAATAGAGACGAAGATGCAAACCGGAAACTGAATATGGTGATCGAGGTGTTTACGGGACTTATGACCTGTCATTGGTTGGGTTAAGCGCACGCTTTATGTAATTACAACATTCCCCATTCCACCTTTCTTATGACTACCATGTCTGACAATTTTTTGGAACTTGTATATATGTTAATATCCAACACCACAATTCACATGTCAGTTTCAATTTACAGACCAGCGCCATCTATGAAGATTAGATTTTTTTAGAAGATTACATTTGTAAGATTTTCTTCACAAAACAAGTACTTTGTTCTGCACTGTCGGTTAGTTAACCTAATAATTATTATATAATAAATAGGCAAAATAATGTCGTCAAAAATAAGTACGAGAATATTTAGAAACTTCGAATCTCTCCGAAAGAAATTCTAAATGGACACGTTGCGCATACCCGAGAACGTTTCTGGATTATTTTGAAATTTGTTCTAATTATCGTTGAATGACAGTAGTTTAGTTTAAAAAAAGTAGAACAATTTAGTGTTGTTAATAAAAAAATATAATTTGCATTAAAAGTAAAAACTTATTACTGTTTACAATTGTACAATTTTAAAGGGTAGAAGACCTTTACTACCGTGAATATTTCACGGGTTGCAGCTAGTTATAGTATATTATTTTCACAAATAACTTCCAGAGATTTCTAATAAAAAAATCCTTAATAAGATTTTTTAAATTTTATTCTACTTAATTTTAAGCATCGAACGGTTTCGGCAGCTTGCTACTCTCTCCTGATTTGCAGATCAAGCAACAGATGAATCTTTTTCCTAGTTTCAATGGTATAAGTTGTCTTCTTCCTCTTGTCTATGGTAAAAGTAGTTCTATATTTCAATGAAACAGTAATCCTCCTATCGAATTTACCAACGAATTTACGAAACGACGCAAAGTCGGCTATAACTTCTACCACAATGGTAAGAAGAAGAAAGGAGAGGATATAATAGATAAGTAGGATTTTAAGGCCTTCCCTGACAGTCATTCCCAACAGATGAGCTTATCCTACACATATGCGCGAATTCAAGAATCCATGTAGGAACACTTTCTAGACATCAATTTAAATATTCGCATATCTTCATGCTTCTCGTATCTATAAGTCATTCACTTAAATGGTTGCATGCGCACGTACAGGTAGGCATAATGATTAGATGCTTAGACGCTTAATGCTTAATCCGTGATTATCTCAAACGATGTATTCAATGTATCAATTACATAATATTCAATAAAGGTAATGGCGTTGAAATTTTACATCTTAATAATAGAAATATACCTTGCAATTTTATAATATAAAAAAGTATTGAAAATAAAGAAAATATTTTATAAAAAAGTATTGAAAATAAGATTCCCGCAACGGATCGGAGAGTCTTGATTTCTGTGGTTCTTAGGAGACTTTTTGTTCTGATGGTGTTCTCGTTTCTATTCCACATTTTATTATAGGACGTACGCATGTCTTGTTGGGTTACAACTGATGTTTTTTTTTATATGTATTATTTGAAATAAAGAAAATAATTAAATCATTAACAGAGTTACCAAGGTTTTCATCAGACGTTATCTTAGGATATGTCATTTAAAGAATTGTAGTAGTCAACTGAATCGTAATAATAAGAAGAAGGTTATCAAAAATATAATCGTATCTTAAGCACAACCTTGATCACAATCACTTGATTCAAGTGTATTTAACTTGTAAATATAATATATTATTACTAATTATTTACTTTACCTTAGCGTCCAGCACTCAGTTCATAAAAGCCATGGACACAAATAAAAGTAAAAATATGCGATTATGCGTACAAGTGACATGGAATGAATAATAAATTGCACATTGCATACTGCACAACAGATGCACCATGACGCAAGAATGCCGTGTATGGGTCCTGCACGTGAGACAGTATGTCCGCATACTGGAATCAGCGCCCTTTATGTAACCGGTTTGATGGCGGGTAGTCCGGTCAGATGGGACAGTGACCTAAATATTAAACTGGACATTCGAAGAGAGCCTCACACAAGAACGCTCAGATGCTAGCGACACAGTATAACCTACGCACATCTGACACCAATAACATTCTCCAATTAAATACGCATCATCTTGATAATAAACTAACTAAAACTGTTAATGAAAACTTTGTTTTTTGTATCACAATTGCATTTTATTTTATTTTACGCGACTTCGCTTTTTTTAAGAGTGTTAAAATTCCTTCTTATTCCCCATTAGTATATAGTACATTAAAAACTTTTCCCTGTACAATCTTGCTAAAATATAATAATACTACCTTCAACTTTTGTCCCCTTTCCTATTAATGTAATCTATGTACTTCCTGTTATTGTTTATCGTTTTTAATTTATTATGTTTCATCGTTTTTGACTCTATACTGTGTGTAATTGTTCCTTCTAATTACTGTTTTTTTATTTTTTTTTTTTTTTTTATTATTATTCTTTTTCTTTTTTCTTTTTATTATTATTATTATTATTTTATTATATTTTCCGCCTTTAATATTTTCTCCTATAAATAGTTACTAACCGTTGTTTTAATACCTAACTCATATTCAGCAAGAACTTCAAAATTATATCAAAGTAATTATTCAAATTGACATAGGAACAAATACACACAAAGATTCGAAAAATCACGAAAATTCGACATTTGATATATTATTGTAACACCTGATGATCTTAACATTGGTTGATGAAAATACAATTGTGATACAAAAAACCAAGTTTATTCTATAACATTTTTAAAATGTTAAGGATAATACCTGTTTTGGTCAACACAATTGACTATTAAACTAACTAAATATCTTGGATAATTGATATCTTGGAAGCTTATCAAATTTCAAACGATTGGAAAAAATACATCTGTTATTTAATGAGGTTAGGTGTTACAACGTCCTGGAGCTTGAAGCTTAGAGCTTTCACTTACGACAGTCGCTTGATCACGAGAAGAGGTCAGAAGATGTTCGCAATCGTTTGATTGAAATGGACCATTTACGCGTGTGAACGAAACGATCATCAATCATAGAGCTGTTAGGTTTCGTATTTGGTAATATTTGTCTAAACCTATGCAAGCATCATATATTATAGTTATTCCATACGCTGTAAAAGCCTTACAAGCTCACGCAGCAATGAAAATTAATCAAAAAGTAAAACGAAAATTATATAACTAACTAACTAACTAACCATCACGCCGTCTCCCCGAAGGGGTAGGCAGAAAGAATGGACTGTCACACTTTTCTCTCCTGACATATTTCTCTCGTTTCCTCAACATTCATACATCGTGTCATGCACGCGCGTCAATTTCTCTGACTCCTCACAAGGCCGACATTCAATATACAAAATTATGTTAAAATTAAAATTAATTATTTTGTTTGTATTTTCACAATACTCAATTATCCGAAAAAGCTAAAATAGCAGTGTAAAAATCTGATAATATACCAACATATAGTATGGAAAAGAAGCATGGAATTGGCAAAATAAATGTGAAAGTAGAATAAATGCAGTGGAAATGAGATCTATAAGATTAATGTGACATTAATTTGTATATGATTAAGTGTCAAATGTGCAGTACTATTGAAAGAGTTATGAACAAAATAACGAAAGAGTCATTATGATGGATTGAACATATGAAAGAAAGAATGGAAAAAAAGAGTATATACTAACATTGTAAATGGAACAAGACCGACGGAAACGTAGCACGATTAAATCAATCAAATATTAAATGTTGGTCATGCGAAGAGTTGGAGAAACCGATGCATTATGTATGGGTGTTGAGGAATCAAGAGAAATATGTCAGAATTGAACAGTGTGGGGGTATTTTCTTTCTGGGTACACCTTAAGAGTCTACGTGATGGTTAGTTAGTTCGTTATTACAGTTTGTGGATATAGTGACATAATGCCCCTGACATTTTTATGTAGATTATAATTTTGAATTGTTTAAACTTTTTTTTTATTAGAACATGTGTTTATGTATAATATAATACATGTATATTATTTAAAGTAAATAAATAAATAAAAACAGAAACAATTTACCCCTATAATAAAAAATAAAATAAAACGTATTTTTTCTCGATGTCACATCGCTAACGCTTATCTGTTTATTCAATAAACTTTATATTTAATAATATAGAATTTATTGAACAAACATATAATAATAATTAAATAAAAAGTACGAATGAGAATGTCTGTTTTCTAGGAGTTCTATTAAAATTTATGTGAACGGCGTGTTTTGCATGTCTAAGGCATTAAAACATCTTTGATAATGACTTTGATTGGCTTAACATGTGATTCACATAAAATATAATAAAACTTCTATAAAACAGACGTTTTCATTGGTATTAATAAACGCTTATCTGTTTAACCACTTCAATACCGTAAGGCCACTAGTGGCCGCTACGTAGGCGCACTACCAATACCGTAAGGCCACTTTGTATTAAAAATTATCCCAGTAGGAATTTTAACAATTTGTTTTATGTGGCTAGCGACATCTATACACTATCTCTGCAAGAAAAATGAACCTTCTGACGTTGGTCGATCTTATTGAAAAAGGGTTTTTTGTAGACGTCGAGCACTAGGGTTACCACTTATGGTAAGGTTGGTATAAAGAATCAAAAGGATATCACTTGAAATAATTAACTGATACAACAAAGTATGTTGTATCAGTAACTGATACAACATACTTTGATTTTTAAATTTTTGCTTTCAATAAATATTTTTTTTATAAAAATGTAAAAATTATATTTATTTATGCTTGTGACAACCCTGAAAGAAAAATTAAGTATACGAAATTTCGATAATGCAACTTGAAAATTTTAAACTTGACATATCATTTTATAGGTTAACTTTAAATATAATGCATAAAATCAATTAACACAATTTTTTTTAATAATTAAAAACATACGGTATGTGAGTGTTCCTAAGCTTAAAACATCACGGTACTTAAACGGTTAAGAAAAGCTTCCAAGATGATTAAATTTCAAATAATTGTGTTTGCGAATTGCGATTATTGTATTCATCGATAATCGGTTTAGTTTCGGTTTCATTCGAGGCCGTACGCGAAGAATGCCGTTTCGCTTGGCCGTTAGAGATGAGACAACTCCGAGGCGTGACTTGCTGAAGACCCCCGGCTAAGATTATCGAGATCGAGCGTGTCAAGTGCCACACCTCCGTTGCGGAACCGCTCTGGTACTCGTGGGATCCAAATACACTGAAAAGACTTTCCCTATCGATTGTGAACTCTCCATTGCTTTGAACTGCTGGGAATACGGCATCAGAAGTCACCGACAATCCAAATCTTATCTTACATGTATCGACTCCTATATATAATAAAACAAGGAAACTGCAATATTCTGGTCACGTAATGAGAGGAAAAAAATACAACTAATAATTCAGGTAAAAATACCAGGAAGAAGAGGACCAGTCGGAGAAGAATCTCTTGACTAGAATAGAATAGAAGGGGTACTCACCGCTTATCCGAGGCTGTTATAGGGCACAGCGGCGCCCTTTTAATCGCTCATTCACTTCCTGGGTCCTTCCTTATCTATCCGGGACTGTTATTTCATTTACGAAAATCATAAAAGACATCAGGACACGTTTATGCTCTATTTTTCCCTCGTTATATGTTAGAAGGGGGACATATCTAGGCTGCACAATTTAAGACATTGATTCAGAAGTAGAACCACATCGCTGTTCAGGGCAGCAGTCAACAAGGTAGAAATTGCCCTGATGTTCGCCAACCTTCGCAGAGGAGACGGCACTTAGAGAAGAAGATATATAATAATTCTTCATATAAAATCTCAAATATAATGTATATATACTGTATATATGGGAATACTACGTGAATATTCTATAATAGTTAACGAAAGTCACACATGGACGGGGACGGGTCTGAAGATTGCAAGATCGAAGCTGACGAAAGGGCTCCAATGCGTCCTATAACAGCTACTGGTCATCACTGAGTAACCTTTGCTTTTTAATACTGATACACTTCTTTAGATTTTTTACACTTTTGTTCAGTGCGTCATGAACACATGAAGACTTTTCAGTAATTAATACAAATGAAAACATCCGTTTTCTAGAAATTTTATTATTATTTATGTGAATGACATATTTCGCATTTTCAAATGCTGACATTTGATAATGCCTTAGACAGGCGAAATGTGGTGTTGGCGTCACATGCTGAGGATACCGTGGACTGTTAAAAGGTCGAACAACTCAGTCCTTAATGAACTCAAAATAACAGGAAGACTATCTGTAATACGAGTATGTAGTCAGCGAATATTTAGTTTTTTGGTCACATTGCCAGGAGAGAGGTTGGTAACCTGGAAAAAAGTATTATCACGGTAAGTGTTCCAAGCAAAAGAAGTAGAGGCAGAACTCCTGCGCGGTGGTGTGACCAGATTAAGGAGATGACCGGGGAAACCTCTACTCGACCGTGCGAACTGTGGAAAACAGAGAGGATTGGAGACGTTTTGTTCAGGCAGTTCCATAGATCACGACCCTCAGTAATAAGGAAACGAAGAAAGAAGAAGACGAAGTCATGCGAAACATGTCATTCACTCAAAACTCTTAGAAGCGGACTTTTAATTCGTATTAATTATTTAAATACGGAGTTTTACTTTGTTAAATAAAAAATTGACTTTTCAGACTTGTTTGAGCATTAAAAAAAGAGTAAAAAATTTCGTTTTCTTCTCGGGAAATTTTGTAATCAAACTTGTCTTTTACATTTCGCAAATCATTGCTTATCTTGTTAACAGCATCATTACTAACATTAAATCAGTCATTCACTGCCAATGAACAATCCAATTAGCGATAATTTTCCAGGTGTTTTTACCTCCTCTCACAATGAACGCGCGCATGCGTAAGTGTGGATGCACGTTTTCCGTACTCCTACACAATACACTTGAATCTGCCATTGTGTTTCGCGAGAGAAAGTCAAAAGTGGTGTAAATATCTCGGAAAAAACATTGTCAAGTTCACTCTGGTATCTGTAACAGCTTCGCCGGTTACAGGAATTGGCAAGAAATACATTTATATGAATGACAATACAAGTTTTTCAAAATTAATTTCAACTTATTCTTCCTGTTCCTCTCCTCTCAGAGGTTGGACAACATCATAGCCATTTCTATCCTTAATACAGCGGCAACTGCAACTTTCTCAACCATTCTCTAAGGTTTCCTAGCCAGAGTTTCCTTCTTCATTTTCTTCTTCTTCCTTTACTTCTTCTCCTTACACTTCGTTTTCTGTTAATTTTATCTTGGATAATCAGATTCAGACTTCGTAATTATTATTTTTCTTCTTTGGTTTGCTCTGTAATGATGTAAAGAGCGATTTAATAAGATAATAATAATAAATGGAGTAGTGAGCGATTACGATGGTCAAGGACTGTGTCCTGTTATTTCTGGGATGTAGATGTCCAACTGTCTCGCCATTTTTAGGTGGTCTTCCTGGAGGTCGATTTCCTACTTGGTACTTTATTTGCCGTTATAATTATCACTCTTTCAGAACATGCTCTTTCCACGTGATCTCTCCAGTGGCGTCTTCGTAGTCTTCCCCATCGCACGACATCTTCCTCATTGCAAATCTTTCTTATTTCAGAAATTCTTACTCTGTCTCGGAGTGTCGTTCCCGCAACGGATCGGATCTGTATTTATCGTTTTTCAAAATGTGCCCAAAGTATTTCAGTAGTCTACGCTTTATGGTCTTAACAATTTATTTTTATTTCTTCATATGTTGCAGTACAGTCTCGTTTGTGACTATCTGTCCATTATATTTAAAATATTCTACGAAATGTCCACATTTCACGTTAGATTTTGTGAATGTTCATGTTTTCATACCGTAGAACAAGACGGTTAGCTCGTACCACCGAACTGTTTTCATTCTCATTTGCACCTTAGCCCATAAACCACACGCGACAGTAATACAAATTCTTCCACAAATAACGGGTTTATCTTCGTCCTGTTTAATTTGTGGAATTTTTTTTCTGTGAGGGTGGTTGTCTCTAGACTAAACTCTGACGATCTGTAACCAAAAATCATGTCTCATGGGAAGATGATGTCCAGCTGCTCTCCATCTCTTAGACTGTCTTCCAGGGGGGCGGCGTCCGGAAGTGATTTCGTAAGCGGCTGGGTATGCGAGTCTGTCTCTATTCACTACTTTGACTACATGGTCCCTCCAGTACTTCTTCTGGGTATACTCCACCGAACGATATCCTATATTTCGTAAGTTTTTCTTATGTCTGCGTTACGGATACGATCTCAGAGAGTTTTTCCAGTAATGGATCTTAGGACCTTCATCTCAGATGATCTTAACAGACCCTTAATTCGTACAGTGTCGGCTCGCGTCTCTACAGCATACGTCATGATAGGTCGCGTGTCTTATAAATTCTGACCTTGCTGTCAATACGCATGTGATTGTACTTCCAGACCAGATTCTTCAGACACGCTGACACGGCAGAACTTGATTGTTTTCAAAAACTGCTTTTATTTTTTAAAAGTACTAATAAAAACGTCCATACATACAAATACCACATAAAAATACACAGATATGAGATGATTGAGTCAAGAGTTGGAAAAATATGGGGGCCAAGGAAAGAAAAAATGACGACCTTCGTGGCCGAGTGGTAAGTGCATTGACTGCCACCCCGAAGGTTCCGGGTTCGTTTCCCGGCTAGGACAGTATGATTATCACACTGTCTTTGGTTTGGTGTAGAATTCACGCGACGATAAAATGGCGATAGATTAGCTACCAATCACATGTCACGAGAATCACTATGATGGCTATAATACCCTGTACATCGATTTGGCTCATGCTGTCATGATGGAAAGAGCGATTCAACAAAATAATAAATAATAATAAAACACTTATGTTTAAAGCAAGAAAATACTTGTAATATTGGAAACTGCTCAGAAAAAGTGTTTTGAACCCCCGGGCGTTTTTAATTACCCAAGGACCCCCTGAGTGGTCCTTAGGAATCACTGTTATTCGTGAGCAACTACTACCGCATTGAACTGCGAGCTGGGTCACATAAATGTGTGAAATAAAATATATATGGAAATATGTGAAATAATTTAGTAAACAAACAAACGATTTGCTCAAAACGTTCCCAAAGCACATCGTAAATAAAACGTATTTGAGCAGTTATCGTTTTCGGCCTCCTACGCATAAAATTTTGATTATATCATTGTTTTTTTTTACCCACACTGTTATCATGATATTGGTCTATAAAACTATTTTATGGTTCTGATAACTTTGTATTATGAAGATCGTTGAAATAAGCATGTTTTCATATTAGGCAAGTATAATTTATCACAATTTAAAAATAGTTCCTTGTACGTGTTTTGTAACTTTGTTTTCTATTTATAATTTATTGCAAGTATAATAATGTAATCTTGTTAATAAGGACATTAAGTCGCAACAGACATTTCCGATTTCATTAACCATTGAAATAAATAACCTCTAACGAGTAAAATTAAACGATAAGGTCGGTCTCTGGTGTTGTGGGCATAGTGAGATGGGGAAGAAGCAGAAGGCGCTTTTGGAGAGACTACGTGGACCGCATGGAGAATACAGGAATTGCAAAAATTGTTAAAGATGAAAACCCAAACTGCAAGAGATTACCAGGAAGGCCTCTAAAGAGATGGAGAGATGGCTGGACATCATCATCCCAGGACAGTCCACCGTCAGGTCATACGACCCAAACTAAGAGGAAGAAGAAGTAGAAGAAGAGTAGAATGGAAGAGATAAATGAAATGAGATCACTGAGAAGAATGTGCGGGAAAACGATATATGATAGAATACCGAACGATGAAATAAGGATACAATGTATGGCAGATGATTGCATCATAAGTAAAATTAAAAAAGGATCATTTTTTTATTCAAAGGAACATACAAGTTCCCGCCACATACCCGAGGCTGTTATAGGGCGTAGCGGCGCATATTAGACAGCTGTTAGTGTATATTACTTCAATTTAATAGAAATCACATATATTAAACACGCATCTTACAATCATCATAATTTTAAAACAAATTGTATTTGCATCACAAAATTGATTTTACTACATCAATTGACATTTTATTAGGCAAGCCTTTAAACTTAGCCATTAAAATAATATTCGAAAATGTTTTGAAATCTATACACACAGCACTTTAGAGTGATTATTATAAATGGGATTGATAAGCCTTTAAAAGTTTCAAGTTCTCTCGACGTAAGTACGGTAACGTTTTCACGTTTTCCTCGCCTCTTCCGCATGTTGAAAATTGTTTGATTCCAAACGTAAAAAGGCAATTGTTCATTCCTAAATCTGCGCATGCCATCTCGGAATTCATTATAATTAATCGCATTGCCGTGCTTTGAATGTTTTCTTCGCAAATTTGATATTGTGACGGATTCATATTTCAAACGCGTTCCTCGAAAGAATATGAAAAAATATTCCTGATAACATCTCATGAGCATAGTCTGCTTATCACTAGAATGCACGCACTGTAAGAACAATGCATTTTTTTTAAATTGTATACTCTTAGATGAGTTACATTTTAAAATAATATGTTATGATCTTTTAAATGCGAATGTAATGAACCGGTAGGAAGCGTTCGAGTTGTGGATATACCGTAGAATGCTCCGTATACCGTGGACCGATAGAGTCAGTAATTCAGACGTACTACAGAGAGCCAGAGCCAATAGAGAGCTGTTGTCGAGTATGGAAATTAGAAAAGTCTCATATTTGGGTCATATGCTGAGGGAAGAAAAATACCACCTCCTTCGACTGATATTAATGGGTATAGTGGAGGGAAGAGAATAATGGAGGAAATTGCTGCAAACCAATCCCAGGATTGAAACCAGAGAAGAAGAGTGGAGGGACGTCAGGGAGTTGGTAGAAGGCAGCTGTCCTGGCTACGGAACATCAAAGAGTGGACAGGAATAACAAGAGTTCAGAAACTGTTCCAAGTGGCGCAGGATAGAGATGCCTTTGCTGCAGTGATCGCCAACGTTGGGTCTTACAAGGTCTTACAATCAACTAAGTAAATAAACTTAACTCTAAGAATAAGGTGTTGACTTAACTCTAAGTGAGTAAACTTAACTCTAAATGTAAGTTAACTTAACTCTAAGGGTATGTTAACTCAAGTCTTACAATCAACTAAGTTAGTAAGATAACTTACAATCAACTAAGTAAGTTGATTTGATTGTAAGACCTGACGATGCTAACATCGGTTAGCGAAACAGCTGTCGCGACAAAATATAGTCAATTGTGGTATTTATATCAAAGTTTTTTATTTAAACAGTTAATAATGTTGACATATCAAAGTGTTTCCGCCAAAACAATGCATTATCTAAAAAAACACTTAGTACTACCCAAATATTGATTAAGTCATTATTATTGGAAGTAAATTTTATTTTCCATTACATATACTTATAATCCGAGGTAAAATTAACGGGAAACAAAGTGTAAATGTAAGAAAAAGGAAATCCTGGCTTGAAAACCTTGGTGAATGTTTTAGGTGCAGCATAACATTCCTATTTAGAGCTGCTGCATCTAGGGTAGAAATTACCATGATATTGTCGAACCTCTAATAGAAGAGGTACAACAACAAGAAAAAGAATACTAATAACATTTTTTACGTAAAAAAAATACAATCAAAAAGTTTTTCAGTTGTTCTATTATAGTGGTTCCCAAAGTGGTCTGTACGGACTCCCCTGGGGCCCGTGGGAGGTCTATTTTTTGCTCATTCGTGAAAATCGGGCCAACCGCGACATTCGATTTTTCCTTATTAGCAATAACAAAAAAAGGGTCGATAATAAAAAATACCCATGAAAAACCCTAAAATTCTTTGTCGACCTTTTTTGTTTTGCTTAGGTGTGAAAATCGGATCACGAATTAAAAAGGTCGACAACGAATTCTAGGTTATTTTTTCTAATGGCCTAATTTTGCTCTGTATCAGCTTCAAAAACTCATTTTATAGTTAATTATAGGCGATTTGTAAAAAAAAAAGTATTACGAAAGTAGGGGTCTACACAAAATAATAGTAATCAGTAGTGGGTCTACGGGACACAAAGTTTGGGAACCACTGTTCTATTATCTATGATATTTGAATTGTTTACGCAGACATTGTCAAGTTTTGACAAGACAATGCTCAGTTTACATCATTGCTAAATCTACGTTAAATATTTCAAATTTTTATCAATTTCTCCCTCCAGCATCTTCCGCCTTGCATCAATCCTTAAAATGAAAAAAAAACAGCACGTAAGATCTTCTCGTGAGAATGAAATGTTTCATAACTTACACACACGCAGTTTCATCACATAATTGCAGTTAATTTGATTTGATTATTGAAATAACTAGTTCATAGTTATAATCTTTTTAATGGTCGCTATTGAAAATGATTTATCATAAATCATAAATCTTTGTCGTTAACTACCTGTTTATTAATTGCAGTATCATCAAATAATTCGTTTTATTGTGTTGCCGCCTGCGATGAAGTTGGCCTTTAGTTAAAAGAGGAGCCGTTCGAGTGCGAAACATATTACACATCGTAAAAATAACATAAATATATTTATTGAACGCTAAGGCATTAACACTGTGGAATTCCATAGTAATATTCTTCTAAAATTGAGAACAACTCCAATCCCCAAAATATTTAAAACATATATTAAAAAACACGACATGTTTCGGAGGATATAATAAAAATAAAAACTATACAAAGAAAGACTAATATAAAAACGCATTTAAAATTCGATAGAATAGTTCAAAATTTAAAAATTAACCTGGGCTTTGTTGTAAGTACTAATAATTATTTATTATTATTAGTACTTATTAGTACTTATAACAAAAAGGCCAGGTTAATTTTTAAATTTGAATTATTGTATCGAATTTTAAATGCATTTTTATGTTAGTCTTTCTTTGTTTAGTTTTTTTTTTATATATATTTTTTTACACCTCAAGATGGAGGTATCCTCCGAAACATGTCGTGTTTTCTAATTATTTTTTTGGATTAAACGATGTTATTTTGAATTTTGTAAGTATAAAAAATATATTTTAAATACTCTGCAGGTTATTTACAAAATATTCACAAGCCAGCCACCATTTTGGGTAGAGCCACCATTTTTATCTACATTATATAGGCAACATTTTGGGTACACACCTTTTTTTAATTACATTATATTGAGATGGTGTTTGTACTCGTATTATCATGTAGATTCAATGCAATATTAGAAATAATATAGATTTCAGTAAAATCATTAGATTGTGTTTAAAAAATATATTTTATTTTCATTATTTATAATGAACTTCAACCACGAAATTTTAAATAACAACTTTTTTTTTTTTTGCACGTCGGAAGAATCGACTTGCGTGTATGACTCGCTGTATGTATGTGGGGCAAGCTAGAGAGGTGTGTCAGGATAGAATAGGGTACGGGCCATAATCTCTGTCTATCCTTCTTGGGAATCGGTATATCCAAACTATCTCAAGGATCCTTTTTTTTCCATCAAATTTAAAAACTCCATCAAATTTAAAAACTCAACATCGGCCCAAATAAAATCTAAATATTTTTTATGGTTAAGCACGTAGACCGTACATCAGGTACAGTTTAAGCGGGAGCACGCGCTGACTTTCCCTTTCAAAGTGTTATATTATAACACTTATTAAAATCAGTAGTTTCTATACAATAGACGCATTCGTATAGTAGAACGTGACTAATCTCTGTTCTTATAAGTTATCTCTAGCAAAATACCCCTAAATAGCGCCCACGTACACCCCGAAAGAGGGCTAATTGAAGCTGACACTGTTAACTTCAAGTACGTGAACCTATTGGCACATCATAGTTGTATCTTTTACATTATGATGTGTGTACAAAATAAAAATATACGCATTTAAAAGAAAATAAATATTTTATCCCACTTTTAAAAAATCAAAATCAAAATATTATCTTATCTCATTGTAATAACTTAGGGTACCCTCCTTCAGTATTTGTCCAGTGCATCTGTTTCATTCATCCGGCTATGGAAAATAAGTACATACAACATAAAAAGCTTACTATTTTAATGGATACAAAAGTACATAAATGATCATAAAAAAACGTATTATTTTTGATATATTAAAAATAGATAATTTAATTACAAAATCGTTTATTGTATAAAATGTATTAGGCTTAATTCCACTTTTATTTATGGCTTCGATTGATTTCGCCAGGTCACTGTCGTCTTCTGGTGATTGGTGGAGACCACTAGATGGCAACGAACTGCCGAAAGCGGTCGAAGCCAAGTGTTATTAAACTGAATACTAAATAAACCCAAGTGTAATTAAACTAAATACGTACGAGTAATTTAGATGATTTTTTTATTTTGATTATTGACAATGAACTTATTATACCAAGAAATTTCCATTAACAACAAAAATATTTTTACTTTTTGTTTCTTGGGCAATGATCCACATTAAGGAATTAATACGAATGAAATCGTCTGCTTTCTACAAGTTTTATTTTATTTTATGGGAATGACATGTGCGTCTTCTTTTTCTCCGGTCTCAATCTAATGATCGATCTCCTCTTCCACTCCGCTCGGTCCTCGGTAACTCTCTTCAGCGCAAGGCGAAACATGACATGTCTTTCTAAGGTCATGTCTATAAAATAAAATTTCATTTTTAGAAGAAAAATTCTCTTTCGTATTAATTTACTGTTTAATGTGGAAGTTTATATCATTATTACAGAGACAATCAACAAATTTCTTCTCACTTTTTATTTGTTTATTATAGAATTGTTGTTTAAATCAAATCAAATCAAATCAGTTTATTTACTCAATAGACATAACAAACAGCATAAATGTTTAAGGCATCATTGAGTACAGGTAAAATAATATAAACATACAATGTTCAACAGTTCGATATTAGGAAGACAAGATTCTTTCTAAACTAGAAAGTATTTGTTTCCTGAACGTACCTTCACTAATATGAAAGACATCGATCTCCGAGGAAACCACGTTCAGCAAACTAATTAAATGGGACACCCGGTATCATCAAATGTAACCATCGAGAGTCAATAGGTCTAAGGAGGTCAATTATTTAACAGCGATGTAACATCAACAAGAAAAAAAATGGCGACCTCAATGCACGAACGAAAAAAGCTCTCACCGAATCGTGATGTTATTAGCTCAATTTCACTTGAACACGGATGCCTAAATATCTCATCGTTGCGCGTTTCTTTTTCCATTTCTGATATAATGTTATGATGATCGGTCGGTTTCTTAATGGCCCGGTAAATAATGATTTATTTACTTTTTGGAATTTAAATTTGGTTTCATCTATTTCCCATTCTCATTGCTGTTTAATAACAATTTATTATAGATTTAACGAGGCGTATTAAAATCACGTTAAATACTTTGAAATTAATTGGAATGTATACGCAATGTGTTGATTTTACTAGTGTAATGTGGATAATAATCTTTAACCAAAATACAAGAATTCCATTTACCTGTTTATTGAGAAATCAACGTTTTTTGTAAATTTCACAATTTAATCTGGGCAAAGTACATGATTATCTCACTTTCATATAATATTTAAATACATTTTTCTTCTTACTGTAGATCTTGTAATCCGTACAAACTGGATATCAGTTTTTCTTCCTGTGATGAAGATATACAACTTTCTCTCCGTCTCTAACTATCTAACCGTCACGCCGTCTCCCCGAAAGGGTTGGTAGAAATAATGGACTGCCACACATTACTTTCCTGACATACTTGACTTTCGCTTTCTTAACATTCAGACATCGTGTCATGCACGCACGTTTTTAGACCAGTCCAGTACCGTATGTTGTGGAGCTATGAGATGGAACTGGCCATGGAACTTGCAAAAGAAGGATGAAAGTAGAATAAATGCAGTAGAAATGAGATATCTTAGACGAATGTGTCAAAAACAGTGTATCATAGGTGTCGAATGAAAATATAAGAATCGAATGCAGTCTGATGAAAGTGTTACGAACAAAATAATAAATGGAACATTTTCATGATGGTTTAGACACATAAAAAGAATGAATGAAGAAATAATGATTAAAAAAGTGTATGTTAGCAACTTAAATGGAATAAGAAATAGAGAAAAAAACTGGCACGATCAAATAAATGAGATTTTGAATGTCGGTCACGAAATCGACGTGCGTGGATGACAAGATATATGAAAATTGTGGCAGTCCATTATTACTGCCTATCCCTTCTGTGTGACGGCATGATGGTTAATTAGTTAGTAAGTTTAATAAAATAGAAAATGAAATAATATCAAATTCAGTTTTTTAGTATAATTACTTCTTCTTCTTCTCCTTCTTTCTTATTGTAGACCTATGTGGTATGTTCTCCAGAGTTTTGCTCCTCTTGTGAGGTAGATTCCAAGCTGTCCTTCCGTATTTTAGTAGGTCTTCCACGAGGACGAGTCCCACGAGATCCATCTTATAATATCCTCAACCTCACATATCTCTCTTATTCTGGTGTTCCTCACGCGATCTCTCAGTGTCTTGCCTGCTATTGTCCTCAGTGTCTTCATTTCGGAAGTCCTCAAAACTTGTTTGGTCCTTACTGTGTTTACCCATGCTTCGACGCCATATGTTATTATTGGTCTTACGTCTTTATAGATTCTCATCTTATAATTACTGTAAACACATTAGTATTGATATTTGGAAGATCTATGTATGGTTTAAAAAAAATATATTTTAAAAATATTTTTCCTATATCATATTAGGCAGTAGATCACAAAAAATATGTTTTTTGAGAATTTTTAGACGGTTAATATGTTTTTACTAAATTTAGTAGTCCGGTTTTTACTATCCATTTCTCACTGCAATTATGTGGTATTTAATATGTCGGCTACATATTTCAGGTAATAAAATCACGTCGTTGAATAACACAAAACACACTCAGACTACGAGGGTTAAGGTCTTTTTTATGATTTTTAATTCTTCACACTAACATAAGCATTATTAATGTGGATTGATATAATCTCTTGGTGAAAAACAAAACAATAACGTCTGCACAAACATGGCGGATGACCGTTGGTGATACATTTCAATGTCAACACAGTTATCATACGGCCAAACATCTTACTTCGTGCAATTAACAATCCGGCAGGTATATCTCATAATACGCCGTAGACGAAAGGAAAGGCGTCAGGAAAGAACGCCCGAAAGCTTATATTAAATAAATACATTATAATTATTTTTTTCTTGAAAGTTAAGGCATTAACACTGTGGAATCCCATTGTAATTACACTGGATAATTAAAAAAAAAACACTCCTTAATATTATAATACACTATACTATATTTATAGACTACACAACATGTTTCGGAGTTACCTCCATCTTCTGGTTAAATATACGACTGATTCAGTCATCAGTCTTATATTTACACCATGTACCAGATAGCCAAGAGAGAGCTGGGTATCTTGAAAAAAATACTGTCACAGAATGTGTTCCAGGCAAAAGAAATAAAAGCAGATCTCCTGTGCGGCGGTGTGACAAGATTAAAGAAAGGGAAGATCTTTATTCGGCGACGTGGGCTGCGTAGAACAAAGATATCTGGGAAAAAGAAGTAGATCTCCAAAGCGTTAGTGTGTCGAGATTAAATAGAGTAAAGACCCTTTTCGGCGATGCGGGCTGCGGATAACAGAGAGGAATAAAGAAGAAAATAAATAAATAGCCACGGTTAACACCATGAATCAATACTTCTTCTTCGTCTTCTTCCTGGCGCTATCCCAACCCATAGTTTATGATGACTGTTGTGGTCGACTCTTTTCGATCTCAGACTGAACTTCTTACGGTTCTGAGTATCGCCTTCACTCAAGCCATTTCTTTGCAAGGCGCTATTGCACTGAATCATCCACGTGTAAGATGGTTGACTTGGAAGATTCACAAACAAAGCTCTATTTAACCCTCCGTAATGAGGAAACGAACTAAGTAAATGAGCAATAAGAGTGTAGGTAATTATATTGACATGTGATTTTTCTCTGAAGTCCACGACAATACTAAAAACGTTTCAAAAAATGTTGACAGGAATGAATGTCACTCTCCACAAACGTGTGGCTCGTCGTGATATCAGTCACCGCATTAGCATACACGAATTAGGAAGATATCTGGGTAAACAAATCATCTTGACCGTGGCACGATGACAGTTAACCATATTTCTCAAATAATAAACATTCGTCTTTAGAATTTATTATTGCCCAACTATGTAGTTGGGATTTTGATTTTGATGTTAGCGCGGTCGTTAATCATCAAATAGAGAACAATGGAGGAAAGATTAACACTACTGATAAGTCTATTGCGGAGAAACACTCACATGCTCCGGGAATTTTTACTAGGAAGCGTCTTACTTAAATTATAAAATTAAGAAACATATTAAGTAACCATTATTTGGATATATCAGATGACAGACACTCATAATTATTATTATTATGCTTTTAGTCACAGTGTTATTTGTGTATTACATTATACTAACTCCATACATGTAGCTACTATAATTAACAAATAAATGTAAACACTAATATATATCTTCTATGTTTGCCATACTTTGTGTTGTAGATGCTTTATTTCTCTTTTTATTTTTTATATACTTTGTTTATACAACACTTGCATTAAAAAAAATTAAATTACATAGACATGTTTCGGACAACCAGTCCTTCTTCAGTGATAAATATTGTATTATAAAGATACTTATTTAAAATATTATAAAATTGTTAACATGATCTGACAGATGTTATAAACAATAAATGCTTCACTTCAACCGGAGCTTTATAACAAAACGATCCAGATACAGACATTAAATAATTCTATATGAAAGCAAAATAAGTCTTCATCTGCTTGTCTCCATCCACTGCTAGACGTAGGCCTCTCCACCCTACGCCATCTCTCTCGGTCTCTCGCCAGTGTTCTCCCGCTGTCCGCAAAATATCTTCGCTCCACCTGGTAGGCTGTCTCTTTATCCTTGCAATGCATATACCTATATCGGTGACCGTAGTGCGTCTTCTAATCTCCACATTGGGTATATGGTCTCTAAGCGAGATACCGAACATGGAACCCATGGCCCGTTGTGCTTCTTTAATTTTGTGCATTGCTTCTTTAGTTAACGTCCATCACAGGTATTTCATTAATACGTTTTCATTCATATTAATTGTACATCTTTCTGCACCAATTTCTACGGCGTTTATCACTTTTAAATGTTTATTTATTGTCAAATTATTCGGTATATTTATTTTGGAAATTATGACTACGAACCCTTCTATCGATATTTTTCTACTACTACTCAAAATAACAAATATTATAACACCCAAATAGCATTTCATTTTTAAATAATTGGCGACATCTTTGTCGCCCAAATTAAATAAATTTAGTTTTTATAAAATAAACAGTCATGCGTTCATACTATCATCACGGATAACGAAAAAAAATTCGTCTAGTTGATATTTGCTTTTACGCTATAAAAAAGTGTATACTTTAATTCACAGATGTCGCTATGCCGTTTTAATACAGCAATTCAAATATAGAAAGCATATAAAATTTCAAAAATCTTGTTCGTATTTTAATTAAGTCATTTCTCAACTTTATATTTGATAACTGATTATATGTTATAAGCTAAAGATTATTTGCCCAATACTAAAAAAGATACCAAATCAAGCTTTAATTCCCAAATATTCGCACGGAAGCGCTTCGATTTTTCTGTATTGAGGTGATATGTATTTTCAACTAGGTGACACTCGAACTATATCTTTATATGTAGATGGAACTACAGTGATTTTGTGAACACTGTGTAGTGATTATAACTTTAATTTTAAAATTTTATTATGGTTGAACTTGGGCCGTTGTGCTGTTAAGATATAATCAACAAGATTTTACCATAAAAATAAGGCAACAAATATGTTTTGAAAAATAATTGACAAACCCACCAAACCATCACTCCATTTCCCCGAAAGAGTGGGCAGAGTGAATGGACCGCCACACTGCTTCATTATTATTATTACTATTTAGACACACTTCTGTACCTTCTCCCCATTCATACTTGAATGTTGCTTCCTACAAAATTAAAATAATTCACGAGCTTTTTTAGTTTAATTATATTATATAAAATGCCGTAAACATGAGATCACTGAAAAGAAAAAAAAATCTTTTCGAATTTAAATCATGGCATTTAGTAGTATTTACCTATGTAAACATTGTATTCCGTAAATTAAGCTAATTTCAGGGAATATTTTTCTGTATTCTGGTTTATCGCTTAATTTTTTTTTCACTAATGTATTCTTCTTCTTCTTGGAGTGCCCTGTCAGGTCCCGCTGACGTCGGCTATCACTTTGGCGTAGGCCTCTCTGTCCTGTGCCAGACGGAACAACTGCCCCACCCTCCGAATTCCAGTCTACTTCTAGATATTTTGGGGTCTTTCCACACCACGCCTATCCTCAATCTTCCCTTTCATTACTCATATTACTCGTTGCGGAGAATGTCGCACGCTGAATAGAACACTGGCTTAACTCAAAAAAACAAGTTTTGCCCAATCTGACATGAGTCGGTGTTTTAACAAAAAACAGTCGAAAAACACGTACGAATGGAAAGCGTTAACATAGCGAACGATTATCGTACGTACGAATGGATAGAGTAATCATTGTGAAAAATAGATGGATAGCGTTAACACAAGCCTCTGTCTAATGTTAACTCAATTATGACCTATACCATAATCGGTCAGTTTACTATTAAGCGTGCGATGTGTCCCAAATATGCCATATTTCTAGACTTCATATCAGACAACAATTATTTTCCTACTCTGGCTCTACGTAGCACCTCATTGCTGGTGATCATAATATGATCTCATGGACTGATAATATCAGTCCATGAGATCCGCAACATTATGGAGCCACATTTCAAGTTCTTTTATACAATATATTGGGCCACGTCAATTATCTTAATTACCGCCTTCTGATCCTTCAACTTATGTTTTATATATAAAAAGCAACGCGTTTGATTTTTCGCTACATTCGATTAATTACAGGCGAATCATGTCATTCACATAAAATATATTTTAATAAAACTTCTAGAAAAAGTCATTCGCCTGCATTTTTGCTTAAATACTTCCTTTACGGCTGATTGTCGATTACTTATCTCCGATTAAATATTTCTTCTGACTTAATTTCGTAATGTTGACAATGTCGTTATTGTATTTATACATTGTTTTCTCATATTCCGGGATTATAACGGAGAGATTAATTACAATATTTCATAACGTTCACCTCGAACTAAAACAGTGTTCCGCGTGGAAATACTTGTCGGATACAGAATATGAATTAGTTCAATGTTATTTATTGCTTCTTGTACAAAGATGTGAAACTTCACATTGACTATTTCATTTTAACCCTTATAGTGCGGCTGGTTACATTTACAAACAAAAAAATAAGATTTCAAACTAAAACAAGTCTGCCTGCAAATATAGTTATGTTTGCAACTCATAAATTATATATTTTTTTTTTACAGACATTCATTATTTTATTGTATTCCCATGAATAAATTACGCATTACAAAAAAATATATACAATATTTACATATATACAATAATTATGTACCATTAGAAAATAGTATAATAAAAATAAAACTAAAAAATATATTTTCAAAGTGAATTTAATTAATTATAATCACAATATCATTAAAAAATCATAAACTCGTACTATACCACATATATATATTTTACACAATGGCAGAAAGAATGAAAACACAAAATCGAATAAATTTTAAATATTAAATTTCTATCAATATCATTTAAATTAATCTTAATCATCAAATAACTTTTTTTTTAATTTTACACAATTGCAGAAGACATAAAATATGAAAACAAAATATGCACATACATGCATATATTATATTTTCATATATATGATATTTTAGTGTGTTTTTTAAACATTTTTTCTTATCCTTCAAATGTAGTCAGTCTTAGTTCGCAACTATTTTTTACTGCAAATGAAACCAGTCGGAAAATGAGGGTTAACAGAATTTTCTGAATATTTCACTTATATTATCAAGCATTGTAATGATTGAAACAAAAATACTATGATTACTACAACAGAATTAACTTACCTAAATGTTTATTTTAAAAAATTAATTTAATATGGGATATTCGTTAGGTTAGGTTAGGTTAGGTTAGATTAGGTTAGGTTAGGTTAGGATATTCGTTAGAGGTCTCTTATCATTGAAGAGACGGGTTTCTCATAACAAATTTCTTTATTTTAATTAGGGGATATTTTGAGAACTCTGCCGTGTTGGAAAGTGTGGGTATTTTTTTCCCGATAGATATCTTCGACAGCGCCGGCATAGATTGTCTTTTCCGCTGTATGCTAGAACCAACCTGCCTCTAATCATGTCGGTGGGAAGATCAATCAGTCTGCTCTCATATTAGTGAAAGTACGTTTAGAAGACAAATTCTCTTATCTTTAGAGAGTATCAAGTCTTCCTAAAGTAGAACCATATCTCATGCCTTCCTGGTAATTTACCCTTTCTCAAATATGGTATATGCCTTAAACAGTAATTATATTTGTAGTATCTTTTGAGTAAATAAATAAACTGATAAACTAATAAAAACCCAACTTGATCTACTAAAAAACAATGCTTTAATTTTTTTTGATCGTCATTAAAGTAGGGCTAACGTCATTATTTGGGCATGTCATAATGACTTTTCACTTTGAATTATATAATTTCTATTACCGCACCTTTTACAAACCTGTTTGAATATTCAACTACAAGGGCCCAATGCCCTCTATATATTAAATTTAAGACACCTACAAATTATGAATAAGATTTGCCGTTTGAAATTAATTAAATCGTAGTAAGTACAATCATACATGCTGTAAAACTTTCCCGCCATAAATGTTACTTAATCTGCTTACCATATAAAAAATAATAACCTATGTACGAGTACATGCCTCTTTGATTACCACAATCATAATCAGTTTTTGTTTTAATTGATGTTCGTGTCAACTCTTTCCAAGGTTATGTCGTAATATTTTTTGTAATGGAGATAGTATCGATACTTATCAATTATTAAATTCATAAAGTCATTAACAGCATCATTAACAGGTGGTAAAGAAACTATTACCAATTAAAAATGATTGGTAATAGTTTCTTTACCACCAATAATATTTTTCAGTATCATTTCTTAATTTAGATATCTTTCTCTCTTTTGACAATATCTGTAACCGATTCAGTTTTGATAGATTGAAATTTGAACACCCTGCCATCAACTTTGGCTTCTCCAGATTCTAAATACATATTCTTCGTCAGCCTATTCCCGTCCAATCCTGGGCGACCTCCTCCATTTGGTTCTACGCAACTCTGTCTCGCAGATTTCATCCAGGTTATGCAGACGTGTCGGTTCAGGTCATCCTTCCATTGTGGTTGCAGTCGCCCTGAATTTCTTTTTGCGGTCTATGGTCTCCAGTCAGTAGTCTTTTCGTCAAATTTTCATCCGAACTTCTGACTACGTGACCAGCAGATTGTTAATTAAGAGTCACTATGCGGTGGATGATGTCAGTTTTTCTCTGACCGTATCGTTTTTGACTCTGTATTTAAGGGTTATTCCTCTTTGGGACACTCGCAGCTTGTAGGTACCTTGTTTGGACAATATTACAGCTAGCAAAAGATGGATGCTAAGGCTTGATATAAACTGTAGAGCCATCTAAGAAGAATTATATTCTGACTGATCTGAGAAGACATTGCAATGCTGCAAATCGATTAAACTTACAAGGGGAGGGCACGACATAGGAAATTGTCTTCGAAATGGGATTTTTTCAGATTCAAGTACTCCTTAAAAGTCGACGATAGTCAGAGTAAGAAAATGCAATGGCTAGCCATTTTCTAGAAAAAGCCCTTGAAATTTTCACCATTTTAAAATTATATATTAGAAATAATAATAATAATTAAAAAAAACAAGAGCATGATTCCGGATTTGAACAGGGACTCAGTCAGTCAGTGGGATAGAGAAGGAAGGTAAGCTATCCGCTTAGCCACTGAAATGTTAAAATATAAGTAACAGTGGACACTTTGAAGGCTCTTTTCTAGAAATTCGCTGGACTCACCGTTCATAGTCAAAGTAAGGAAATTCTTACTTTGACTATGAACGGTTCTTAGGGGGTACTACAATCCTACAAAACCCAATAAGAAGTAAATTTCTTATATCGCGCCCTGTAGATTGGTTAGATTAAAGATGATCACTTGTACTTTGATTTGTGACTATTTATCTTAATTTAGAAAGGAATATTATTGGAAAGGAGATTTGGTGGGCTGTTGGTATATGTGGTCTTGATCTGTCTAGTCCAGAGTATTTTTCTGAAGGAGAATCAGTTGTTTGGTATTCGCGGCGCCTGGGTGAGTTCGAATCGTAATTTATGAGCTATTTTATTGTCAACTTGTATGAAATGTAAATGGAGTCCTACGTAAAAACGTTCATAAATTTTCAGAATGCAATCAACTGTAATCGGGATTCCCGATTATATATGCAGTCTGGCCTGGTGTCAGACCCACCCAACGTTTATGACTGTTCATTTTTCATATTTTGCAAGAATTTGATAACTAACTGGATGAGTAAGAAGACTGTTATTGGATTGTTTGTATGGAATGATGGCTCACCTTGTCCTTGGTAAAACGGACAGAAGCAAGCCTCTTTGGACCAAGAGCGATAGTGATCGATTATCAATGTTTTTTTCCATCTACGTATCTATTCAAAAACATCTTTGTATTCAATTTCATTGGATTTCTTATTCAAATATATCTAGTTAAGTATTTTTTTCTAATAGGCATATTATATTGTTAATCTATTTTTTTTCTTCTAAATTCGCCATAACTTTGTATTGCGGATTCATTGAGAAATGTTACTTTTCATTTGTACATAACAACAACTTTATTAAAAAAAAAAAATTAAAAAAACAAACATGTTTCGAAGAAGCCCTTTATCAGTGATATTTGATGAATGGCTTCTGTGTCCGAAACATGTTTATTTTCTAATTTTTTTTTAATAAAGTTGGTGTTGTTTACAAAGTAAAAAAATAATAATATCATTTTTTTTTCTTTTCAAAAACTAACTAACTATAATTTATGTACTACGTTTCCCCGTTGGGGGAGGCAGAGAGTATGGCCCGCCATTCTGATCTATCTTTACATAAATCTCGAGCTTCCTCCTTTATACATCGTCACATGCACGCTCGTCGATTTTTCTGACTTCAAATATGGTATGTGATTTATTAATTTGGTTATGCCATATTATCCTCGGCTGTACTTTTCACTTTTTTCTATTCACACTGCTTGTATACAACTTTTTAAAAGTTTTTCTTTCATCTATACGTTTCATATGTCTAAACGGTTTTAGAAATTCTTTTTTAATGTTATTTAGGATGAAATCATCTGCCTTATATTTAATTTCTTCCTTATTTCATCGTTCGATATTTCATTGTAAAATATTTTCCCATACTTACATAAATCTTGTTACAAGTTTCCGACTTACGAGAGAGTAATTAAAATGTCAGGTACTCCTTCCGCACATTGAACTATATAAGAATGCTATTGTATTGATTGGAAATCGAGAAAAATATGTCTGATCAAAAAATACTACACGATTGCTCTAGATCAGGGGTCTCCAAACTTTCCAGCCTTCGGACCCTACTGATTACTCCAGTAAATTCCAAGGCAAGTGGAAAATCACAATTACATAAATCTCATTAGTATTTTATATGTTATAATGTTGATATATTATATGTTTATGTGTTTATATATTATAATGTTTTTTCTCTTTCTAGGAATGCGATAGAGTCGGGTGGAAGGTTCCTTGAGACCCTATGCACCACGGAGGTGTGACAGGACAAAAAGAAGAAGAAGAAGAAGAGATATAATAATGTTAGTTGGACACATGGAATGAAGAAAGAATGGTAAAAAACTATATGTTAACGTTGTGAATGGAACTAGAAATAAAGTAAGACCGAGAAATACGTGGCACGATCAAATAAATAAAATATTGAATATCGGCCACGTAAGGAGTCTGAGAAATGACACGATGTATAAATTTTGATGAAGCGAGAGAAATAATGTCAGGAAAGAAAAGTTTGGCAGTCTATTCATTCTGATTACCCCTTCGGAGTAGACTAATTTTTTTAAATTGTTTTTTTTTTTTTTTTTAATTTTTGTTTAATTTTTTTTTAAATTACTGCAACAGAAATTGATTGTAACACCCGATGATCAGAACATCAGTTGTCGAAACAACTGTAGCGACAGCTTCATTAAAATGAAAATAAATAAATAGAAATCAAATTTAAATTGGCATGGCCAAATGAATCAAATATTGGATTTTTCAATGTTGAGGAAACCAGTGAAGTATGTCAGAAAAGAACAATGTGATGATCCATTTCTGCATACCCCTTCGGAAGAAGGAATGATTTTTAATTACGAGTAGTTATTATACTTTATTTTATTTTATTTCCGACATGCTCGTATTTCGGCAGCTCGCTTCGATCATGTGGTTCATAAGAATGTTTCTCTATCGTTATTTTTTATAACATAGCATTCATTCGATTATAAATTTGGTAATTTTTCATTATCCTAGCCAAGATTTTTATTTTTTTAATTATTTTTTCAGTAAATTCTATAACTGTTACTTTTTTTTTAACATTTCCAAGTTAATTGATTTGTTCCTAATATAGTTACGCATAATACACTCATTTTGTTTAGTAATTTTATTCTGCTTACGTCATTCTTCAATTTACAATATAAATCAATATTCCTGGACCCTGTATTATTTATATTTATATTTATGTACAGATCACCATACATTTACTTGTTTCTTTATTTTGTTTAAATTAAAATTTTCAAGGGAATCGAACCCAAGATCTTTTGTTCTGATTTCTTTCATTCGGTATTTGTAGTGATTTCGGGAACATTTTCCATTGAATTTTCTCGTACTAGAGTGCTAGTTCTAATTAAAAACAGAGAAACCAAAAAATACATATGATGAAAATCGCTACGAACATACATTCGCTTAAATTTTAAACGCAAAAACAAAATAAATAATAATCATACATTTGTGAAAATATATTTATTAACAAAAAATAAAAAATAAAAACAAAGCAATGGTTTATTTGTTAAATAATAATTAATGCACATTGCATTTTGTGGGTGTGAGAGAAAATATGAATTATTAACAAGTTATTCATATGTAGTGCGGTAAATCGTTTATGCAAAACAAAACATTGAATTTAAAAATCCAAAAATGCTTTTTTTTCACATACTCGTATAATCGTTTTTCATAATCAAAATCAGATGAAGTGATTTTTATTTATTTCGATAAATTTATTGAGTGAATTTCATGCCAAAAATTAAAATGATGTTATATAAATAATTCACTGTGACTTGCTATTTCAATTTAACTGATGTCATGGCATTCAAAAATTCAGTTCGTTTGTTTATTAATAATCCTATATTATATTACTATATACAATGTTGTTTGATGACTGCATCTGTAATAGAAAAAAATATAATTACTTAATTTTGACAGTAATTTTATAAACATATTTGATAAAATTCGCAACATTTGCATTCAATTGCATAAAAATAATACACAAATAGAGTGTGGTTTATCGCATTCATGTATAAAAATGTGTAGTATTTATTCTACAACATAAGAATTTATTCTACAACATAAGAATTTATTCTATAACATAAGAATATATTCTACAACATAAGAATATATTTTACAACATAAGAATTTATTATTCAACATAAAAAATTATTCTACAACATAATTTTTTTTTTATAATATGAAAATTTATTCTACAATGAGTTAGTCGTTACCAGGACCGAATCCAAATTTGTTGGCTTTAAGAACCAATCTTCTTGAATAGTTTAACATTTGGTTTAATAGCATTATTTTAAAAAGGCTACAAATTACCTGTGGAATTAACACATAAGATGATTTCTTCTACCACCATCCCTTGCTCTCCCATCCATGGTGGACCGGGACCTCCTTGATGATTGGAACGTGCTTGATGATTGGAACGTGCTTGATGACTTCAATTTCCTTGTAGATGGGGACCTTCTCCACGTGATGATGATGGACAGTGTGCACGTGGTATGGCACATGGATCACGTGGTGTTCACTAGAAATTAATAATAAAATAATTTGATAGTCACCAAAAGATTATTTAACGAACAATTCTAACACACCCACTGAAATATATTTTTAAATATATATTTGATTTCTTAGCATTTATTCAGTAATACTAACAATGAAATAACTGAAGAGATAAACTAGGCATAAAAATAAAAATTCAATCTTTTTTTTTTATAATATTGACCAAAATTTATAACATTTACTTTATTGTAGTCTTGTTAAAAATGGGTACATATAACATAGTTCTGCGGATAATAACACAAGCCACGAAAGCGAACGATTTCAAATTTGAGTACTCCTGCATGGTAGTGATATTTTTTATTAATTAAAACACTGTTTTTTCCCATTTCGTGTTTATTTTAAAGATATAAGACAATCTTTTGGAATGGCAAATATATGGAATGGCAATATTGTAATGTATTCTTGAAGCGTCAACCTATCATCAATATTATGTCGTAAACGCAGAATATTGTAGTGAGTAAATATATGCATATTGGAAAATCGAAATCACTTTCTATAAATACTTAAACGAGGCAATAAATTCAATAAAAAACGTATCATTTAGACATCATCTAAATCTGACCGCGAGACAACGGTTCTTTGAGCCCATTCAACACGCATACGCCCGTGTCTAATCTTGATTAAACAACGCCTCCAATGGGTATAAAATACCTGTCCTATTAAATTCGTGCTTTTACGTACAAACAATGAAATCGTTGAATATTCATTAAAAAAATTACTTTACTTATTACATTTAAATATTAGGATATCATTATATAACTTTTAACATTTTAAACCCATTTACATACGAGTTAAATATCATGTTTACTCGTATATGTGTAAACATGATATTTAAATCGTTCGTAATTTAAATAATACTACTTATTCTTATATTTTGAACGTTTACATATTAAAAGGTCAATTATTTAGGGTAGATTATTTTAAAAAAATATTCTTTTCAGTACCATTCCTTAGTTGAAAAATTATCTAAAATACTTTTTTTTTCGTGAAATTTAATTGTATCTCAATAGAGACGAAGATGCAAATAGGAAACTGAATATGGTTGATCTAGGTGTTTACAGGACTTATGACCTGTCATTGGTTGAGTTAAGCGCACGCTTTTATGTAATTACAACATTCCCCATTCCACCTATTTCTTTATGACCATATAAGACAAATTTTTGGAGGTTGTATATATGTTACAAATCTATGCTTATCTTCACATGTCAGTTTCAATACACCATCTATGTAGATTTGATTACATATGTAAATCATTTTGATTCAATTAAAAAATTCTTAATATAAGTTTTTACGTTAAATTTGGGTTAATTAAGTTCTATATCAAATTAGTTCTCGTGCGGTGAATGGATACCGAGTGACCAGTGATGTTGGCATCATCAGAGTTGTTTGTAACACCTGATGATGCCAACATTGGTTGGCAAAACAACTGTCGCGACATTCTCAAAAAGTTAATAGATTCAATCATTAACTTTGTACTATTTATTGTATTTCAATAAAATTTGAAGGTATTTTTAACTAGTCGTGCAGTGTTGGTAAAGGATTATTTTAGGACCATATAGTCAATATTGTCTGTCTATTTCTTGTCATGAATGTGAAACATCGATCAAAATCTTGCAGTTAAATCAATGATGTTAAAACAACGCCAGTTTTTATCGTCGATGTGTAATGATGGATAAACTTGTTTCAAAATTTGGCATAGCCTACCCGCCTCTGAGATCGGATGGGCTTGGTGGCATTGGTCAGAACTGGACCGATTCGGTGAGATGTGTAAAAGTGGGCCGTTTCTCTTTACGACCCCGAATCGGCCGGTCATTATGCAAGCGTGTGCTGTCATACCGGCGCATTTCGCTTTCGTGTAAGCACCCATATATCCTACGCAAGTAGCCGGAAGCACGCCTGCTTTAAGGGGAGACATTGTTACATAAACAGTTACAGTAAATTACACAACATTGACTACCATTTTCACCGTATTCATTCTAGCTAATGATAATGATAAATTGCGCCATAAGGATCCTCTACCTGTTCCTACCTGCATTTGCATTTCAAATCATTTAGACTTCCATCATAGATCTATGACAAAGATAAGATTAGTACCCAGTTAACTCCTCAAATGTCCTGCAATATTTTTCTTATAAATCAAATCAAATCAAAATAATGAAAACAAAAAATTTTGATAAAAAAAATATTTATTATTATGTATTTAATGTGCTTCCACTTGTGTTAATGTTCGAACGGTTTCGTGTAAGCACCCATGTATCCTTTCCGGTCGAATATAAACACAAGTGGAAGCACACTAAATACATAATAATAAAGAAATTTTGTATCAATTTTTTTTGGTTTCATTATTTAAAATGAACTTCTACCAAGAAATTTCAATTAAGAATATTAATTATTCAAATCAAATCAGTTAATTTCATCAAAAGACATTACAAAATTAAGGTTTAATGCATCTTTTGAGAACAGGTAAAATAATATATTGTACTCGTATATATAACGCATGAGACGTGATTCGACATTAGGAAGACGAGATACTCTCCAAAATCTTGTAGATTATTAGCCTTCTGAACGTACTTTACTAATATGAAAGACGTCGATCTCCCAGGAGACCGCATTCAGCAGATTAATTGCTCTTCCCACCGGTGTCACCAGGAGGAGTTAAAGGAGTAAGCAGAGAGGACAGACCGCCTTAGTGCTTTATCATTTGAATTTGTAGATAGCATATTTTTTTTATCTCATAATATTGATAGGCAAAACTTCGGATATCATCAAAATAGAGCACGAGAATATTTTGAATATAAGACAGCGAGAGAGGAAAACTACTTCATCACATGTCTTGCAATTTTTTTCTAATCAAATAGCTAACTAACCATCATGCAGTTTCCCCTTAGGAATAAGCAGAGAGGATGGCCCTCTATTATGCTTTGTCATTTGAATTTATAGACAGCATATATTTTTCATATCATAATATTAATAGGCAAAACTTCGCATATCATCAAGAAAGAGTACGAGAATATTTTGAATACAAGAGAGCGAAAGAGGAATACTAATTCATCAAATGTCTTGCAAATTTTATCATATCAACTAATTAACTAACCGTCACGCCGTTTCTCCAGAGGGATAAGCATAGTGCTCTGTCATTTAATTTTATATCAGCACATATTATTTATCTAACGATATTAATAGGAAAATCCCAAATGTCATCAAGAAAGAGTACGAGAATATTTTGGATACAAGAGGGCGAGAGATTCTGAATCTTACTTTGAATTTTATTCTATTTATTGTACGACAGAAGTGAAGAAAACTAAAGGAGATTAATTTAGTATGGTTAATTTTGAATTGTAACGTATGTTATGAAAATGATTTACATTAAAAGTTACAACTTATTACTGATAACGAACAAGGAACAGATCAAAGGTCTATAAGGAGAAGAAAAAGAAAAGAAGAACTGATAAAGAATTAACAGTGAACCGAGTTTTTAAAGGGGAGCAAATCTTCACTTTCGTGAATACGGGTTGCAACAAGTGTTTATTGAATGTTGTAAAATATATTTTATAAATAAAATTTTAAAGACACGTATCTATACTGATCATTTGCGAAATCGTTTATAAGGTGACACTCGATTAATAAAAAACGAATATATGACTGCACTTATCTTGGAGATGACGTTATTTCAATATCGTAAGCACATTATATTGCTAAACAATTCAAATCACCTTATGCCATTTTAAATAAGGTGTTTACTTGATTCAGAAATAAATATACATATAAGCACGATGTTTAGAATTTTTTAAAAAGACATAAAGTTTCACCTTTCGTAATAAAAATATTTAAAAGATTTTATTATAGAATGAAAATACATTTATGAATACATATTTTTTATTTTTCGCAACATTTTTTTAATTATTTTTATTAGGTACTCATTTATTACACTTAAAAAAAACTGTGTCATTGTTGTGAAAGATAATTGTAAAACAAAACCGCACATATTTAAAAAAAAATCACGAGTGTTTAAATATAAAAAGGTAAGTCTATATATTTGACATATTTTAATAGTAAAATTACGGAGAAAATAAACGTTTTTTTATAAAAACTGAATGATTTTAAATAATAATGTAATTATCAGAAGGCGTGCCGGTATTTATGCTTACATTTTTTTTCTTTATTAATTGAGAAATTAACAACTTACTGTTTGGAACCCCAACCCCAGGGTTCAGGAGCGGGGGCAGCGGCGGTCAGGGTGAAGAGAGCAACAAACAGGAACTGAAACAGGAATTTAAAATGGTAAATAAATAATTGTGACTTAAATTGTTGACCACCAATGACAAATAAATTTTAATGGTTTTGATCTCAACAAAGATGATTATTAAAAATATATATATTTGTTCATTGATTCTTGAACAATGATAATATTCCATATTATATAATTAACACGAATGAAATGTATGTTTTTTTTTAAGTTTTTTTTTATTTTATGGGAACGGCATAATTCGCTTAGTCATTATCAAATGTTCGATAGAGCAATAAGTTAATCGTTTTGCGAAGGTAATATAAAGAAACATTTAATGATGCCTTAGCAAGGCGAAACATGTCATTCCCAATAAATGAAAATACTTCTAGAAAATAGACATTTTCCGTATTAATTATTATTCATTACACTTTTTTTTAAATACAGAATTTAATATAATTAAATTATTGGTTTAGAAATAATTTTTATTTTATTTTTATTTAAATCGTATATTTGTTTTCTATACTAGTCACATTTTTAGAATATATTTTTATTATGGAATTTGGATAGAAAAATTGTTTTTTAAATATTTGTTTAAAAGTTATATAAAATAACTATGGATTGAAATCATATATATGTTTTTTATACTAGTCACAATTCTATAAAAAAAATTGAATTAGGATAAACAACATGTTTAAAAAAATATGTAAAAACTCACTACAAATTTTCCAATCATTTTGTTTATGTGTTTATATCGAACACTCGAAAATGCACTTAAAATCAGCTTCGATGCGTTTCTTTCGAAGTTTGTTGAAAATGTGATACTGACCTATTGATACAGTGAGCTTTATATAAGGGTACCGCGCAGTATTTTCAGTTGCACAACATCCCCCCACCTGCAGTCTACCCCACTAGGAACTAATTGCTAGGCAACTTCACCTGTTCGCTCGCTGGTACCCGCGCAACACCTGATGTTACTTTGAAAATATTCTGTTCTTTATTTCTAATTTTCATTTCAATACTCTTCGGACAAAATGCTTATAAAAAATTATAATTTTAATAAAATTTTATATGACGAATTTTTTTAAGAATTAAACCCATCTGTTTTATAGAAGTTTTATTATATTTTATGAAAATAACATATAACGCCTGTCTAAGGCATCATCAAATGCCAAATGGACATTTTATAAAGCCTTAGATAGGCGAAACATGTCAGTCGCATAAAATATAATAAAACTTTTAGAAAACATATGTTTACATTCATTATTAATTATTTAATATGGAATTTTCTATCATTATTCTAGAAACAATGAATTAAAACGCATTTAGAAGTTGTCATTATGGAATTTCACAATGTTAACGCCTTAAGTTTATATAAAAATGTTTTATTATTATATATTTCAAGAGAATTGGCTGTTTCATTTTGCTTGGGCTACGAATGTCTACGAATTATGCCATTACCCTAAAATATAACAAAACTTCAAGAAAACCGACATTCTCATTCATATTATTTAATATTGTGGTGTTTTACGAGAGTTCAAGAAACAATAAATAAAGATGATAAAAAACACAAATTTTTCGACTTTTTAAAGCTTAGTATTCTCTGTTGTGTGTACTATGGTAAGTTTCTTTTTAATTCATTATAAAAATGTAATAATATAAAGATGTATGTCAGAATGTAAAAATAAACACAAGTTTCATAAGAACGATGCTTTTAAAAACATTATTATATTATTTACGATATTATTATATTTTATTGCATTCTCTCGTATCATATTCTCGATTTATCTAATATGTGTGATGTTTTAAAAATCTATGATTATTTTATTCTGCAATTGAATTTTAATTTCAAATTGAACGTCTAAGAGATTCGCTCTTTTTTCCAAACACATATTTTAATTTAACACAAAGACATAATTTAGTAATTGTATTGACATAAATAAAATACATTACATATTTAATCGTATTACATATTTTATCTATTGTTATATGGTCATATAGTGATAGAATAACAAAAGATCTATCTATAGTAACACCCTAAAATATAATTGGACCTTTTGAACCGAAAACATTTAAAATACCATAAAATATTCTTACTTATGGAATCGGATGCGTGGAACTGGCAAAATATCGATTAAAATAGAAAAAAATCACTAGAAAAGAGATATCTTAGACGAATGTGTAGAAAATCTATATATGATAGATTGTCGAATAAAAATATGAGAAGTAAATGCAATGTGAATGAAAGTTTAATTAACAAAAATAGTGAAAGGATCATTAAGATTGTTTGGAAACATGGAAAGAATAAATGAAGAAAGAATAATAATAATAAAAATTATTATATTTTAATGATGTAAGCGGAAATAGAGAAAGACCGAGGAAAAACGTGGCACGATCAAATAAATCTAATATTGAATGTTGGCCACGTGAGGAGTCGGAGAAATCGATGTCCGTTCATGACACGATGGATGAATGTTGAGGAAGCAAAATAATTATGTCAAGTGGCGGTCCATTCTTTCTCCCTACCACTTCAAGGAGACGGGATGACGATTAATTAGTTTGTTAGAATATTCCATTATATTATATTTCATATCCATAATATACCATAACAATTTTTGTATTTATATACTCATGGATTTACAAAATGATCTATTTTTCTTCTTTTTCTCCTTATAGACCTTTGGTCTGTTCCTGAAATCAGGCTGGCCTCTCTTGGGAGGTTGACTCCCAACTATCTCTCCATCTCTTCGGCGGTCTTCCGGGGGCACGGCAGCCGGCAAATGATCTCGTATATATAAAATTTTCCAGGAAGTATGTATGTAAAAGTGGAAGAATTGGATCTGATATGAAATCACCTATCAAAGTTTATTTGTCTTTACATATTTCAATGACAACTGATATCTTTAAAATACTTAAAAATTATTTGTGAAAGTTCATTGTTAATAATGATTTGTTTTAATACCAGATGTTTAATATTTTAACATTTAACAGTGTTGAAGTATCGTTATGTATCGTCCGAAACAGTGGATTATCAAAAAAAAACATTATACCCTATACCTACTCAGGTAAGCGAAAATAAACAGTTTTGGTGACATAAATGCATCAATGAAATAACCCCTTTGTTATGAGATATAGATATATAATAAAATATTTTTTTTTTAAAATCAAATTTATTTCGATGTTATCTATTTTTGGTTTTTATTTCAAAAATATTGTTCTCTTGCGCTTACAGATAAGTATAGAAACCGCTTAGCAGTAAAAGTAATGTTATTAAAATAAAAATATGACAAAAAAACATATAATACATAACTAAGAGTAAGGGTAGTATTGAAACCGGCTATAAAGAAAAGCGACGAGTGAATAAAATAATGAAAATATAAATTTTAGCATAGTTTAAGGTAATCAAATGATTTTTCTGAAATCTCTTGATGGAAGTTCATTTTAAATAATATTATAATTAAATAAAACGACGTTTTTTAACTACTTCCACTTTTGTCTTTATTTAGACAGCGACCGGTTTCGCCAGGCTCGCTGGCATCAACAGACTGGTCTGTCTGGTATAGTTTAAGGTATTGCTTATCTTCTACCACTTATGAGTAGACTTTGTGGCATGTTTATTAACGAGGATTGGTCTTCTGCGAAGTCGATTCCCAGCTGTCGATCCTTCTCTTTGGTGGTATACCCGGGGTTCGTCTACCTTGGGGTTGGCCGTGCAACATAATGAAAGAGAGTCTGGATGGATCCGTCCTTCTCACGAGTGCATATTAATATATTCTCCTTTGCCTCCCCAATCTAACGACATCTTCGATCACGCATATCTCTAGTGACACCGGTTGGAAAAATTATTAATTTGCTAAACGCGGTCTCCTCGGAGATCGACGTCTTTCATATTAGTGAAAGTACGTTCAGAAGGCAAATACTCTTGATTTTGGAGAGTATATTGTCTTCCTAATGTCGAACCATCTCTCATGCGTTTCTGGAAGTATACTATATCTTCTGCTTCTTCTTCGTCAGCCCTTATCGGCCCACTGCTGGACATAGGCCTCCTCCCTTCCCTTCCACTCGTCTCTATCTCCTGCTAGCCGTAGCCACATTTCCCCTCCCACGGCAGCAATGTCGTCGGCCCACCTTTTTTGCGGCCTGCCGACGTTTCTCCTATTCTCCCATGGTCTCCACCTTATTATTTTCTGGGTCCATCTATCCTCACTCTGTCTCGCCACATGACCCGCCTATTGCCACTTCAGTCTCGCTAGTCGTTCCATGATATCCGTTATTTTTGTTCGGCGTCTAATCTCCTCTTTTCTGATTCTATCTCGGAGACTGACGCCGAGCATATGTCTTTCCATGGAACGCTGCGTGACTCTCAATCTTTCTACATTTCTCTTGGTGAGGGTCACAGTTTCCATTCCATACGTCATCACCGGCACTATATACAATATATTATATTATTTTACCTGTTCTCAATAGATGCCTTAAACCTTAATTTTGTGATGTCTATTGATGAAATAAACTGATTTAATTTGATATTTATCCTGGAGTTCGTTATTATATTGCGTAATGTTTTACTGATATAATCAAAATAGTAGAATATTCAATAAAATAAAAATGCTTTCACTAATACTCGTAATATATCGTTCATGTATTATTCTCGTGTACTTTAAAAGTTTTTTTTACATGTTGTGTTTTTTTATTAAGTTCGCTTTATTACTGGAAAGTCAGTAAATACGTGGGATTTCGAATATTTGAATTGAGTAACGCGTGCTAATGGTAATATTTATGATATTATGATAATGTGATCAGGCTTTTGAACCGCTGAATGTGCTTATAATTACCATTATGGATTTTCTTGGTGTGATTTACGCGTAATGATAATTCTATAAACACAATATTTAATATACTTGGACACATCTTATAATACAACAAATTCCATAAACTACGTGGTTAAATCTGTAGTCATAAATCTGAAAATATTATAGCTACTGGTGAACTTCTATACAAACTAATCAGACATGTGGTATGTTTGTGATACAACGAATGTAAAGATAAACGATCTAGGGACGACTCGTAATCGGCAGGAGACATTAAAACTCTGTAGGAACGGTTTCAAGAGAAAGAAGATAAAAAGTTTTATTTAAAATACAAATTCAGATGAAGTATATGTTATTTTATCAATAGGTTTAAAATACAAAATGAAGGCTTAAGAAATCTTTTGAGAAAAATATGGGCAAAATTAAAATGAAAATGGACAGGGCATGTCGCCAGACAGTGAATTGATTGATGGGCATTATTATGGTGACATTATTAATTTTAATGTTCTACGAATAAACTATTTTCTATTTAATTTCCTTTTGTGATAGATTCATAAATTGATACGCGGATATTAACTAAACCTATTATTTAAATATATTATTAAATGCTTTTATTAAAAAAATTAAATTATATATACATGTTTCGGACGAACAGAACATCTGTCAGATCATGTAAACAACAATTTTATAAATATGTATCTTTACTGAAGAAGGACTGTTTGTCCGAAACATGTCTATATAATTTTTTTTAATAAAAGTGTTGTGTGACAATGTGTATAAAAAAGAAAAATATAAATAAACCATCATAACAACACAAAGTATGGCGTATATAGAAGGTATTATTAAATAATTCATTATTAAAAAGTATCACCAAACCTACAAGCAAATGAGTCAAAATTTCTACAAAAGTAACAAACCATCACGCCGTCTCTCCAAAGAGGTCAGCAGAAAAAATGGAATGTCACACTTTTATTCCCTGACATACTTATCTCGCTTCCTCAACATTCATACAAAGTGTGATGTACGCACGTCTTTTTGTCCGACTCCCCACGTGCCCGACATTCGATATTTGATTTCTTTGATAGTGCCACGTTATATTTCCTCGGTCTTCATCTATTTCTTATTTCAATTACATGGTTAACATATACTTGTTTTAACATGCTTTCTTCATTCATTATTTCTATGTGTCCAAACCATCTTAATGTTCCTATCATTTTTTTGATTACTCTTTCATTCGCACCGCATTCACTTCTAATATTTTCATTTGACACTCAATCATACACAGTTTTTCTACACATTCGTCTTAGAGATCTCATGTCTACTGCATTTATTATGTTTTCATCCTTCTTTAGCCAGTTCCATGACAACTATAAGTAAACAATTCACTTTGTTGCCTGCCCCAACCCTTCTTTCAATATCACTCTCCACTCGCCCATTCTTTATTTACATACTACCTAAATATAAAAACTCAATTACTTGGTCCAGATTTACACCATTGCCGATTATGTTACAGTCTGTCATGTTCTTTTTCGAAAATCATTACTTTAGACTTGTTCACATTCATCATCAGATCATTTTGCATGCATACCTCATACATACTTGTCACCAGGACGTGTAGTTCATGCTCGTTGTCTGCAAATAGGACGGCGTCATACGCATACAATAGACAGCTTACTGACACTCCGCTCACAGCTACAAACTCATATACATACTTGTTCCAGATTTTCACCATTCACGCTATGTCTGTCAATATTTCTGCAAAGAACAATATTATTTAATTATTTTAAATATGTTTTTAATAATTCTTTCCATTCAATTAAAAATAAAAATAATTTACTACTTAGTTTACAGCTGTTAAAATTATTTTTAGTAATTTATTTCGAGTGCTTTTGTTCCAATAACAATCTGAATAATTTCTTTGATATCATTTTGAAATTCTTGCTGGAATTGGGTGGTTTTAAGTGCCTAATTACAATTAATTAGACACAAACATAAGAAGCTGTCAACATGTGCACCATCAAAAAGAACTATATGATGTGTTATGTTAAGTTTTTTTTGTATCATTGCTTTTAATATGATTTATTTTAGATTTATTTTGTGGACGTTTTAGTTACTAAGTGTGGGCGGGAGATGCCTTTTGGTGGTGATGAGATTCGCAATCCATCACACCGCGTTTCCCGCGGTGGCGAAAATCGAAGGATGGAGTGCAGCATCGGTTAAAGTGTGGCGGTCCATTCTTTTTGCCAACCTCTTCGGGAAGACGGGGTTTATTTTTTTTTTACTTTGCTACTTTATTTTTGTGATATTCTAACGTCATGTGAATGAACTGAAACAAATTATTACCAAATCTTTTTACAGAACATTACGCAATTAGATGTAAATTTATTTTAATTATTTATATGTAATAAATTAATGTCCACAGTGACTTGGGAATAATCATAGTTCAGCGTCGCGGAACGTTGGCCGCGCCGCAGAGCGCACTTGACTATACTTTGTAGTGTTCCGCTCGCAGTAAAAAAAACATTTCTTTGCAAATGATTCACGGTTGGATGGTTTTAGCCAGAATGAATCCGAATCGCAGGTCGTAGACAGTATGCGTCTATATACATATAGTATGCATCAAGTAAATAATGTCATAGATTAAATGATGTCATCTACTTGCGAAAGTGAATCTATGTCTGTGTTAACCTGTAAAATATACGTTATTTTGTGTTTTATTTTGTGAAATATTATAGAATATATCATTCGGTGGAGAAGTTTCAGAAGAAGATAACGGAGGGACAATGTAGCCAGAATGGATAGTAACAGACTCGCATATACAACCGCTTACGAAATCCCAACCGGACACCATCCACCTGGAAGACCACTTGAGAGATGGAGGGATAGGTGGCCCTTATCAGCCGAGGAGTTATGAATATCTTATCTATTAAAAGAAGAAGTTTATTTTTGAAAATATACAAGGAAGTTTTTTGTGTTAACTGCATTATACCTTTTTCCCGATGATATAAATGTGATGTCGATAATTTTTATGGTTTGTTTAATAAATTAAAATGATAACGGTGTAAAACATTCGAAAATAATAACCATTGATAACTTACTAACTAACTAACCATTACGCCGTTTCTCCGGAGGGGTAGGTTGAGAGGATGTTGTGCTCTACGTGATACGCACCCTCGTCGATTTTTCCCACTTCAAAATTCAGTAATTGAAAATAAAACTTGTAGAAAACAGACTTTTTCTTTCGTATTAATTACAAAAAAAAACATTGCTTTTTTTCGCATCTTCCATACTCGTATATGACCCAAAACAGGTGATATGCGTTATTCTCGGTTTCTCAAGATGGAGTTCTAAAACAATCTATAAATAAGACTAAATAAATTAAAATGTCAAAAGGGCGCCTCGTGGACATGAAAGGTATAAGAAATATGTTAAATGTTTGGTTTTTCACATAAAAAGTAAGTGCAGAGTGATATAATTAAACATCTGCTACTAGGTTCCAACTGGTTAAAAGGTAATTTTTTGAGATAATTGAATGATTTTTCTGAGATCCCTTGATGGAAATTCATTTTAAATATTACTTAAATAAAAATGTGTTTTTTTAACTACTTCGTCTTTTGTCTTTCTTTAGACAGCGACCGGTTTCGCCAGTCATTTGCTTCCATGTCATTCTGTCCTGTGCCGACTGCATCCAGGTTATTCCGACGTGTCTGTTTAGATCATCCTTCCACCGTAGTTGCGGTCGCCCTGCACTTCTCTTCGCCGTCCACGGTTTCCAAGCTGCATCATATTATGTAACTTAAAACATGAAAGAAAAGTTATAATTTTTTTTAATTACTTATATATATAAAAAAAACATTATTAATCTGATTACCTTTTAAGTAGTAGAAAATATTGAGTAAATGTTTTGTTTTGGATGCTTATTTTAAAATCAAATATGTGTTTCGCTTGAGAAGTTTCTACGTATTTGATGCGTGTAAACTAATGTGTGTGCAAGGCAATAATTAATAACCTATTACGGGAATACAACAGTTTGAGTAAATAAACGAGTACCAGAGTTGCGTAAGAACCCAGCATTATATAAATGCAGAATTTAGTGTTACATTTATGATAAATTATCACTCTCTTTCACAAACACTTTAAATAACACGGTGTTTTAAATATTTACTAATTAACTTACAATCACGTCAAAAGGGTAGGTAGATAGAAAACACCGCCACACAGTTCTTTCATGCGAAACATGTCACATTAATTATAATAAAACTCCTAGAAAACAGACTTTTTTATTCGTATTAATTATGTAATATTGAGATACACTATTGTTTAAGAAATAATAAATATTGGTGAATACATTAATAAACAATTAAAATCATAGTTAAACCTGTTATTTTAAACTTTTTTTTAAAAAACTTTTTAAATGTATACGTTTATTAATAGTATTCTTCTTCTTCTTTGATGGCCCTACAGTCCATATCGAGCCTTAGCCTCCAGTATTCTTCGCCTCCAACTCCTCCTGTCCTCTTATCTGACACTCGTAACAATTCTGCCCCATCTCCCCAACTTCATCCTCCCATCGCAGCCTTGGTCGTCCAATTGGTTTTCTACCACCTGGGTGCCACTCCAGCAATCTTTTTGGGGTTCGCGATGACGGCATCTTCTGCACGTGACCGGCCCATCTCAGTCTATTCAGTCTGACCTGGGTGGAGAGACTGGGAGCTTTGTAAATATGGTACAGCTCGTCATTATGTCGCACTCTCCAGCCTTCACCGTCATTCACAGGTCCCAGAATTCTGCGCAGCACCCTTCTCTCAAAAGTATCCAGTCGCTCTGCGGATTTCGCTGTCTTTGTCCACGCCTCACATCCATAGGTCACTACTGTAAATAGTATTCACTTTATGTAATTACAGTTTTGCTTCATTACTATAAAACTATCTAACAATCACGCCGTCTGCCTATCGGGTAGGTAAAAATAAAGAACCGCCACACCTTTCATTCATGACATACTTCTTTTGTCTCTCTTGGGCATGCCAGGGACCAATAGTCAGGGAAAGATGGGTTCACAATAACCTTTTTCTTCAAACATAATTATTCTTTGAAAATTACGTTGAAGAGAATCCGTCTTTAGGTTCAGGATAATTATCGTCGACAGCGACAGCACAGACTGTTTTATCTCCCAACATGCAGAACCAACCTGCCTGTGATGATGCCGGTTGGGTAAAATCAAACTGCTGAACACGATCAATTCGGAGATCGACGTCTTTCATATTAGTGAAAGTAGACAAATACTCTTGACTTGAAGAGAGTATCTTGTATTCTTAAAGTAAAACCATATCTCATGCATTCCTAGTATTTTACCTGTTCTTAAATATATGCCTTAAACTGTCAACATGTTTGTAATGTATTTTGTGAAAAATAAACTAATTTGAATTTGAATTTGAAAAATTCCAGAATTATACTTTAAATTTATTATTTATTTTAACGATTGGTTATAATGACTAAATGTTTCGTGAAAAATAAATTCACATTAGTAAAATAATCAGAATTTCAATTGACACTATGTTAATTTAATGTTTGCAATATTTAAATTTTCATATTACCAAAGACTTTTAAATAACAAGTTGATAATAATGGATTTTGAATCTCAATTTTAATATTGTTATTCAAATCCAACCTGTATGTAATTATGTAAAAAATATTTTTTTATTTTATTCAACGGTGTAAATATATATTGCGGATAAATCACACTCTCTGTAACTAAAAAAATATCGCTTAATCTTACGGCATTTTGTTGTATAATATCTAGACATCGTCCTGTCGATTCAAATCGCCTAGAATGGAACATTTGAACATCGAACACACAAAAACTGTCTAATGAAAAATAAGAAAGGAATGTGAGGCGGATGAATCCGTCTTAAATAAAATTAAGAAAAGTTCACTAAGATGATTTGGATATATGGAACTAATGGATGAGGAAATAATGGTAAAAAATATATACAAAAGTAGTGTAAAGATATGGCATGACCAAATAATTCAATTACTGAAAGGCAGCCATATTCAAAGTAGGAACAATCGATGTCACGATGTGTGAATGTAGAAGAAGCGCCAAAGTTATGTCAGGATTGAAAGGTGTGACGGTCAAACCTCTCTGCCTACACCTCCGGGAGAAACGGCGTGATGATTAGTTACGTGCTTAGTTAATTAGAATGTGCTAATAACTTTTAAGCTATCATTTTTTCCAGCAAACCGATAATTTTATTGTAATTTTTTTTAATCCACATTAACGCCATTATTACACATAAAAAAACAATATAAAATATTATTTATTATTACTGTTAAAATTTAAAACACTGTTATAATATCACGATTTCTTTTTATTTACTGAGAGTGTCGCGACAGCTGTTTCGCCAACCGATGTTGGCATTATCAGGTGTTACAATAAAACTTTTGTGTTGGAGTTTTATTGTAACACCTGATGATGCCAATCTCGGTTTGCGAAACAGATGTCGCGACACTCTCAGTGAATAAAAATAAATTGTGATATTATAACAGTGTTTTAAATTTTAACATTAATAATGTTGAAGTATCATAGTATTTCGGCCAAAATAATTGACAATTATTTATTATAATGAAAACGCGATTGCTTGGCGATCACTGCAGCGAAGACATATCTGTCCTGCGCCACTTGGAACAGGTTCTGAACTCATTTCTGTCCATTCTCTTAACATATCTAATATTTCGCATCCAGGACCAACCTTCGCAACCTTCTTTAAATTTATTTCGCACAAAGCGCACTAATCAGATAAAACAAACTATTTGAATCAATTTAAAACTTCAAACAATAAATAATAATTAAATAAAACGATGTTTTTTAACTTCTTCCACTTTTGTCTTTATTTAGACAGCGACCGGTTTCGCCAGGCTGCTGGCACGACAGACTGGTGGTTGACCAGTCTGTCGATGCCAGCGAGCCTGGCGAAACCGGTCGCTGTCTAAATAAAGACAAAAGTGGAAGTAGTTAAAAAACATCGTTTTATTTAATTATTATTTAAAATGAACTTCCATCAAGAGATTTCAGTAAAATCGTTTGATTATCAAACAATAAACTTAAATGTGGTTGTTACTAAGGATAGACCGGACTGTAAAGCAGTAAAACGATGTGCCAATGGATAAAAAGAGGTTAAGTGTTTTACATTATCATGTACTCGTATGTAGGTGAAAAAGTGTAACAATCATTCAACATTTTTGCAATTGAGTGTATTAAAAAGGAACCACCTGTTAGGCGGTTAATTAGAATATTATTTTAAAAGTTATCGTTTGGTAATTGTTTGAATATGGAATTAGGAGATCATTTCGCGTTGTAAATAATGTAAATTTTATTACCTATGAATAATTTATACCAAATGCTTTCTTATTTTGTTAAATCTCTTTACATCATTACGATCCAAATCGATGTTAAGAGTATAGTTATCATATTGATTATCGTGACATGTGATAGGTAGCTAATATATAGCCATTTTAAGTGTCACGTGAATTCGGCACCAGACCAAATACATTGTGACACTCACACTGACAACACCGGGATTCGAACCCGGGACCTTCTGGGTGGCTATCAAATCACTTACCAATCATCCACGAAGGTCGTCAATGTATGATAGAGGAAAGATTGGATAACCTTCGTATATTTAGCTAAGTTATTTGTACATCTGATGTTGATAATGATTTTATGATAATAAATTAATAAAATCAAAGTTTCGGAAGAGACATGAAGGAAATTATACACAAACTCGAAAAGTTTTCAATTTTTTATTACACAACAACAAAAACAAACCATAGCGGTGTTTCTCTAAAAAGGGTAGGCAAAGAGAATAGACCACCACTCAACTCAATTCTGACATACCTCTCTAGCTTCATCTGCATTCTTACAGCGAGTCATACACGCTCATAGATTCTTCCGACTTTTAAGCGACCGTTAAAAATTTATTAATTTGTTCATGTCATGTTTTCTTCTGTCTTCCTAGACTACGTACTTCATTCATATCGTTAATGTATACTTTTTTTAACCATTATTTTGTCATCCATGCGTACCATGTGATCAAACCATCACAATCCTTTCATTATTTTATTCATAATACTTTCTTACCTTATGTAAGCATTTGAAATTCCGTCGTACATCGTTTTAACACACATACTTCTAAGGGATCTTATCTCTACGGCTCTTTTCCTTCCCAACACGAACTCCATACTTCTCATATAAAATTAAAAGTTAGTTTTATTTTTAATAGGACATTTGAACATTCGCGTAATCTGCAAACTGGTTTATCACACAATATACCCAATAAATCTAAAGATTTCAAGTGTCTAATACAATTATTTATGTTGAAATTTGAAGGCCACGGTTTTATTGCTTTAAAGTAATCAATAAATTATAAAGAAAAGTAATGTTTCAATAAAATTCGGACCGAACAACTAAGTTTTATCGTATTTTAACCCTGTGATTGCCGAAATCCGATATATCGGCTTTCGCTACACAAGCGAGAAGCATCGAAAAATCATATTCGTTTTAGACAGAGTGTAAGGGAGTGAATCTGTGCTATATTTGTATATATTTAAAAAAAAACACATTTAGAATTAAATGTAAAAAAGTGGTGTTATTTTGTAGTTAATGGGCACGACGTAAAAAAGAACAATGTACAGCAACAACAACAATGTCTATCAGTTTTGTGTCGATTACATATATATTACTCGCAGTGTCTGGACTCGGCTGGGAATATTTTTTGCCCACCGAGATAAAGCGAAATATTAATGCCATTAGGCACGGCTTATAAATAGGACTTTTTTACGCCGTGCATACGAAACTACAGTAGTGAGTTTTTGTATCGCCCTCGGACCAGAAATATATGAACACCAGCTACGTGCATAACAAAGAGGCCGACAAAGCTTAAGGGGTTAGGGGCAGTCAGAGGTATGAAAAAAACTAGTATTTTAAGTAAATAAAAATTAATGTTTTTAATTGAAATTTCTTAGTAGAAGTTCAATAAACACAAGTGGAAGCACACTAAATACATAATAATAAAGAAATTTTGTACCAAACATATTTTTGTTTTCATCATTTAAATAAAAAAATGTTAATAATTTAATTTATTTTATAAAACCAACAATACAAAATTATTATATTATCTTTTAACTTGATTTGATCCAAATTTGAAAAAATACATAAATTATATATTAAGTTATCGCCATATCTGTTGGACCCTGGATCCATTATAACTTTTTATTAAATAGTTAATCTAGTGCCTGATCGTAGGATTTTCATCTTTTTAAAAAATATATATTTTTTATAAACAATTAACTGTTGCATTTTTGAGAAAAATAAACTCAACTTCTTTCTTTTGAGAAAAATATACTCAAAAATGGAAAAACAATGTTAATTCTTAAAAATTCGTCATTGTGGAATTCCACAGTGTTAACGCCGTATAATATCTATAATTAAAAAGATTATATAAATAACACATTTTACTTTTAAATTACTTTCTCCAAATACGGGGCTATTTTGGCAAAGTTATCTCAAAAGTGCCGGCAACCAAAGGGTTTATTTATGTCTGTCGGATTTCAAAATATTTATTATCAAATATTTTTATGCGCTAATGGTGAAATTTTTCATAAAAGTTCTCACGGCGCCACTGGCAGAATGTGCGAAGTGAATCTGCGTGAACAGAAGGCGATTACATGTGTAGTTTATATGCCAAAATGGTTAATTGAATCGTTTACATACATTTTCTGTAATTAGATATATCATTGGTTTTGCAATAGCGGTTGCATTATTCGGCAGGAAGCGTTGTTACCACTTTTCATAATTTTTTCGGAAGCGATTCACAATGATACGATGGAATTCATTTCAAAATGATATAAATGACGTAACATTAAAATAACCCATTGTATGGGTTACAAAATTTACATAACAAGGTAGGTGTTAATACGAAATGCACAATGGATTCGTCCATATTATGATTGGATGTGATATTTGGATTCGAATAGATAAACTCCGTATATAGAATCGTCAAAATGGAAACTGCAATAACAAGTGGAATAAATCAACTGAGATATTCTTATAAATTATTTATAATTCATATTTTCTGTAATTTGTCAAATTCATATATTTTAATAGATAAATTTCGTTTGTGATTTACATAATATAGTCATTGTATACAATATATTATGTCGCCTCTTTGCAAGAATAACGTGTTATCTCGAAAAATTTAAAAATTTAAAAATGAAGTCTGAAAGAGACAACGTGACAACACAATATACCACTGCTGTGTTGTCTCTTTCTATCATAAATTCTCTGTTTTTCACTTTAAAAATACCATGTTTTTGTAGAAAATAATGTTGAACACGGCGGATTTGGTTTGCGAAATGTCACGTTATTCTTGCAAAGAGGCGATGTATTGCTTCTTCTTTTTGGGTTTGCTGGTACAATACCACCCCTTCAAAGAGACGGTATGGTGGTTAGTTATCTCACGATAAATTCACAATTGGTGATTAATGTGTGTAAAGGGTATCAATTTTGGTCCTGGGATGAAGGCATCCAATTTTTTTCCTTTTTTTCCTTGTATACAACAGGTCATTTGAACCCAATTACTGTATACATTTTTAAGCTATTATATTGATTCTCATGTCATGTGATAGGTAGCTAATCTATCGCCATTTTATTGTCACATGAATTCTACACCAGACCAATGACAGTGTGACAATCACACTGCCATCGCCGGGAATCAAACCCGGAACCTTCGGTATGAAAGTCAGAGCTCTCACCACTCTGCCACGATTTCTCTCTATCTCGTTGATAGTCATCCTGGTAGTCGTCAATCCTCTGGAGCCTTGTACATTACAATCTTAGGAATCCTCACTACGTCCATCCTATGAACGTAGCCTCTCCTGCATATTCTCATTAAATTTAAAATGCTTTCCCGCCAAAAAAATTCCTTCTTAAATCCAACCAGATAAACAAATCAATATATAGAAAGTTTCAATCCTGGGATTGGTTTGCAGCAATTTCTTCTATTCTTCTCATCCATTATTCCCTGTCTTTTGCGGCTCTTTTGAAATCTGCATATGATGAGCAACGCACGTCCACCAACAGGTCCTTAGGTACTCTCGGTGTGGGCGTCCCCTAGAGTTTGTCCCCTCAGTCATACCCTCCATTATGGCATGCAAGAGACCTTCTTGACGTATTACATGGCCGATCCATCTTGCACGCCTATCAGACAAGGTCCTTAGCAGGTGCCTTTCTCCTTCGATTGCTTGAAGAACTTCCTGATTCGTGATGTGATCTCTCCAGGAAATTCCTAATAGTCTTCTATAGGACCACACCTCAAAAGCCTCTAGTCTCCGCTTATCTCTTTCGGATAGGCAACATGTCTCGCAGCCGTACATCAAGATACTCCATGAGTTGGACTTGATGAGAATCAATAAGCAATTGATATAGCCTTAGACAGGCGAAAAATATCATTCACACAATATAAAAAAATTTAATACTTAAAATAGTCCATAAGTTACAAAAAATGTGCGGTAATCGACGAAAGACCGAATTACATAATTCGAAAATGATAGCAGGTCACAATTTGAATCAATTCATAAATCTACGAATAAAAATTATCGAAAGTTGTAATCACTCTTACACAACACAGCTACGCGTGTGTTGACATATCTGCCTACTCCGTTTTCAAATCGTTAATGTAAGCTGATAGTTACCCGTAAAAATCCGTTCAATAAAAAGATCTAATATGAATCATAGCAATTACAAGATTGATCTCATTTACATACATACTCGTTACGGACAGTTTCCGGGTCGAACCCTTCGAGGCAGATTCGTAAATGTTCGGGTTAGATCGTTTAATTAAGCATTTTATATAATTGTACATCTGTATTTCGTTATGCAACAACGAAAAGATTGATAATCCGTCCGCGTAGGTACTCTCTCGTACTGTCGCGTACCCAATCATTATTTCTGCTATTTTAACAAAATAACGTATTATTATTGCTAGATAAAATGCTTACGAAATAAATTATAAGGATTGCTGGTATCTAAGTATGACGAACCCCAATTATGGCTTACCGGTTATACACAATTTATATCCTCATACTGTATTAATCATCAAATGAAATCATACTTTTAATAAGTGCGCTATCAAAATAACTCTTCATTTTAAAAAATTATAACTTATTAAATACAACATGGAGCAATATTGCAAACCAACATTGGATACAACTGTAAAGGCTTAAAGATTTTTTCAAGTAAACAATTAAAAGATTTAAAAATATATGAAAAATAATAAACAATTTGTCTTTTATCCAGGAATATTTGAATCTAGTTTCTCTTCATCAGGGCAATACAAAATATAATTATAATTTCACGGTTAAAATACAAAGTGTTTATTTTATTTGACCATATATAAATTTAAACTGTCTAACTACAAAGTAAGTCATTAGAATATTTAAACCAAAGGTTCCCAAAGTGGATCCTCTGCGAGCTGAGGGGGTAATTGTGCCACTGGAGGAGTTGGGGAGTCCTGAGAAGCCGAATAGGGGCCATAAGGTGCGAAAATGTAACCTTATAAATTTTTTAAATCCGTTATTACACGATGTACACACGTATACTTTCTTCATCTGTGCTGTGCTTGCAATGATCCTTTCATAAAAATTTTGTCCGCTCTACTTATCTTCCTGATATTAGCATTTGAAATTCTGCGACACATTGTTTTAGCACATTAACTTTTTAACTCCTGCTCACGTCCTTCTTCTGCCAGCTCCATGATTCGCATTTTATTTTGGTATTTGCATTTGATAAATAAATTATCGTCCAGCAGACAACATATGCACCATCAAAAAGAGCGTAATGTGTGTTATGTTATTGTTATTTTATTTTATATCATTGCATTCTATATTATTTGTTTTAGATTTATTTTGTGGATGTTTGATCGAAGTGTGCGCCGGAGGTGCCTATTGGTGGCGATGAGATTCGCAACCCACCACCCGCGGGGGGCGAAAAGAGAAGGATGGAGACTTTAACCGGAGCGGAGTGCCGTATCGGTTAAAGTGGGGCAGTCCATTCTTTCTGCCTACCCATCCTAGGAGACGGCATAATGGTTAGTTAATTAGTCAGTTAGTTAGTTATAAATTAATTAATTTACTAACTTTGTATAGAAATACTAAATGTTAATTTATTTATTAAAAAGTTGAATTATATAATAATACAATTTAAATAAAAATAAAAATTCAACTGGATAATCGAATATTTCAACATTCAATACATATAATTCAGCATAGTTTTGATTATAATAATCTCAATGTTGCATTAATAGTCTAGATTTGAATAGTATGCTTTCTTCGTTATCTTTTAATCTGACTATCAATGAGGCAATTAGACAGTCAATTTTAATTTGCATATGTAGTAATGAATGCGGATTGGATGTCCGCTCTTGCGGCCAACTGGTCACCTGGCTATGGTTCGCACTATGATATTTTGTGTATTTGCAACCAGTTTGAATGGGCTCACCTCTGTGGACTAAATTCATAGTAATATGCGAAAATGGACGTCTCTAGGCTATCCTAGATAATGTTTGGAAATAATAAATCTCCTTCTGAAGATCCTTTATAATCAATTATTCGATATTGCATCAAAACAATGAGACTATTGCAATGTAATAAATCAGCATCATTAAATGACTCTTGCATTACGTTGACTTCGACGATCTTTCGAAGGTCCCGGATTTGAATCCCGGCGATGGCAGTGAGATTGTCATGTTTTTGATCTAGTGTAGATTGTAGATCATTTTTCTTAATTAAAAAAATATATTCACGCGACAATAAAATGGCGATAGAATAGCTACCGTATAAACATAACTAACTAACTAACTAACCATTTCATAGGTTTTTTACCATTCTTTCTTCATTCATTCTTTCCATATGTCCAAACCATCTTCATGATCCTTTCATTATTTTGTTCATGACACCATCATTCGCACCGCATTCATTTCTTATATTTTCATTCGACACTCTATCATACACAGAGTATCCACACATTCGTCTAAGAGATCTCATTTCTACTGCATTTATTCTACTTTCATCCTTCTTTTGGCAGTTCCATGCTTCGCTTCCATGCATAAGGGTCGGTAGAAGAACACCATTGTGCACTGCCATTCTAGCTTTTTTGGATAGGTTTTTGTTTGCGATGACAACTTTAAATGCACCATTCACTTTGATTCCTGCCCCAACCCTTCTTTCAATATCCCTCTCCACTCTCCCATCTCTTGTAAACATACCACCTAAATACACTAACTCAACTACTTGCTCCAAATTTTCACCATTCACGCTAATGTTGCAGACTGTCATGGTATCTTCCTTTTCAAAAATCATTACCTTGGACTATAAACATATAACTTTAAAATATAAACATTAAAATATTTTTATTTATTCTCAGATTAATAATACGTAACAATTCTTAAGCTATTAGAAATTTACAATTTTCTATTTAGTCACCAGTGTTGCCAAGTGAATTTTTTTTTATATAATACTTGTATTGCTTATACTGGTAAGTAGCGTCTATATTTATGTTTTTATATAAATACATTATAATGATTTTATTGCATAGAAAGCGTATACATATGCGTACGGAAATTCCGTTCCGGTGTTGGTTCGTGAGAAGCTATTTTTTTAAATATAGATACATGACAACAAACCAAGCCAATTGTAATAATATTACAGAAAAAAATATTTCAAAAAATAATAATATAATTTAATAATAAATTTTGTTTGTTCTTCATTGACAACATTATTACTGAATTTATTATTTCTTGAAATCGAAGTATGAACAATCGACAAGCGTGCATGTCACGACGTGTAAATGTAGAAAAGGAGCGAGAATTATGTCAGGATAGAACAGTGTAGTGATCCTACATCTCTATCTACCCCTCCGGAGAAACGGCATGATGGTGAGCTAGTTAATTTCTTTCTTAAACAATCATATAAAAATCCACATTAAATAATTAATACGAATAAAAACGTCTGTTTTCTAGAAGGTTATTTAAAGTTTATAGGAATGACATGTTTCGCTTTACTAATGTTATTCTTATAAACTATAATAAAGGTCTAAAACTCAGACGTTACCCTTTAAATAATTATTATTTAACATAATATATTTCGAAGAGCCTAATTAAGGGTTAATTACAATATGTTTTTATATAATAGTATATATAAACGATTAATTTTTCTTATTTAAAAAAAATATATTACCAAGCTGTATTTATTTTTTTAATAAAGTTAAAAAAAACGTTTTGTATTAGGTGTATAACTTTGCTTCCGCCGTTTTGCAATAGATGGCAGTAGCGGTAAGTGGTAGTTGGAATAAATAGATCATAGATGTCATACAATAAGCTTAAGTATTTGTAAACATAACGCCATCGAAATATTAGTCGATTTGTGTCTGCATCATAAAGTTATTCCTGATTAAACATGTCAGCTTACGAGCCAAATTCTCGTCATTTGCGGGAGGTTTTAATTTTATGCTTTAATATGAAGAAATCTGCGGCTGAGGCTCATCGAATGCTCTCAAATACCTATGGTGAGGCCGCTATTAGTGAAAGAACGAGCCGAGAGTGGTTTCAACGCTTCAAGAACGGTGATTTTAACGTCGAAGACCAGCATGGCGGTGGAAGAGAGAAGGTTTTCGAAGATGCAGAATTGGAGGCATTACTTGATCAAGACTCGTGTCAAACGCAACAAGAATTGGCAGGATCATTGGGAGTGACGCCATTTCAAAACGCCTGAAAGTCATGGGAATGATTCAGAAACAAGGAAATTGGGTGCCGTACGAGTTGAAGCCGAGAGATGTTGAACGGCGTTTGTGTGTTTGTGAACAGCTGCTTGCAAGGCAAAGACGGAAGGGATTTCTGCATCGTATTGTGACTGGGGACGAGAAATGGGTTCATTACGATAATCCCAAGCGCAGAAAATCATGGGGATATCCCGGCCATGCTTCCACGTCGACGGCCAAACCGAATATTCACGGTTCCAAGGTTATGCTCAGTATTTGGTGGGACCAGCTCGGCGTAGTGTATTATGAGTTGTTAAAACTGACTGAAACAATCACAGGCGATCGTTATCGAACGCAATTAATGCGTTTGAGCCGAGCATTGAAAGACAAACGGCCGCAATACAACGAGAGACATGATTAAGTGATTTTACAGCATGACAATGCTCGACCCCATGTTGCGAAAGTGGTCAAGACATACTTGGAAACTTTGAAATGGGAAGTCCTACCCCACCCGCCGTATTCTCCAGACATTGCTCCTTCGGACTATCACTTGTTTCGATCAATGGCACACGGCCTAGCTGACCAGCACTTCCGGTCTTATGAAGAAGTAAAAAATTGGATCGATTCGTGGATCGCTTCAAAAGATGACCAGTTTTTTCAACGCGGGATTCGTATGCTTCCCGAAAGATGGGAGAAAGTAGTGGCCAGCGATTGACAATACTTTGAATCATAAACGTATAACCAGTTTTTTTTACGATAAAGCCTCAAATTTCGGAAAAAAACGGCGGAAGCAAAGTTATACACCGAATATTTAAAATTTCACCGACCTCCCCTGCATTTGAGTATTGATTTAATAAGCGACTGAACAAGACAACTTTATAAGATTATGTATACTAGTAATATGATATTTCATGTTAGGAAATCCGCGATTGGACACATAACACGAGATGGGTTTCATAAGAGAACCGGCCATCCTACATACTGTATTAATGGGATCAGTCGTACACCACAGGCGCGGTAATGGATAGCCCTCACGGACAATCCATTAGGCGTCAAGCTGACCTGAGAATATTTGAAACCGAATCCAGATTAATGTCATTACTTCTCCTTCTTCCTTTGCCATCTCTCCGCTGCTGGATGTAGGCCCTTTCAAACGTTCTCTATTTTCCTCTATCCTGTGCAACTCTCACCAATCTTCTCCCCCCACTGGAATTAGGTCGTAAGCTAGATGTAACCCTGTTCAAACGTTCCCCATTTTTGTCTATCCTATGCGACTCTGGTCTGTGAGAATCTTACGGTCTTGAAACTGTAACATTGTCCAAACAAAGTGCCGAGAAACTACGAGTGACCCAAAGAGCCATGGAAAGAGCCATGTTAGGAATAAGCCTAAGAGACAGAGTCAGAAACGATACGGTGAGAGAAAAAAACAAAGGTCACTGACATCATCCACCGGGTGGTGACTCTAAAATGGCAATGGGCAGGTCACGTAGCCAAAAGCTCAGACGAAAATTGAAGAAGAAGACTGCTGACTTGAAGACGAAGAAGTGCAGGGTGACCGCAACTACGGTGGAAGGATGGTCTGAACAGATATGTCGGAATAACCTGAATGCAGTCTGCACAAGACAGAGTGACATAGAAGCGAATGGAGGAGGCTTTTGTCCTGGAGTGGACGGGAATAGGCTGAGGAAGAAGAAGAAGAAGATGTAACTCATCTTGCTCCCCCCACTGGAATAAGGTCATCAGCCCATCTTTCGTAGGGTCGACGGTTGCTCCATTTTTTCCCCACCGTCTCAACGTCAAGATTCTGGGTGCCTATCTCTATACTAAACTGGAGTAAACTAACCATCAGTTCGTTGCCCCGAAGGGTTAGGCAGAAAGAATGGACCACCACACTATTCTTTCCTGACATACTTCTCTCGCTTGGTCAACATTCAAACATCGTGTCATGCACTTACGTTTATTTTTCTGACTCCTCACGTGGCCGATTCAATTTTTGATTTATTATATCGTGTCATGTTTTCCTCAGTCTTCCTATATTTATATTTTCGTTTACATCGCTAACATATTCTTTTTCAAAATAAATCCTCATAAATAAATAAACTAATATTTATTTATTCTATATTCGCCATAACTTTGTGTTGTAGATATTTAATGTTTCTTTTTTTATACTAAGTATACAACACTCACTTTATTAAAAAATAAAAATAAAATACCAAACGTATTTCGGACACACAAGCCCTTCATCAGTGACATTATTTAAATATAAATATTAAAAATATTATACATTTTTTTTCACAAATATGGTCAGTTTTGAGAGATATTAAAACTGACTACGTTTGTGATTTTTTTTTTTAATATTTTAAATATTTATATTTAGGTACATAATATCACTGATGAAGGGCTCGTGTGTCCAAAACATGTTTGGTTAATATTTTTTATTTTATTTATAATGTGAGTGCTGTAAACTAACTAATTAACTGACTAACCATCACGCAGTCTCCCCGAAAGGGTAGGCAGAAAGAATGAACTGTCACACTTTAACCGATGCGGCACTCCATCCTTCTCTTTTCACCCCGCGGGAGACGCGGTGTAATAGGTTGCGAACCTCATCGCTATATACTAAAGTATATAAAAAAAGAAACACAAATATTTATTAAGGGTAACAAACAGCAATTTTTTACACATACAGTATACTCGCGTAAAACACAGAGAAACAGTTAAATAAGGTCAATTATCTACCACAAATATAAATATTCAAAAGAGCTGTTAACAGTACATACTAATAGGGCGAGAACCATTTACCGGATGTGCCCTATGTCTTATTCTCTTACTTATTCCCAAAGACGAAAATGAGAAATGCACTATTTATCGTGCAGTAACTATTTAAATTTGACCATTTATTAGGTCCTTACATATGAAATTGGCGTTTTGCCGTACTGGCAACTTTGATCTCAAATATCTTCTCTTTGGTTAGGAATTCCAAATTCAAATTTATACAGCTATTTACCCAAGTATTTGTGTTTCGAAAATTATAATTCATTTGTTTTTTCCTCAATTGTTTTTTTTCTTTGCGTCACTCAGTTTACAAAATGGAAAACTTGAAATATCGCGTTATTTACAAGTACGAGTTCCACCGTGGCGCCAGTGCTGCAGAAACGGCTCGAAGGATTAATGATGTGTATGGCGACGGTGCCGCAAAAGAAAACACAGTGCGTTTTTGGTTCCAATGTTTTCGTTCTGGAAATTTCGACCTGCAGAACAAGCCCCGTGGACGGCCGGAGACCAAAGTTGATAATGAAGAATCGAAGGCTATAGTGGAAGCGGATCCATCGCAAACCACGTCCGAGTTAGCTGCAGGCTGCGGTGTTAGTGATAAAAATGTTTTAATCCACTTGAAGCAAATTGGGAAGGTGAAAAAGCTTGAAAGGTGGGTACCTCACGAATTGAGTGAAGCAAATCAACAAACGCGCGTTGACTGCTGCGTTGCATTACTCAACCGGCACAATAATGAAGGGATTTTGAATCGAATCATTACCTGTGATGAAAAATGGATTTTTTATGATAATCGGAAGCGTTCATCGCAATGGCTGAACCCTGCCGAACCAGCCAAACCATGCTCCAAGCGAAAATTGACTCCAAAAAAGTTACTTGTGAGCGTTTGGTGGACTAGTGCTGGTGTCGTTCACTACAGCTTTCTTAAATCTGGCCAGACGATTACGGCAGATGTCTATTGTTAGCAACTGCAAACCATGATGGAAAAGCTAGCTGCTAAACAACCGAGGCTGGTTAATCGCTCTAGACCACTGCTGCTTCATGATAACGCTAGACCACACACTGCATAACAGACGGCTACCAAATTAGAAGAGCTTCAATTGGAATGTCTAAGACATCCACCGTACTCTTTAAGACCTTGCCCCAACAGATTACTATTTTTTTCGAAATTTTCGAAAAAATTCAACTCCGATGGGGCAGTCCAAACCGACTTCAAAGATTTTATTGATTCCCGTCCGAATAGTTTTTTTAGTAAAGGGATCGATGAACTACCTATGAGATGGCAAAAGTGCATAGATAGCAATGGTACATACTTTGATTAAATAAATATATTATATTTAAAAAAAATCAACTTTATGTTCCTCCCATACAAAACACCAATTTCATATGTAAGGACCTAATATTAAGCGATCGTTGTTAGCATTTCTGAATGGTTATACGAACAACAATTTATCGATTTTTTTATTCTAGAAGTTATAATTTTATATATTGTAGTGATATGTAAAATGTAATTTTTAGTTTAATGTAATTTTTTTAATGTAGCTTTAATAATAATAATAATAATAATAATAATAATAATAATATGCTAACTTTTAAAGCGTCGTTTTTGTGATGTAATCACCTCAAGGGCGCATTAAGACGTGTTTTAAACCTAAAAATCTAAATATGACCGCTTAAAAAGCGATCGGTTTATTAGGATAATCTTATAATTTTACTAATATCTTCATGAAAGTTCATTTTAAATAATAAAAAAATTAAACAATGTATTTTTCAATGTATTAGTATCATAGTTTATTCAACAGGCGAATGTCAATGCCTTATATTTTATATCCAATAAAGGTCAATACACAGTCTAACGGAACGGACACGTAAGTCTGTATATTTGTACGTGAGTTAATATAGTTCAGTAGTGTGGAAGCGGAAACATAACCCGTTATAGAGAAAGAAAATATTGACCATATAAGCATAATTCACATGTACTCAACGTGTTTCGTTACATCTCCATGTAAAAAAAAAATTATAATGCAATACACAATAATGACATATAAATCGTCACTGGTGTTAAGTTATATCTCGAGAACGCTTCGCTGTTGCTATATTGGAGTATATGCATCCATAATTTATGAATTAAACAAATACAATTGAAGTTCGACGTCAATTCATTTATGCCATTCAACGGAATACTATACATTCAAAAACGTGTTTCTCCAAATATAAGATGTTAACCGAACCACGACACAAGGCAAACTTAACATTCCACCACAATGGCAAGGAAATGGAAAAGACAAGACACTTTTAGGGCCATACCTACAATGGAGAAAACAATTAATATTCCTCAGTGTTTCGAACTGATTATAAGAATTATTATAGATATTCCATTGTTTTGGCGTTAACATTAAGATACTTCAACTGTTTAATTTAAAATAAAGGTATTTTGTCACATTTATTTATAATTTTTTTATTTTTATAAAATACAGTGAAAACTATTTTGCCAACCGATGTTGTCATCAACAGGTGGTACAATCAAATGATATGTTCTGGAATAAATAGATCTATTTGCACGGCACCGCTGACATCAATTTTTTCAACAACTGTGGCGTTTGCAACCCATGAGGTTTGCAACCCATGGGCCGAAAAGAGAAGGATGGAGTGCCGCATCTGTTAAAAGGTGGCAGTCCATTCTTTGTGCATACCCCTTCCTTGATACGGCGTGATAGTAAGTTAGTTAGTTTGTTTTATATTTCGTGTGTTTTTTTAGAGGCTTGGTTTTTAAACTGGCCACATTGTTTCTACAAACTCTCAATTTGACAGTTGATAGTTGATTTGTAGTCAGTAATTTTTTCCATTTTACCATGAATAGAAATTGTGCAAATTTATTTTGTAAATCATGCTACGGTTCGCCAAACTTACGTGCACTTAGGTCGACGTCCATCCGAGCAAGTTATTCGGAAGGCCATGGATCGTTTTCGCACCACGTACACTCAAGTGGATAATACGCATCTACAAAGACGACAATTGGCGAAAATTGGATTTCACGATTGCGCTTCATTCGAGCTAGCCGTGGCACTCATATGCCCAAAATCATATTTAAACAATAATGGCATTAAATTATATATTAAATAAAGCCAATATCATAGACATTCACATTATTTTAATGTGTTTTTTTTTTTTTCATTTTTAATATGTATAGTAAATAAAAAAATCTCTGTAAAACCGATAAAAGTCGCGTTTTCATTCTAATTCATAATAGAGTTATGAAATATTAGACCCACAACCATCAATACTGTTTATATAATTTATCACAGTCTGCAACATTAGTGTAAACGGTAAAAATCTGGAACAAGTGGATGATTTTGTTTATTTAGGAAGTATGTTTACAAAGGATGGGAGGGTGGAGAAGGATATTGAAAGAAGGGTTGGGGCAGGCAGCAGAATAAATGGTGCACTTAAAGTTGTCATCGCAAACAAAAGCCTATCCAAAAAAACTAAGATGGCAGTGCACAATGGTGTTCTTGTGCCGACCCTTATGTATGGAAGTGAAGCATGGAACTGGCAAAAGAAGGATGAAAGTAGAATAAATGCAGTAGAAATGAGATCTCTAAGACGAATGTGTAGCAAATCTGTTTATGATAGAGTGACAAATGCAAGTATAAAAAGTGAATGTGGTGCGAATGAAAGTGTTATGAACAAAATAAGGAAAGGGTCATTAAGATGGTTTGGACACATGGATAGAATGAGTGAAGACAGAATGGTAAAGAAGGTATATGTAAACGGCGTGAACGGAGCTAGAAATAGAGGAAGGCCGAGGAAAACGTGGCACGATCAAATCAATCAAATATTGAATGTCGGTCACGTGAGGAGTCGGAAAAATCGACGTGCGTGCCTGACAAGATGTATGAATGTAGAGGAAGCGAGAGACGTATGTCAGGACAGAACAGTGTGGCGTTCCATTCTTTCTGCCTACCCCTCCGGGGAGACGGCGTGATGGTAAGTTAATTAGTTAGTATAATGTATATTTTTATAACGGATTCAGAGCGAAAGTAAAGATTTTTGAAGCGTCAATTTACAACATACATACTCAAGAAATAATGCAAATTTTAAGTAGTAACTCCACGTACTCTGACATTACAAAGGTTTTAATTAGAGTAGTTTAAAACACGTGAGAATATAATAACTATAATTAATTGTTGCTTGTATTTTTTCTGTAACAACTGTGCGTATGATTACATCAGTGACTTACACTCGGCTAGACCTATTTACATGTAAGTTTTATCGATGTTTCATAATCGTCCGAATAATAAAAAATGTAACTGGGTAAATGTGTGAGAAAAAAGTCAATTAAATTATGTGATTTGCAATATATGAACAATTCAGCAATAAAATATTATTATTTATTGTTTCTTGAACAATGATATAAAACTCCGTATTAAATAATTAATACGAATGAAAACGTCAGTTTTCCAGAAGTTGTATTATATTTTATGGGAATTACATATTTCCCCCTTCTAAGGCATTATCAAATGTATACATTTGATAATGCCTTAGAAGGGCGAAACATGTCATTCCCATAAAATATAATAAATTTTTTAGAAAACTGACGTTTTCATTCGTATAAATTATAAAATATTCTAACAATTGTTAATTTTAGTACTACAGTCCAAATCGAAGCAAAGTTTAAATACTTTACTAGACTTGATTCTATATTCGCCTTAACTTTGTATTATGGATACATATTTGAACAACACTTTGTATTTCCATAACATTTTAATTTTTTTGTTTTTGAAAATTTGGTTTGGTTGTGGTGCTCCTGTTAATTTGGAGATATTTCGCGTATAAGTGAATTGTTTTGGTCAATTAAACTGTTGCCGCACTTTATAATAGTTAATTGTGACACGTAATATGTTTGTACTGTTTTGCTGTTAAAATTATATTAGTTTTATCGTTTTTATAAAGAATTTTGACAGGTGTAAAAATAAATTTTTCATTTGTTCCAATGACAATTTGAATAATTCCTTCAATATTATTTCAAAGTTCTTGCTGGATAAGTGCCTAATTACAGCTAATTAAAAAAAACGGTGGATACGTTGAACATAAATTAAATAAACACAAAAGTCCGGATCGTCCATGTCAACATGTGCAACATCGAAAAAAACATTATGTGTTATTACATTATGTGCTTAATTAAAAAAAACGACGGATTCGTGGAACATAAATTAAATAGACAATATGTGCACCATCTAAAAAGAACATTTTGTGTTAAATTATTTTTATTTTGTTATTTTATTTTATATCATTGTATTTTATATTATTTATTTTAGATTTATTTTGTAGGTGTTGCACGATCAAAGTGTGCGCGGGAGATGCCTATTGGTGGCGATGAGGTTCGCAACCCATCACACCGCGTCTCCCGCGGAGCGAAAAGAGAAGGATGGAGTGCCGCATCAGTAAAAGTGTGACAGTCCATTCTTTCTGCCTACCCTTTCAGGGAGATGGCGTGATGGTTAGTTAGTTAGTTTTTTTAATTTTTTTATTTGTAGACATGTTTCGGTCCTTCTTCGATGCCCAATTTAAAAAAAAAGTTAAAATTTGTGCATCAAAGAAGGACCGAAACATGTCTGCAAATAAAAAATAAACTTTTGTGAAAATACAAACTGTTATTATATTATATTTATTCAAATTATATTAGTCTTTAAGTTCAAGGAGTACATAAGTGCTTTTAAGAGGTAGTAGAGCTACGATTTTTGAATACATAATAATCCAATTTACTGTTGAATTCAGTTGCTGAAGCATAAAATTAAGTCCTCTTAACAACCATTCAAAAGCAAGAGAGTGTTAAAAAGTATTTTAAAATAGTAACTAACTAACTAACCATCATGCCATTTCCCCGGAGGTGTAGGCAGAGAAGATGGACCGCCATACAGCTCTGTCCTGACATACTCTTGAGCTTCATCTACATTCATACATCGTAACATGCACGCGCGTCGATTTTTCCGGCTTCAAATGTGGGCGCCTTTAAGCATTTGATGAATTTGGTCAATGCCCTCCTTGGTCTTCCGCGATTTTTTTTCCACAAGAGACTTGACCAAGGAATGTTATGATTCATAAGACTCCTTCGTTTAAAGCTTGAGAACGTAGTTATATGTAATTCTATATGTAGTCTTTGTGGTTTGATTTTTTTATTTATTCCTGTTATCTTTCATATGTCCATAATCGAAGATATTCCGGCTTGTTCAGAACCGGTTTATCGTAAGGGTTTAACTTTCATGCCATATAGAGTAATCAAGATGACATAATCACCTATAAACATTTCGCATCTGCGAATCGAAATACGAATCTACGATGCAGCAGTCATAGCTGTTGCCACTCAGCCACGAAGGCCATTTATAAAGTATATATTATATAATACACCCTATTTGGAAGCCGCATCGTATTAGATACTTACCTACTCCGTTAAAGATATAGCATTCCAGGAAGAAGATGTAAGTGAGATGTGCCAATCTGTTAAAAATGCCAATGCATCGCTTTGGCTAGACCAACGATGGTAACTGAAAGTGGATTACTTGTGTGTACCACTTAGAGTCCTCATATAAGGAACTAGTGATAAATCAAAGTATTTACCCACGTATATGCGCCAAAGAGGATTGATATTATAGGAGAGAGTATTAACTCTAATGCGTTAGTGGTATTATGTTGCATATGTGTAATATTATATTTTAGATGCCTTAAACATTTATGCTGCTTAGTGTATTTTGAGAAAATAAACTGATTTGATTTGATTTGATTAACCCCGATAGTGTGGCTAGCTATATTTGCAGCACAAAAATGGTTTCGAATTTGCAACTCATATATAATGTTTCGTTTAGATAAAATTCAGTCGTTAACACTGTGGAATTCCATAATGATAATTTTTTTATGAATATAAACAGTGTTTTTTTTTTTTCATTTTTAAAAAAGGAAAAAAAGAAGTAATATATTTTTATTAATTTATTTTAATTCATAAAAAAATGCCTTTTTACTTTAGTTCCGTACTGCTTGTTTATTGTAATATTATGATAAACTTGGACTATCTGTCTTAGCTATACCATAAAAGCTTAGCTATGAATTATACTATAAATATAGCCAACCAATTTAGGTTTTTCTTTTTTTAGCCTTTCTATATTGTCTAAGGTCTTACCTGAGTTTACAATTTATTCTTCTTTTAATGTCATGTCAGGTCGCATTGACGTTGAAAATCATTTGAGAGTAGCCGTCTCTGTCCCTCATGCGTCTAGACCAAACGGAATAAGACCTCTAGGAAAGCTAGACAGTGCCTAATGGATAATGTTCTGGCTGATCTGGCTACCTTGGGCGAATCGGACTGCTAGGAGCAAAAGTTGCAGAATCAAGGAGCTTGGAGGATGATCATCAAGGAGGCTTAACTCTTCAAGAGTTGAATTGCCATAGGAAGTAAGTAAATAAGTATTAAACATGACCTAAATATGACACCTTAGGGGCTTTAATGTTAACCAACAATCAATTTCCATATCAGCTCTGGCTCTAAACGAGTAATCATGTGAATACGTCCAAGCACTCAAAAGTATTGACATAACAAGATGTTTCTCTGACAGTGTGATCAGTAAACTTATAGAAATGAAATGGATTGCTCGATCAGTTTAATATCAACAAAATATAAAATACGTGTAAACGATTTATTTATTTATTTATTGTAGGGTAGCAAACAGTGATTGTTAATAAACACAGTTAAATAAAGACATATAACATTATAGAAGGTTACCCACCGCTTACCCGAAGCTGTTCTAAGACGCAACGGCGCCCCTTCGTTAGCTTCGCTCATGCAATACCCAAGCCCGTTCCTCGTCAATGCGGAACTTACATGAACTGGGGAATGCAACAAAAAAAGTCTCCAGGCCACATTTAATCTTATTTAATTTCTTTTCACCTCTATGTCCCAATCTCACAAAACAGAGCAGAACATGGTACATGATTTTGTTGCCTATCATAAAAGTATGCCTAGTGACCAAATTGCCTATCATAAAGAAAGTCAATCCGATTTTGAAACGGATGTATGATAGAATATCTAATGATGAAGTAAGAAAGGAATGTAAGACGGATGGATGGACGGACGGACGGATAAATAAAATTAACAAAGAGTCACTAAGATAGTTTGGACATATGGAACGAATGGATGAGGGAAGAATGGTTAAAAAGATATATAAGCCAAGGAAGACATGGCATGACCAAATTAATCAATTACTGAAAGGCGGCCATGTTTGAAATAGGAACAATCGACGAGCGTGCATGTCACGATGTGTGAATTTAGAAGAGGCGCGAGAATTATGTCAGGATAGAACAATGTGGCGATCCATCCTCTCTGCATACCCCTTCGGGGAAACGGCGTGATGGTTAGTTAGTTAATTATTTAGTCATAAAAGTATAAGCTATAATATACAGATATTGGTGAGGTAAATGATAAAAGTATAATATACAGATATTGGTGAAGGTGGTACGGAGTGTAGAATGCGAGAGAAAATGTGGAATGATGAAAATTTTATTATTTTCTTGAGGAAATAAAGAAAACACTGGTCATGGATACTAGGGGCAAGAATACAGAGAACCTAAGATTTATTCAAGAGGAAAATACCTGTAATCAATAACCACCATACGGCTTCATTTTTTCGCAAATAGATTTCCTTCTTGTATAACTTGACCTCAATGAATTGTATACATCAATCCGCCATACAAGGACTGCATTGTGGAGACCAAGACAATGGTCTATAGTACATAGTAGCGCTATGAACTATCATTTTCCTTAGTAGGGAGTTACCTCACATAATCGGTGCCTACTTAACCCATCATTACTGAGTGAGATTTTTGTTCATATACAGGTTTTTTTTATAATTTGTAAATTATTTTTTCTAAAGCTGCATAAATACTCACATAGCTAAGTAGCTTAAATATTTGTACCCAATTAAAATAGTTAATAACTTTGTTTATTTATTGTTTCTTGAATAATGATGAAAAATACCATATTAAATAATTAATGCAATGAAAAATCTGTTTCCGAAAATTTTTGTTATAATTTATGAGAATGATATGTTATGTCTTGTTTAGGCATTATCAAATGACATTTGATAATGCCTTAGTAAAATATATAATTTCTATGAAATATAAAAAAAACTTATAGAAAGACAGACGTTTTCATTCGTATTATCCCCAAGGTTCAGTAATGGCTCTTACTCTGTTCAACATCTACTGCAGTGATATCCCTCTTTCCCGAGATCAGAACACCCACATTGCCCAATTCGCTGACGATACGGGCATCATCTCCAGTGCTTAAAGGCCGCTTCTCGCGACCCGCAGGGTGCAAAAGCAGGCCGATGTGCTAGAGGTGTGGTGCAGAAACTGGCGCATTATCATCAACCCGAGTAAAAGCGCAGCGACCCTTTTCGGTAAAAGACACATTCCTCCAAACATTCCCAACATAAAAATGTTCGGCCAAGACGTTCCTTGGACCAAAACAATCAAATACCTTGGGGTTACCTTGGATTCTAAGCTGACGTGGAGGCCACACATTACAAATAGAGTCAAAGCCGCGTCAAAAGCAATCTCAGCCCTCTACCCAATGTTAGCTAGAAACAGTAAACTAAGCATCGACAATAAACTCCTGATATACAAAACGGTTATAAGGCCGATCTTCACTTATGCAGCCCCAATCTGGGGCTACGCAGCTTCGAGTCACATACAAAAACTCCAAATCCTGCAAAATAAGGCTATCCGTTTATCGCTTGGTGCGCCTTCATGAACCAGGATTACACAACTGCACCTAGAATCGGGAATCCCGATGATAGATGAATTCATTCTGAAACTTGCCGAACGTTTTTACAAAGGACTCCCTTCACATCCCAACCCAACAATAAAAGACCTCTCAAATTACGACCCAAACACTTCCAGCCGCCACAAGCGCCCAAAATCGATTCTCCTTCAGAAGAACACTCCGGGCCACACAAATCATGCCCCCGAATAAACTAACAACCCACCAAATCACCTTCCAACAATGTTCCCATCAGACGTAAGAGGAATAGCCACATGAGCTGAACCTCTGTAAGCCAGAAGATCCAAGTCCAAGTCAATGGGCAGTTCACGTAGCCAGAAGCTCAGACGAAAAATGGATAAGAAGACTGCTGACTTGGAGACCGTGGACGGCAAAGAGAAATGCAAGGCGACTGCAACTAAGGTGGAAGGATGCAGTCAGCACAAGACAGAGTGACATGGAAGCGAATGGAGGAGGCTTTTGTCCAGGAGTAGACAGGAATATGCTGAGGAAGAAGAAGAAGAAGATGAAGAATTATATTTAAAAAGTATGATTTTATAATATATTTCATTTCGGAATCCGATTTTTTTCCAGATACGAAAACATTTGATAATGCTTGAAACACGCGAAACATGTCATTGTTATAACGTTTTTATTCGTATTAATTATATAACATGGACATGCGCCATTGTTTAAGAAACAATAAATATTTGTGAATAAATTAAAAATCAATTAAAATCACGGTTTAACATGTTATTTTATCATTTTATAAAAAATGTAGTCAAATGTTTACGTTTATTAATAGTATTCACTTTATTTAATTACAGTTTTGATTCGTTTTTATAAAACTATGTAACCATCTTGCCGTCTGCTCGAAAGAGTAGGCAGAAAGAATGGACCACCACACTGTTATTTCTTGACATACTTCTCTCGCTTCACTTACTTCATTACTCATCCCCTCCCGGAAATATGTAAATTATTTTTACCTGTTCTCAATAGTCGCCCTAAACCATATTTTTGTAATGTCTGTTGAAAAATAATGTTAATTTAATTTAAATCATAAAATTAAATATACTTAATTATCAATTGCTTTGTATATCTACTCTTACGTGGTCAGAATCATAAATATCCAACTGACCTATAATGTCTCGATACACATCACTTTCGCCAAACCAGGTCGCAATATTTCTAACCAACGCTAGAGTCCACACGTAGGCAGAGAGAATGGATCGCCACGCCACTCTATCCTGACACACCTCCCTAGATTACTTCACATTCATACGAGTGATATAGGCACGTCGATTCTTCCGACTTCTAACATGACCAACCTTTAAAATTTGATTAATTTGCATGTTTTCCTAGGTCTACCTCGACTCCATACTCCATATACATCGTTAACGTATACTTCCTTACCATTATTCTTCCATCCATGCGCTCCATATATCCGAACCAACGCCGTAATCTTTTCATAATTTTGTTCATAATACCTTCTTCCGCTCTACATTCCTTTCTTATATCAGCATTTGAGATTATGTCGTACATTGTTCTACCACACATAGGCCTTAGGGACCTCATTTCGACTGCATTTATTCTGCTCTCATCCTTCTTCTACCAGTTCTATGCTTCGGTTCCAAACATAATAGTTGGGACCTGAACTCCATTGTAAACGGCCATTTTCGCTTTCATTGATAAATTATTCTTTCTAATAACTATTTTTAAAGTTCTTTGCACCAACCCGTCTTTCGACGTCATTATTCAAGAAAAACTTAGTAAATACCTAGCATATGGTTGATTAGAAGCTTAGTAAATACTTGGCATATCATTGCCCGCGATGGAAGGCAGTGAAGGAGTATGGCATACTGTTGTGTGGATAGTATTACAATGTATTATCTTATAAATTATGTATTATCATGTCCACGTTGTAAGACTATTGCGAATCTTTCACTGATCTCCCCCGGTGAGTTATGTAATTATGAATTACGTAGTAAGTCTTCTCCATGCATATTCAATATGGTCCAGACAACAAAACTGGTTTTATAAAAAAAAAACATCAGTGGTTTATGCATAATACGAATATGGACACATTTTTTTTCCATTTTTACATTCATAAAACCGTATACTGAAAATGAAATTCGGGTGGTGGACGAAGAGATACAACGCTATTCTACACAAATTGAAGTTTGTTAAAAAAATCTAATATCATTGATTTAAATTCTTGGGGTTAGTATTTGTTTTAATTAATAAAAAAATATTGAATATTGAATGTCGGCCACGTGAGGAGTTGGAGAAATCGACGTGCGTGCATAACACAATGTATGAATTTTGAGGAAGCGAGAGATGTACCTATGGTAGAAAAGAAAATTGTGGCAGTCCATTATTTCTGCCTACCCCTTCGAGAGACGGCATGATGGTTAGTAATTTTGTTAGATAATTTTTTAAAAAGCAGTGTAAGAATAAATCAGTATCTTCTTCTTCTTTCTCCTTGTTGTCTGTTCTATGTGGTCTGTTCTCCAGAGTGTAGCTCCTCCTGTGAGGTAGATTCCCAGCTGTCCTTTCATATTTTAAGAGGTATTTCACTAGGACGAGTTCCATGAGGTTGATTATGCAATGCAATATAGGAGTTTCTGGTAAATCAGTATAAACGGAATATATTTTTAAATGAAGCAAAATATTTTAAATGTGGCTCCATCATACACGTTTCGCATCTCATGGACTGATATGGTCACCAACACCGACTGATTTTGAAGACCTAGAGCAGAATGAAGATTGTTGTCCAGCACAAAGTTTATAAAATGATATACTTGGGGCATGTTATCTGCAACGAAAATTACGGTTTGCTGCATCATGAATGGAAAGATTGAGGGTAGTCACGATGTGGGAAGACGACAGATATCCTGGCTGAGAAACATCAGAGAGTGAGCCGAATCCAGAGGGTGGGGGAGTTGTTCCGCACAGGACAGACAACCGACGTCAGGGGAATCTTATTACAATCATTTCTTATGGGTCGTTCATATTGGTTAAAGACATTGTCATATTAGGCGCGAAAAAAGAAGATACTGGAACGAGGGTGTCTCTCGTATGCAAGAAAATAGGATCCCAAATCGTGACAGTCTACCGAAGAGACCCGACCACAAAAAATGTTGGCGATCACTGCAGCGAAAGCATCTCTATCATGTGCCACTTGTAACAAGATCTCAACTCTGCTAATTCCTATCCACTCTCTTAAATTTCGTAGCCAGAACAGCTGCCTTATATTAACTCCCCAACTTTCCTCTATTTTGCGCATGACAGACAATATAGATCTGACCCATAAGAATAATAAAAAGAAGAAGAGGATATTGTAATACTAAGTTTTAAGTTTATTTTGATACGTATAAATCTGTCAAAATAAACAGTTAAATTTTTGAATGCACAAACATTTGGAGGCTACTTGGCATTTTGAAATTCGTTAATCTGTATATACGAGTACGTATAAAAAAAGCGTTTTACTTTTAAATTAAATGACCGAGTGCCATTTGATAGCACCAGAAAACCGATTGAGAAAGCACGATTTATTCAGAAATGCTTCCTGATGCATTTATATAACACTCGTTGTGATGCATCTTGCCGAAAGCCTCGAACAGCATATTCAACTTGACCACCATTCCGGTTATCCTTTACGAAGTATTGGTGTGCAATTCGCGGAAGTTACGTGCAGCTCGGAAGTTCAGATCGAGCCGGCTCTGCCGCGGCGCGAAACGCGATTACGACACGAAAAGATATTTAAACTGGCTCTTGCTATATTCCCATTAAAGGTCGGGTTATTGTCATCCGGATTTATTTCTCTGTATAAATATTGCATAAGTACTATATTTACAACTTTACCAACGAGCTATTAAAATGACCCGAGCATTTCCTGGGTGTTAGAAGAATATACCAGTAGACTGAAAGTATTAACTACAAACACATAACATAAGTAGTTACAACTGTAAATACATTATTTGTTACAGACTTTTCCAGAAGTTACCCTTTTAAGAATGGATTTCTGGTTCCAACCCTTATGTATGGAAGCGAAACATGTAACTAGCAAAAGATAGATGAAAGCAGAATAAATGCTCAAGAGAAGAGATCTCTTAGGCGTATATGTATAAAATGATGTATGGTAATGAGAATTTTAAATGATGATGATATCATGAAAGAATGTAGAAAGAAAGGTTAAAAAAGAATACGTTAACTATGTGAATGGATTGCGGAGTCGAAGAAGACCGAGGAAAACATTGCAAAATCAAATTAATCTTATTTTTAAGGTCGGCTATGGTAGAAGTCGGAAGAATCGACGGGCGTTTATGACTCACTGTATGTATGTGGAAGAAAATAGAGAGGTGTGTCAGGATAAATTAGTGAAGCGGTCCATTTCCTCTGCCTATGCTTCCGTGGAAACGACGTGATGGTTTATTGTTATTGTTGTAGTTGTTAATTTTATTGTAGTTGTATGTTGTTTTTGTTGTGTTATCTACTGACGTGATGTTCTACTGTTGGGCTATGGATATACAGTTTTCCAAAGTGTTATATTTTTTAAGGTACTTACTTCATAAGGAAAATATTTCTTAGGAATTTACAAACATTCTACTGGTGAGTAAAACAAAAATATAAATGTATTATTAGCACATAATTACACATAAATATTTTGACATCTACAATAAAATATTATTTGTGGAAACCCAAAAAATTGTTAATAGAAAAATGAGATAAATTATTTCAAAATAAATCATGTTGCATGATTTATTTTGTACATTCAAGACTTTTATAGACTTCTCATTTTTCTTGACAGGACAAAACGTGGATGATAAAAATATTAAATTATATTCTATTTTGATTTATCTGTGAAAAAAAAATTCATTTGTCTGTAATAATTTTAATTTTATGATAATAACTGAATTCTGAAGTATTTTTTAGTGAATAAATTATATCATACATTGAAAGTGATTTTATTTTAAAAACAATAATAAACTTCAATATAATGCTTCTAACGAAATGAGAGTATAAAGATTTCAACTTCAACCTGATATGTAGTACGAGTATTTCTTACGTGGGACTTGATGAAGGATTTGCGGTCGAATCCGGTTCCAGGAAGTATCGCAAGTTATTGCATCTGGTTATTCAATCCTTCATATTTCAACTATGGACCCATTCACACCTATTATTAAATAGCTGTCTAAAACATTTTTGAGAAAACAAATATAACCTATGTGGTAATTTTTGTATTATCAAATGCTTTATTGCTTTATTGTTTGATTACTCTTTGAGATAAAATAAATATACGAGAGTTTATGCTCGATTGTCATATTGAGAAATGCATTATTTCTATATTTTGACACTTACGACATAGAAGGATTAAAATCAATGGTAATAAAATTTGTTTTAAATTTTATTACCATTGATTTTATTCGAAAATGGGTTATTTTTATGAAAAATTAATCTGGTTGTGTCCAGTCTCGAACCAAAGTCCTCTGGATTAGAAGCCAAGCGTTCTGCTACCTAGGAGATGATGAAGATGTTAATAATGATGATATATATAGCGCCATTTTTGGGAGAGATTCACTTCATGGGTTCTCAAGACCAAGAATAGACCACCACTAGATTGCTGCAGCATGCATATTAAAAAATAAAAATAACCACATACGCTTTATTTGTTCTTCTAAACCTGAATAATTATTTTTTTATACTTTAATTTTAGATAATTTTAACACTGTGGAATTCCATAATGAAGATTTTTTTATGAAATAAAACACCGTTTTTTCCACTTTTGAGTTTATATCGTTCTCCCGATGACGAAGGTGTAAGCCAAGGGTGTCAAACTTAAATGCTAACTTGGGCCAAACAATCAAGGTTTAACTTTAGATGGGTCGCAGATTTTATTTGTGCTTAAATACAATATTAACCTAATTGTAGTATATTCAAAATAAATGTACGCATTTTGTTTAATAATAGCAAAACAAACAGTACAATTAAATAAACGTTTAGCGAATTCTACCTATCTTTTTTTTATTCTGTGTTGGTTGTGTTATTTTATTATATATTATTGTGTGCCGATATATTGGCCGGGCAGCATATTATTCCTCGCGGGCTGCGAGTTAAACATCCTTGGTGTACGTCACTTCAAACTCAAAAGTGGAAAAAACAGTGCTATAATTCATAAAAAAAAATCGTTATATTCTTTAATTATTATTATCTAGGTGTGCTCGGGCAAAATTAGTTCCTGTTATCAATTCTACAATTGTAATTTGTATCAATAGGCATACTTGTAGTTATATATTCAGTTCCGGCCACCCATTGGTCGGGATCTTGCAGTGTTACAGATCTCGTTTCTACACAATCCAGAATTACGTCTCACACCTTACCACTTTCCGTTTTCTCTCAAGTTGCCAGTCGTTAGTGGTTAGAACAGACGAGTATATGCAACGTAACAGGCCTGGCAAGTTGTCAATAAACACGCTTTAATATATGAGGATTAGCTAATAGACACAATTCTCGATGGCTTTTGCAAAATACAATCAAAATAAAGTAATGATTTACGAAAACGTAGGAAGCATGACAGTCAGCAGCATTAGCGAGAATGTTTTTTCCATCATACCCATTTCTTCAGACTCATCAGGGGATTCTTTGAGAATTCTGTCATCTTGGAGGCTATCCTTCTTTATGTTCCGGATGGTATCTTCGACAGCGTCAGCACAGACTGTTTTATCTCCCAGCATGCAGAACCAACCTGCCTCTGGTGGTGCCGGTGGGGAGAGCAATCAAATTGCTGAACATGATAGCTTCGGAGCTTCTTCTACCGACCCTTATGTATGGAAGCGAAGCATGGAACTGGCAAAAGAAGGATGAAAGTAGAATAAATGCAGTTGAAATGAGATCTCTTAGAAGAATGTGTGGATACTCTGTGTATGATAGAGTGCCGAATGAAAATATAAGAAGTGAATGCGGTGCGAATGATGGTTTCATGAACAAAATAATGAAAGGATCATTAAGATGGTTTGGACATATTGAAAGAATGAATGAAGAAAGAATGGTAAATAAATTATAAGTTAATGATGTAAATGGAATCGGAAATAGAGGAAGACCGAGGAAAACGTGGCACGATCAAATAAATCAAATATTGAATGTCGGCCATGTGAGGAGTCAGAGAAATCGACGCGCGTGCATGACACGATGTATGAATGTTGAGGAAGCGAGAGAAATATGTCAGGAAAGAAAAGTGTGGCAGTCCATTCTTTCTGCCTACCCCTTCGGGGAGACGGCGTGATGGTTAGTTAGTTAGTTAGTTAGTTATATTTTACCTGTTCTCAATATATGTATTGAACTATAATTATTGTTTGTAATATCTTTTGAAAAAATAAACTGAATAGATTTGATTTGATTTGATTGAAAAGTGGATAGAGATATTGCAAAAAGGTTGGGGCAGGCAACATAATGAAGGGTGCGTTTAAAGCTGTCATCGCAAACAATACACTTTCCAAAAAAGCTAAAATGTTACTTCGCAATGGTGTTTTTGTACCAACCCTTATACATGGAAGTAAATTATGTAACTAGCAAAATAAATATGGAAAAATAATAAATGCAGTAGAAATTAGATCTCTTAGACGAATGTGTAGTAAATCTGTATATGAGTGTCAAGTGCAAATATAAGAATTGAATACAGAGTGAATGAAAGTGTTCTGAATAAAATAATGACAGAACCATTCGGATAGTTTTGAAATATGGAAAGAATAAATGAAGAATGGATGATAAATAAAGTATACGTAAACGACGTAAACGGAACTAGAATAAAAGAAAGACCGAGGAGAACGCGGCATGATCAAATCAATCAAATATTAAATGTCGGCCACGTGAGGAGTTGGAAAAATCGACGTGCGTGCATGACACGGTGTACTCGTATGAGAATGTTGAGGAAATAACAATGTGGTGGACCATTGTTTCTGCCTACCCCTTCGAAGATTAGTATGTTTGAATGAAATATTAATAATGATCACATTGATAAATTAAAACCAAAAACACATCACTTATAAAATGTATACATGAGGGTATTATTTGCAAACCTGGCAAACTCCACCAACAATCAAAAGTGAGATATGAATTGGGTCTTGCAAAGCTGATAAAACTCCAAAATGAAATTCATTTTTATACATTAATTATCAACAAAATGATGATTATTTCATGGCTGATTACTTTTAAAATACTAACTGGTTGAGATGAAAAAAATAAATAGTTTATTGCGATTTACTCAAAACATCTAATGATGGAGTTTGCCAGGTTTGCAACTAATACCCTCACATATGCATTTAACGTTGTTCTTATGTTTGCATATCGTGTATTAAATAATTACTCAATGTATTAAATAATTACTCTCAAATTAACAGCGTCGTAACAGTTGGCAAGTATGTTCCTCCTAGGCTATTAGAGTCAACCGATAGATAAACAATCATAAATGCACTTCACATCAATGTTGCCCAATACTCACTTTACCTTAAATCTAATCTGCCGCCTAGTTGCGCAAGGAGGATCCGATATTGCCAATAATTCGCATTTAGAAATTGAGGTAGTGTCCACGATTGCATGTTTAGACACAATTCAAGTCATTTTGGAATCACGCGTTTTGGTCAAATAAGCTATCAATAATCCGCGTATGTATTAGAATAGACTTTGCGTATAAAAAGTGGACTATCTAAATGTATTTAGCACGATATTTGCATATTTCTGTTGTTGTTGAACTAACGAATATATTTATGTCCAAATACATATTGTATTTCAAACATGAACTCATAAGATTTGTTTTTGGAACGTATCTCTAAATTGTTCTTTTGACTTTATATTCCAAATGTAACAAGAGGTCTTTAGTCCAGTAACAAGTTCGAGATTTAGTTATTCCAGTAATTTCTTCATGATTTTGTTATTATGTTAAATAAAACACAGTTTTTTTTTTCATTTATGAGTATATTTGTCTCGACAGTTTCATAAATATTATATCACAATATAAATAAATTCTTCCTATGATGAAGGGGATTTGTAAATTAATTACAAAATTTGATTTTTTGTAATACATTTCATTCATTCATCATTCATTTCTCGGCGCTACATCCCGGTGTGGGACTTGGCCTCCTCCACAACGGTCCTCCACTGACTTCTGTCTCTGGCCATCTCTCTCAATTCCCCAGCTGCTTCCATTTTCTCCCAATCTTCTTCCACGCAATCTCACGTCTGCCTCTTGGTCTCTTTTCGCGGGGCACCCGTCTGGATATAATTTGTGGTGTTCTACCCAGCCCACCGTAGGCGTTGAGACTTACAGAATCTCACTACTGTTTCCTGTTTAATCAGTACTTCAAGTTCAAGGTATCTTCTTATTCTGTAAGTCCCATCCTCCAGCGTGGGTCCAAAATTTTTTCTCAATATTTTCCTCTTTTCTCAGTATTTTCCTCATACATTTACAAAACTTATTATAAATAAAACACTTTTCACTATGTAAACCACTTTATTTAAATAAATTTAAACTGTGTGAAAAAGTGTTCAATTTTATTTTAAAATATGTTAAACCACCAAGTAATGACTTCGTATCAAGGTTTCATTAACAAAACCTTTAGTTCATTAATGAATGTATAAAACCTTCGAAACTTGTCTAGAAAAATAAACTTAAAATGGAAAAAACCCTGTTTTATATCATTAAATATTCATCATTAATAAATAGTTTATCTATTGTACAAAAACATAGAAATATTTCAATTAATAGATTGATATTCAATTGAATTTTTAGGTCATCTTAGAATTTTGAAAATTAATGACATAAATAATAAAGCTCCTTGCATACTAGGCCGCTATTAGCGACAAAAAGTGGTTGAATTTTACTAAAAAGGTTTATTTTGCAGTTGAAGGTTTTGAATCTTGAAGAGCACCCGATTAATAAAATGTATGTATTATCGTTAGTTTGGCTGTTCATCAAGAAGTACTCTTACCCTTACTCATACTTAGAGAAAAGGAAGTTGTCTGCTTGTATTTTGTTACTATAACTAAAGCACCCGGAGCCCTGAAAATCTTCCACGCCTTTCTCTCAATGGCAATATAAATAGAAGAAATAAGGCTCTTCTTAGAGCCAACCCTACAAAACTAGCTAATAACACGAAGAAGTGGAATAAAAGAAGAAAAAGACCCGTAACCTTTTTAAATCCACATTAACCCATCATTTTTAGTTATTTTTTCCTAGCAATCTACGTATGATAAGGCCAGAGAATGGAAGTACTAGTCTTCCTTTTCTTCTTCTTCTGCCTTGTTCTAGACCTATGTGGTCTGTTCTCCAGATTATTGCTTCTCCTGTGAGGTAGACTCCCAGCTGTCCTTCCATCTTTCACCTGGTCTTCCACGAGGACGCAAATGGACAGCGGGATGGCCCAAGACCAAGAAGCCTGGCACTGTTCTATTAGGAAAGCCGACTTCAAATAAACGGGACCTGACTAGTAGAGAAGAAGAATTTGCTATATATCAGAGAGAGTGTTTTATTTTAGACTACTTTATTGTATGTATGAACTGCATCGTTTATCAATATTATTGCTAGAATTTATTCTTCCATGGTTGCGAAGATGTACACTAGAAGATGAAAATAAGGGAGTGGGAGACATCATCGTTATTGGATACATATTATTCTAAATCAATACACAGGGCGCGTATGCGTTTGATACGGTTGCGGGAGCCGATAGCTCTTAATACAAACGCTGGGTTCATATAAAATGTACGAAAAGTCGCGACCGCAAATTGTGGCAAGTAACGGTGGTTGCACTGCGACCGCTGTCAGTGGCCTAGTGTGCGACTGCTCTTATATGTTTTATGACCTTTATAGGTGTATGAAATAATAGTAACACATTTATTAAACATTTGATACCGTAAAAACGTTCCATACATAATCTAATATACTATATTACTTTACAACAAATTATTTAAGATAATCAAATCATTTTATTGAAATCTCTTGATGGAAATTTATTATAAATAATAACAACAAACAACATTCAACTATGGGCCCCGGCTTCCTCCAGGATTCTTCGCCACTCTCCCCGGTCCATCGCCCGCATTCTCCAGTTTTTAACACCAATTGCTCTGAGGTCCCCCTCCACACCATCCATCCACCTAAGTTTTAGTCTTCCTACACTACGCTTTCCATCTGGTCGTGTACTGAGAATCTTCCCTGGGATTCGATCTTCATCCATAATAAATAATAATGCAATAAAACACTGTTTTCAAGAACTCCTTTCGCTTTGTCTTTATTTCGACCGGCTAGTCGGATATTCTCTAGTCTGTCGATGCCAACGAGCCTGGCGAAACCGGAAATAAAGACAAAAGTGGAAATAATCTCAAGATTTTTTTTTAATAATTTGCGACTGAGGTTTTTTTTAATAATTTGCGACTGAGGTGTTTTTGAATAAGTATTCATGAGCCACTGTTTATAAAAAAGTTTCTCATATTTTTTTACGAAAATGAATCTTTCGAATATTAATACGATTTCTGATATGGTCTATTTGTCCAGGACACCCAACACGTTGTCCAAGGACGCTATATGAGGCTCCTGACACCAAGTGGCCTCGACGCGTTCAGTTTTAATGAATCTTGATTATCTGGTTTTGGAAAGTATATTTCAATTGCTCTTGTTTCTTACGTTTAAAAAACTGTTTTTAAATATAATTTATTTCATTTATTAATATTTACAAATATTATAATTTAAGTAACCAGAAACACTCTCCGACTAAAGGAAACAGAAAAATACTAAAATATTTTAAATATTTCCCTTTTGAACATTGTTAAAATCCGGAATAAAACTGTTCCTAGAATCATGTTTGCTCTTCTAGCATACCGTATTTGCCTCCGGTGCTGCCAGTGGAGAGAGCAATGAAACTACTTAATATGATCATTTCCGGATTGAACAGAGAAGGATGGAGTGCCGCATCGGTTAAAGTGTGGCAGTCCATTCCTTCCGCCTACCCCTTTGGAGAGTGTTTCATTAATAAGAAAATGTCACACTCCGAAATGATCATATTCAATAGTTTCATTGCTCTCTCTACTGGCAACAACGGAGGCAAATTATGTATGCTAAAAGTTTTGTTCCGGATTTCTTAGTCAAATGTCATCACGGACTTAATAATTGTATTGTAAGTAACTTACTAACTAGTCATCAAGATGTTTCCCTGTAGGGGTAGGCATATAGTATCCTGACATACTTATTTCGCTTACTCAACATTCATACATCGTGTCATGCACGGGCGTCGATTTCTCGGACTCCTCACGTGGCCGACATTTAATATATGATTTATTTAATCGTGCAACGTTTAATTCAATCTTTCTCTCTTTTTTGTTCCGTTTACTTCGTTTACATATACTTTCTTTACCATTATTTCATAATTTATTATTTCCATGTTTCCAAACACTTTTTGTAATGCATTACTTATTATTTTTGCATTTGACACTCAATCGAATACAGATTTACCACTACATATATTCTACTTTCATTCTTTTGCCAGTTCCATCCTTCACTTCCATACATAAGGTTATGTACGAGACCAACATTTTGCACTGCCATCTTAGTTTTTTGGATAGGCTTTTGTTTGCGATGACAAATTTAAGTGCACCCTTCACTTTATTGCCAGCCCCAACCCTATCAATATCCCTCTCAACTCGTCCATCCTTTGTATACATATGTTTGTAAACAGGTTGGAATTATTAGACTTTTTTAATAAGGCCTTGTGATAATACTTTTCCCTTGTAACATATATTTTTAGCACACTTTCATGCTTTATAAATAATGTTTCAAATGGAGTATAAAAAAAGTTATAATGCTTATTAATATTTTAACATTTATTACAATATGGCATCTATATAGTAATCAATCATAGTTGATCTAAAGTTATTTTTGTTTAATATTCACGGTATATATTTAATAGCCTTTTCTTTCAACGCCTACGAAAGGCAATTATTTTTGATATTTGTATTGAAAAAAAAAAACAGTTTGGAGATGCGGTTCACCTTCTGGGCGTCATCTTCTCTTTGCGAAATATTAAATTTATGTTTAACCCAAATTTCTGCTCCCAATTATGCCAATCTCAGCCTTGGCAGAGTAAATTCTTTCTCATACGCTTTATTCAAGGGCAAAATTACTCTACTTAAAAATACGTTCAATATCCAGGGGCGTCAATAATATATATTTTTAAATCATTAATTTTTAATAAATTTGAATGTTCACGAGAAATGTAAAAATGATAAAAGACATCGAAAGAAGAGTTGGTGCTGGGAACAAAAAAAAACAACAAAAAAATATAAATATATACACTGAAGCAAAGATGACAGTTCTAGTACCTTGTGTATAGAAGTGGTGCTTGGAGTTGGTAAAAGAAGGATGAAAGTAAGATAAATGCCGTGTAAATATGAAATCACAAAGAGGAATGACAGAATACCATAACACAGATGATTCTTTCGTTATTTAAAAAAAATGAATTGTTTAAAAATCAAAAAACTTTGTTATAAATATTACAATTGCTTCGCTAACCGATGTTAACATCGTCAGGTCTTACAATCAACATTGTTGAGTTGATTATAAGACCTGATGATGCTAACATCAGTTAGCGAAACAGCTGTCGCTAGAAAATATAAACAATTGAGATATTTATAACAAAGTTGTTTTTTTAACTGTTAATAATGTTATCGAAATATCGAAATATCGAAGTGTTTCCGCCAAAACAATGGATTATCTCAAATTAAAAAAAGGATTCCCGAGATAGTTTAGACATTTGAAACGAATTATAGGGGCTGCCTCCCCTTATCTGGTGGGTCTCGGTTTTATGGCTCACCATACGCTCTCTCCCTGTCTGTTATGACCCTGATGGTAAGGTCATTGACCACATTGTCTGGAACTCGCGGAATTACGAAGGCCACTCTCAAACGCCAGGCAGTCGAACTTACTGGAAGTCTTGCTGTTGTCATTCAATGTGGCGTTTAATGGCATTTTATAGGTTTATCATACCTTTCAGCAGGGTGCTTCGTCTGTGGCACTTCCAATCATTCGAGTCCCATTCAAATCTTATTAAAAAAACACATTTATCGACTTCCTAATATATTTTGAAGGTACCCTACGATCAGAATAGTTTCCAACTTAACTAAATACTTTTATTGACTGTTAAAATTACATCACTGTTACAATATCACAACTATTACCATACACTTCTTGAGCATGTCGAGATAGCTGTTTTGCCGACCAATGTTGGCATCATCAGGTGTTACCAAAAACTTGTTTTATGGTATTTATTGTTTCTTGAACAATGATGTAAAACTCCATATTAAATATTTATATGAATGAAAACGTCAGCTTTATAGAAGAACATTTGATAATGCCTTAGAAGGGCGAAACATGTCATTCCCATAAAATATAATAAAACTTCTAGAAAACTGACGTTTTCATTCGTAATAATTGTTTTATGGTGTTAAAAACAACTTGATTGTTGATTGTTACAGCTCTTTGTAACACCAACAAACAAATTGTTTGTAACACTAAAAAAATACCTGACGATGCCAGCATCAGTTGGCGAAACAGCTGTCGCGACATTCTCAATAAGTGTTTTATAAAAAAATTGTTATACATATAATACAAAAGTGTTGTAAATTTAAAAGTTAATAATATTGAAGTATTACAGCTTTTCGGACTATTTCAATACTTTAATTCTATGAAATTCCTAATAAACAAGCAAGGTGGTCTGATGACATTAAACGAGTGGCAGGAGGTCAATGGCGCAGAGCGGCGAGGGATAGAGAGTTGTGGAAGCCGGGAAGGGAGGCTTATGTAGTATTATCATCTATATTACTATTCTCGCTCGCAGTGCCGAAATCACGATCGTAGAAACTTACTTTATTGGCTCTGGTGTGAATTTCATGGACCTTAAAATCAAGAGTTTTGTTTCTCTAAACATATGAATGTTTTGTGCAAATGCGATATAATATTGTTTATTTGATTATTAAATTTCATATAAAATATTCAAAATTGTTTTTCAATTACGTTAGTAATATGTATTCAAGTTTAAAATTCACAGCGAGTTTGCTTGGATTAAAACATTGTTTTATAGATATAGACACACATTTTTGCATCCATACACATGTCATTTAATCCAATAAATAAACTAATTGATATTGAACTTCAATTGTATTTGTTGAATATATATTGGATTTATTGATATACTCGAATTTAGCAATAGCGAAGCGTTGCCGGGTCAGCTAGTTCCTAATAAATGACCTTACTTTATTTATATAATATATAATAGTTATTTTTAGCCAACAACAACTTTAACTGTAAACATGGAAACATTAATTCTGTATATCAACGCCGACGCTGGAGTCGTCAATAGTAAAATATGTACGTTCATGGAATTTCTTCTCATGGCATTCCGTGATTAAAAATTAAGTAATATCATTATTTTTTACTGCAAATTTTTGCGAATGCAATTACCTCAACTAGTTGTAACCACGCGTTTCATTAATCGGTTGTGGATTTTCACGACCATTTTTGAAATATAGCCAAAGGTCAACCTATACCCATAACCTATGATGTATCACAATATTTTTTTGAATGTATACATATACTTGTATACGAATACTGGACTTCACCCATTGTTATCAATTCATGATTTAATTGTATCTCAATAGAGACGAAGATGCAAATTGGAAACTTAATATGGTTGATCAAGGTGTTTACAGGACTTATGACCTGTCATTGGTTGGGTTAAGTGCACACTTTATGTAATTACAACATTCCCCATTCCACCTTTCTTATGACCATGTCTGACAAATTTTTGGAAGTTGTATATATGTTAAAGTCCAACGCCAGAATTCACATGTCAGTTTCAATGCGCCATCTATGAAGATTTTGATTATATATGTTAATCTCTAAGATGTAATCTACATACTAACGCCATCTATGAAGATTTATGTTTATTAAGCATTAAGCAGAACATCTATCCTTTGTAAATAACATTGGAGCTATAAATACTTTCTGTTCATTGTACAATGAAACTAACTAAATAACTATCACGCCGTCTTCTCGAAGGGCTAGTCAGAAATAACTCAGCATTCATACATCGTCTCACGTACGCAGGTCTAATTCTCCGAATCCTTCCATGGCCGACATTCAATATTTGATTTGCTTGATCGTGCGAAGTTTTTCTTGGTCTTCTAGTAATGCCTTAGTAAAGCAAAACATGTCATTCTCATAAAATATAATAAAACTTCCAGAAACAAGTTGTTTTCGTTCAAATTAATTATATTCACTTACTTATTAAAGTGGAAATCACTACAACAAAAACAAACCCTCACGCCGCTTCACCGAAAGCGTAGGCAGAGATAATGGACCCCCACACTACTCGATCCTGACACACGTCTCTAGATTCCTCCACATTCATACAGGGAATCATGCACGCACGTAGATTTTTTCGACTTCCAACATGCTTCATACTTTTATTAAATATATTTTAAACAATTGTTATTTAACGTAAAATAAATATAATGAAACACAAAGTTTATTAATAATTCTGTATTCAACTACATATCGCAAAAAATGCCTTAAAAGTATAACAAAACAACATATATACGCAGTACAAGTTTAAAAAAATTATATATGTATGATTCCAAAGTATAAATGATTTTGGTATTGAAATAATTTCATAAACTCGTTTAAGTTTGGTAGCTATTTTATATACACATAGATTTTTTAATAAATTAAACTAATTTAAATGCGTGAAAAGATAATTGTAATGAACAATTGTTTTCATTTAATACTGCAAATATAATATAAAAGAGTATTACTATTTTATAATAAAACATATCTTAAACAAACGCAAATGCATGAAGACAAAACATAACAAATAACGTCATATTATCTAAGTAAAGAATTCAAATATAACAAAAACATGATTTGAAATTCAGTGAAGACCATATAATAAGAATTCACAAGAATTCACAAGAGCAAACTTCTTCAAAAACTCGTCCATTATAAAGTTAAGATAAATAACAATATTTCATGACCAAAGGGCAACTGGCAATAATCACTCGAAGTTGCTGAAATCATCTTCAAAATCTCTTTCTTTTTGCTTTTTAGACCTGAAAATAAATATTTTTTAAATGCATTAAAAATTAGTTAGTTTTATTTGTGATTAAATGATTTACAAAATAATGATTAAAATAGTATTTCAAATGAAATGTGGAGCTTTATGAATTGTGGAAGTGGAAGAATTTTTTACAAACAAAATCGTTACACTATACTCCTGTATAATGTTAACCTATTATTCTTAAAGGTTAGAATCAAATTTAGGTCAAATAATTATTTTATATACGAGTATATAACAGGTTATTTTGAACCCACTTATTGGATACAATTTTTTTAGCTATTATTTTGATTCTCATAACATGTGATAGGTAGCTTATCTATCACCATTTTATTGTTACGTGAATTCTATACCAAACCAAAGACGGCATGACAATCACACTGCCTTGGAATTGAAGCCGGGACCTTCGGTATGGCAGTCAGAGCTCTTACCACTCTGTCACGAAGGTCGTCAAATTCAGAATACCAGTAATGAATACCAAATTCCAAATACCAGTAATACCAATAATGAATACTAAATGCCAGAAATGAATACCAAATTCAGAATACCAGTAATGAATACCAAATTCCAAATACCAGTAATACCAGTAATGAATACCAAATACCATTAATGAATACCAAATTAAGAATACCAATAATGTCATCAGTATCAAATACAGTTAATTCAATATTGTCCGTATCCTTCAGTATTGAAACAAATACACAAACGTATCCAGGGGACATGGGTTTAAGCCTGGACACGATCCGATTCCTTCTTCATGATAATGAGTTATTTTCTGCTCATATTGAAGATAGTAAAATAAATTCTAATGCCATTAATTTTAAATCCTTGGGGTTAGTCTTTTTATATATTAAAAAAATAGCTTTCTAAAAGTGATTAAATAACTAACTACTCAACCATCACGCTGTTATCACGAAGGGGTAGGCAGAAATAATTTACAGCAACATTGTTGATCTGACTTACTTCTCTTCCTCAACATCGTGTAATCCACATACATTGTTTTTTTCACCTCTTTAAAATTTGATTGAATTGATCGTGCCGTGTTTGGTTTAAATTAAAATAAGCCAAGAACAAGAATGTTTTTTTAACGGAAATTGATTAAAAAATTGTTTTTATCGTGAATTAAACGTCGAATTATAAAAAATAAGAAATTACTAACTAACTAACCATACACCGTCTCCCCGAAGGGGCAGGCAGAAAGAATGGACTGTCACAGATTCCTTTCTGACATACTTCTCTCGCTTCCTCAACATTCATACATCGTGTCAAGCACGCACATCTATTCTCCGACTCCTCACGTGACCGACATTCAATATTTTATTTATTTGATCGTGCCACGTTTTCATCGGTCTTCCTCTATTTCTTTATCATTCTTTCCATGTGTCCAAAACATCTTAATGATCCTTTCATTATTTACTTACTAAAAAAAACTAACTAACCATCACACCGTCTCCCCGAAGGGGTAGGCAGAATGAATGGACTGCCACACCTTTCTTTCCTGACATATTTCTCTCGCTTCCTCAACATTCATACATCGTGTCATGCACGCGCGTCGATTTCTCTGACTTCTCACATTGCCGACATTCAATATTTGATTTATTTGATCGTGCCACGTTTTCCTAGGTCTTCCTCAATTTCTGGTTCCATTTACATCGTTAACATTTAATTTTTTTACCATTCTTTCTTCATTCATTCTTCCTATATGTCGAAACCATCTTAATGATCCTTTCATTATTTTGTTCACAACACCATCATTTGCACCGCATTCACTTCTTATATTTTCATTCGACACTCTATCGTACACAGAGTATCCACACATTCGTCTAAGATATCTCATTTCTACTTTATAAAATAAGTTAAAGAAATATATTTAGAAAATGTACACCCACAACGTCTTGTACGCGCAACAGTCTCGACAGAAATGAACTTGCGCATCAATAGTCACAGAGAATCATATCTATCACCGTGCAGTGTTAACGAATATTAAAATTTTATTCGATATTTGAATTCAGAATACACTGATCTCACCTCTCCTCCTGGTAACTGGAGGGAGACTTGTACCAGCGGTGGATGGGGTGGTCCTCGTGAAGTGGCACGGGGATAGGCACTGGCACGGGGACCTTCTTCACGAGGGTGCGCGTGTGGTGCCGCGTGTGCTTGATGACAGGCACGTGGATGCGGACATAATTGCTGCAGATAAACGAGAAACAAAACAAAATTAAAAAGGTAACCAAAAATCAAATATGAGCTAAAAAACCAACACAATTAAAATATGCATCGCTGTTTCTAGAAATAACTCAAACAATTTTAACGGAATGTATGGAAGTGAAGCAGAAATGAGATCTCTTAGACGACTGTGTGGATACTCTGTGTATGATAGAGTGTCGAATGAAAATATAATAAGTGAATGCGGTGCGAATGATGGTATTATGAACAAAATAATGAAAGGATCATTAAGATGGTTCAAACATATGGAAAAAATGAATGAAGAAAGAATGGTATAAAAATTATATGTTAACGATGTAAATGGAACCAGAAATAGAGGAAGACCGAGGAAAACTTGGCACGATTAAATAAATCAAATATTGAATGTCGGCCATGTGAGGAGTCAAAGAAATCGACGCGCGTGCATGATGATCGTGCATACGTTGTATGAATGTTGAAGAAGCGAGAGAAATATGTCAGGAAAGAAAAGTGTGGCAGTTCATTATTTCTGCCTACCCCTTCGGGGAGACGGCGTGATGGTTATTTAGTAATTATTATTATTCTTCGTTAATAATTATTCTATTTTATTTTTATGTGTCCATGACTAGTTTAGAAATCTCAATTATATCATAACTTTAAAATATGCAGTTTGTCTTTGGTAATCTCGTAGTATATATGATTGGCAAATGCTATACAAATGGATAGAAAAGCTAATGGATGTTCATATATTTAATTTACCTAATGTTTTTTAGTAGTATTATTCTATATGTTTCTATATTCTATATGTTTCTACAAGATAATTTCACAAATTCAAAGTTAGTTTTTTTTAACGGAAGGCTTTCTTGGCAGTGTAACAACAGCTATGACAACCACATCATAAGGTCCCGGGTTCGATTTACAATATCTTATATGAGATAAGATAAATAAAAGTTTAAAAAAATAAAATATGATAACTTTGTAACTCACTGTTCGAAGCTTTGTGGAAATGCTGTTGAAAAGTCCACTATGACCGCCAATAATGTCATCAACAGAAGCCAAATAAGCTGAAACGGATTTTAAAATATCAAAAGAGTTTGAGTCTACGAAACCCATTAATTTTGTGTTTCAATATAACATTTAATCATTTTGTTTATTACATGTTTAGAGCTTTTAAAATATTTTAATAATATGAAACAAATTCGTAATCCAGAAACTTTCAACTCGGAAGAGTTAATCAATTATGCAATAAATTCATAATCAAGAGACTTTTTAAGTTCGGAAACGTTTTATTGCAACAAAAGTTATAAAACATATTAAAAAATAATATCACAATGTAATTGACAAAATTAAGACTTAAAAAAGCGAATTAGTGAAAATTTGATATCTTAAACGAATAAGTGGTAATTAAGAGAATACCAAATTTGATAGCGTTAAGCACAAAACACAACATGGTTTGGATTTGATACATGATTGAACACGAACTTGAGATGGAATTAGGGTTCTGACACAACCGTTGAATAAAAAAAAATAAGTGAATAAATTACACTTTTATCGCATGTATGCAACTTAATACAGAAGATTAAATGAGTATATACATTAATGAAAACGATGTGATTGTATAGCACTCATTTTAAAATTTTATGATTGATGATTTGCCATATTTAAAACTTGATTTATAATACAATTTTAGGTTGCTGTTTCAAAAATACCACACTTACTGCAGTTTTCATAGTTGACATTATTACTCTATAAATTTCGTATCGATTTTTTTAAGAAACGGAAACGACAGTACAAATCATATGTCAATTGCTGTATGCAAGCAAAGTTCGGCTCATTAATCTCGATATGCGGTGGATAGGGCGCAGAGTGTCAGGGGTGACGGTGATCACAGAGCAAGCCAGCACAGAATACTGCATCAAAGGTAGCGTTCGAGTTTATATACTTTGTAAGTATCTACAATATTTCCTCTGCATTTCCTCTATCTGGTTTTCTAATAATCTACTCTTCCTTATAGGCGCTGGTCACTGTAATGATCCACACTTTATCCGCCGCGACTTATAGATTATTCTATTTCAGGGGTGCTCAAACTAATGGAACCCAGGGCGCAAAAGTTATTTCAATTGTTTGATAATTATTATTTAATTTCTTCTTCTTCGTCTTCTTTTAATAGATCTGACGATCTGTGACACAGAAATCATGTTAATCATATTGATGAGATCCAGCTGTCCTTCCATCTCTTAGGCGGTCTTCCCGGTGGGCGGAGTCCAGAGAGGATTTCGTAAGCGGCTGTATATGCAAGTCTGTCACCATTCATTCGGGTTACATGCTCCCTCCAGTATCTTCTTCTGGATCTACTCCACTGAACGATATCCTCTATTTCGTAAGTTTTTCTTATGTCTATGTTGCGGACACGATCTCCGAGAGTTTTTCCAGTAATTGATCTTAGGAACTTCATCTCCTAGTAGTCCCTTGGTTCGCACAGCGTCGGCCCGCGTCCCTACAGCGTACCATATGATAGGTCGCACGTATGTTTTATAACCTCTTATTCAATTTGTTGTTTTTATTTTCTAAAACTCCATTATAAGTTATAATTTTTATAAACGTGATTGTTCAATTAATTTTACGGAGAATTTTATTCATGTATATAAAAATATAAATATTAGCGAGACATTTTTTTCGGCTTGCGAAAGCATTCTCAAAGTTTGAGAATGCCCTCGCAAAGCAAAACATGTTTTAATTGCGTTATTGGTACTAATAAAGTATAAACAATATTTAATAACGAAGTGACATGTTTAAATCAATAAAATATTGTACTCCTAAATGGAAGTGACATGTTTTTTTATAAACTTAACTTAGCACTTTGAAATTCCACAATTTCGATTTTAAATTAACCAAAACATTGTTTACTATCACATCGATTTTATTTATATCGATATGTTTCGGAGCTTTAATAGTATATCTCAATTGTGAGAAGAATGCGATAAACTATTTAACTTTTGGTTACACTCAAAATAAATTAAATTAAACAGTATTTTGATTAATATTATAATAAATCAATACTTTAATATTCGTTTAACGCTCTGTGAAATATTTCATTTGCCACTAAAAACATACCTTGAAAATTTTTAAGAAAGTTTATAAAGAGCAAAACTACTGAAAATATTTCTAAATTACATATGGTGCATTTGGATTTAATTGCGCATGAATTAAATATATTTTTAAAATTTTATATTGTGAAATACTACTTTTTTTTAAATAATCTGAAGTGTTCTTGCAACATATTTTTTTTATTTTTTTTTATTTAATAATGTCTAAGAATGACAAGACATGTCCTTTCTATATGGTAAAATATAATAAAAATTTCTAGAAAACAGACATTTTCATTCATATTTTTCTAGTAACAATTGAATATGTCCCTAACTATTGTTTGTTATTCTTCTGGTTCACCAATTCCTGGATATGTTATTTTTTATACTCGTATGTATTTTATCTCGTAGAGAGTTCAGCCTCCAGCGTCAATATATAGAAACCACCAGTGATGTTAATAAAGCCAAACAGCACGGTAAGTTAATTGAGTTTTGTTTATACTCGTATAATCATTGAATATCTCTGCATAGGAAGTGTGTCGAGTATTAAATGTCTTCATTTCAATATGGAAGGATTTAATAATTGTTTGCCGTTTCTCAAATGAAATAATCTCGAGCGAACTTTATGTCTTCAACTTTCCAGACAATTATCTGTCATTTTAAAATTCTCTTAACGCAATCACAAGCAAGCTTGTGATTGACTAGTAAAAATACAAACATTAAATTGTACCTAATAATTACGAGATTTCATTATGGATACATACGCAAAAGGTTTTTTTGTGGAAATGAGACTTTTTCGGTGAATTCATTAATTGTTTTTCTTTTATACATTTTACATCACCATCAAAATTTATTGTCGCCTGCATCAAAAATTCTTATTGTTTCATTTAAAAAATTTAAATTATTTTTTTTTTTTATATATATGTTAACGATGAAAATGGAACAAGAAATAGAGAAAGACGGAGGAAAACGTAGTACGACCAAATCAATCAAATATTGAATGTCGGCCACGTGAGGACTCGGAAAAATCGACTTGCGTGCATGACACGCTGTATGAATGTTTAGGAACCAAGAGAAATATGTCAGGAAAGAAAAGTGTGGCAGTCCATTAGTTCTGCCTTCTTCTTCTTCTGGTGCGTAGGGCTTAGAAGATCTGTCTTCTAGGTAGCTACAGGTCTTCCTCGCTCCCTCTTTCCACCCACATGTGACCAGTCTAATACGCGCTGACCGATGTAGGCTGAGTTCCGTCTCAGAGTGGGACCGATTCATAGCCATTTGCGCTTATTGACTTGTTATATGATTGGTCTCGAGAATTTGGGTGATTTATCTAATCTAATATATAATTAATAAAGGAAAATTGAACGTGTAAGATGCGTTTGAAGATTTTTACTTACAAGTGGGTATGAAAATACAAAGTCCCCAATATAATGCATTTCGTTGAAAGAAGAATTGTTGTCTAGATATTAAAAAAGACAACAAAAGTGAGTATGAGAACTGACAGTAAAGTCAGAATATACAAAAGCTGCGTAAGGCCTACACTGACATATCGCATTGAGATCAGAGGGGATACCACAAGATTGAAGGCTAAAGTGCGGTTGGCAGAGATGCGGACGCTGAGGACAATCCGCGAAATCTGCAAGACGGAAGATATCGTAAGATAGGGCAGACAACGTAGAAGATACTGGAATGCGCACGTGCAGAGGATGGATCCCTCCAGAATCCCACACGTCATGACACATCAGATTCATGTTGATTACCCTCCCCTCGGAAGACCGCCAAAGAGATGGAGGATGAGATAGCTGGGAGTCAATTTCCTAAGAGAGGCCGACCTGACTATGGTATAGGAACAGACTAAAGGTTTTCTCTAACATATAATTACGTATTTTCTTTTGCTGTTGTATTGCTATGTGTGTACGGCGGGACATCGAGGGAGAGTAGCGTAGCTTAAATGTGGTCTGGGTCCCTTTGGTTCTAAATATACTTTTTTTTTTAACGTAAGCCCAGCATGGATGGGGGACGGGCCTAAGGAGTGCACGGGTGAAGCTGACGAAAGGCGCCGCGGCGCCTATAACAGCTTCGGGTAAGCGGAGGAAGCCCTCTATGGCCATATAAAAAAAAGACCAAAGGAGAAGAAGAAGAATAATAACATTTTTAGATTTACAGTAGATCATTTTCGACATCTGTTTTTTTCTTGAATTAATTCAACATTTCATTCTTCACATTTAACAATTCACATTTATTTGTGTAAAATATTGAACAAGAATGACTAAACCAGAATAGACGTTATGTTATAGAAATCAGATTTCAAATGTACATGTTATATAATATATTCCCTTATGTATCAATATTATCATGCATTAGTCTATCGTTAAAACACGTAATAGTCGTATTCCACATAAAACAGACCGGTTAAATAATTTTATTGAAGCGTACAACCATTTTCTATAAATAGACAAAATATTTAAATAAATGTAAACGTCTTTCCTTAACAGTGTTAAAAAAAATATGCGCTTAACGATACTATTATATATAATCATAACACACTTAGAGAATAGAGTTTTGAACTAGAAAAAATAATAATAATTTGGGTCGAGGAGTGCACTGATATAAAGCCGTAAATAAGTTCTTATGTTTTTATTATTTCTTGAATAACGATGTAAAACTCTATATTAAAATATTAATAAAAACATCTGTTTTATAGAAGTAACATTAGATATCGCCTTAGAAATGCGAAACATATAGTATACCTAAAATTTAATAAAATTTCAATAAAACATCCGTTTTTATTAACATTAAATTAATAAAAATGTATGCTTAATTGATTATTAAATAATGAATATGAACTTAATGTTTTCTAATAAATTTCTTATATTTTATGGGAATGACATATTTCGCCTTGATAATGTATTTATTATCAACATTTGCCTTAAGCCTTCTCCACGGGGAATTCAAATAGTAGTAAAAATGGTATTCTGTAAAAAAGAATTATATACTGTAGGAAACATATCCTGAAAAATATTGATCATTTTTATTAAGTGTCAATTTTATGTAGGTAGGTGCTTTCTTCGGCAACCCCCGACGGCTATTTCATTATAGCATTTGAGATAAAGAGTCGGTGAGATTCAAGACTATTTTTATCGTGTCGTGTCGGTATCGGCTGATGACTGTCCAGTGTAAATGGACCTTAATGGATAATGTTCTGGCTGATTTCGATAAGTTTGATGAAACGGACTGATGGGAGCAAAAGGCCCAGGACCAAGAACCTGGAATAAAATCATTAAGAAGGATAAAACTCTTCAAGAGTTGTATGGCCATATAAAATAACTGAGACAGTATTGCTAAAATCTGTTAGCTAGTTATATAAAAAAAATAATTTGTTAAAAAAAGCTCAATATGTTTAGAGAAGCTTTATATCATGTTCTAATCATTAAGTATGCACACTAATGAGAGTTGTAGGCATTTAGTAAGCATCAAGAAAGTAATTTTATGTCACCAGTGAAAACAATTAAGTACAAAATAAAGTTGTTTGCAAAACTACTGAAAACACTGGCGGGTTCAGTGCTGCAGCGAAAAATACGTGCCCCCCCTCCCCCCCCCAATTCTATCAAAGAAATTTCTGTATAAAAAAAGAATACTTTGCGAATTCAAAATTTCAAAACATTCATGCCATTTCATTAAAGGGATAGGCAGAAAAATTGGACGCCACACTGTTATTTTCTAATATACTTCACTTTCGCCTCCTCGACATTCATACTTCGTGTCATGCACGCACGCCGGTTCTCAATAGAGCCCCGAATCAGCTTGAAAAAATGCGTTACTGTAGATCCTAACCTCGTCAGTTCGAGGGAGTTCTATCCTAGCATACCCAAGAGAAATGCCGTTTGATAGAGCTAAGGATATACTCCTTACTCACTCATGTAGAGGTAGCTTATCTATCTTCATTATTTGTCACGTGAATTCTACACCAGATCAAAGAGAGTGTGACAATCACACTGCCATTCCCGGGAATCGAACCCGGGACCTACGGTGTGCCAGTCGTAGCACTTGCCACAAGGCCATGTAGGTCATCATTTATATATTACAATGAATGATTTTCTATCGTATCTGTATCCACCAGGCTAAACTTGCCTTCAACAAAAAATCTAAAATATTCGAGTCCAATAACATAGACCTAAACCTCCGAAAACAACTTATAAAAACATTGGTGTGGAGGACGAATTGCTCATGTTTCATGGAAGGACCACGTTACAAATGAGAAGGTTCTCAGCAGAGTTGAAGAGGATAGGCACATGTTGAACACCATAGTGGAGAGGCGCTCGAGATGGATTGGTCATGTGTTGGGACACGAATGTTTCCTGCATGATGTATTGGAGGGAATGGTCGAGGGATCGATTGGCAGAGGACGACCTCGCCAGGAGTACCTAGACCAGATTTGCCGAGATATGGGCTGCACCTCATATGCGGGATTGAAGAGAGTTGCCGAGGACCGAACGGAGTGGAAGAGGAGATGCGTCGCCTTGCTGCAGACCAATCATTAGTTTGAGACCGGAGAAGGAAGAGAATGAATGATTTTCTATAAATAATGTAATAAAAGTGTATTTTTAGTAGATGTTGGAATCAGAAAACCATCCGCCACTGGTAGATATCTGCATAAGAGTACGTAATGTGAACACATAATAACAGCTACATTACATACTATTATTGCTTCTGATGTGATTCTCTATCACTCTCAATTTTCTTGATCCGCCTCTCGCTCTAATATAACCATATCGCCAAGAAACCGGTTATTAATTCCAGATTGAGCAAATAAAACGGGGCGAAATGTCATTAATACACAATTATCTTATCGTCTCAGTATTGTGTAGCAAGTACACATTATTCCTAATAACTTTGTTATAGGTGTTTTTTTAGAAGTATACTATACATATTCAAAACGATAAAAAAAAACATATTATATTAAATAATAATAATGTTAATGTCAAATAATTGCGTAGATTTTCACGGTTGGCAGCAATATGTTTGGTGTGTTTTTGGGTAACACCGTGTGATAACTCCTTCTCGACCGACATTTGGCAGATCATTGCAGTCTCCATCTTCAGGGTAAAGAATGTGATATGTGTTGTGTCTGCTAAGGTACTTCACTGTTATACCATGTCGCCGGCAGTGTGTACGTGTGAAATAGAGAGTACGTGTTAGGTTCCCGAATTATCTTAGCAAATGTTAATGTCTATGATATTGGCTTTATTTAATAGATAATTTTATGCCATTATTGTTTAAATATTATTTCGGGCATATGAACGCCACGGCTAGCTCGAATGAAGCGCAATCGTGAAATCCAATTTTTGACAATTGTCGTCTTTGTGGATGCGTATTATCCACTACAGTGTACGTGGTGCGAAATTGATTCATGGTCTTCCGAATAACTTGCTCGGATGGACGATTATGTCGACCGTAAAATGGACGGACAACAAATCAACTGTCAACTGTCAAATTACAGTTTGTAGAAACAATGTTGCCAGTTTAAAAACCAAACCTCTAAAAAAACACCCTATATAAGCATAATAAATCTTCTTTATTTTCTCGATGCTTCATCTTGGTGTAGGATTTGACCTCCACTGGCTCCTGTCCCCGGCCATTCCTCTCCATTCACCAGGTCTTTCCAGTTTCTTCCAATCACTGGTCATTGTTTTTGCCTCATTATTCATTGAATTCAAATGAATATGCCATTGAATAATGTATTATATCATTCTCATAAAATACGATAAAACTTCTGTAAAATAAATTTTTACGTTCGTATTAATGATTTAATATAGAGTTTTACATCATTGTTTGAGAAACAATTAATAAATAAGAATCATACTTAAACAATAAGAATGAAAACGTTTGTTTTCTATAAGTTCGATTATATTTTAAGAAGATGACATATTTCGCCGTACCAAGGCATTATCAAATGTATTTTTTTTTTGATAATGCCTTAGCAAATGTAAATGATGTCATTTATATAAAATATAATAGACTTCTTGAAAACGGACGTTTTCATTTGTATTAATGTTTTACTGGGAAGTTTACAGCATTGTGTGAGATACAATAAATGAATAAATAATAAATACGAATGAAAATATATTTTTCCTAGAAGTTGGGCATATATGTATTTGGATGACATATTTCGCCTTCCCTTTGGAATTATTCGGCTCATTCCCAAAAAATATAATAAAACTTATAGAAAATTTTCGTTTTCTTTCGTATTAATTATTCAATGTGGTGTTATATATAAATAAATTAAACTTTTGTGGCATTTGAATTATACACTTTAATCACTGTGTGTAGTTAGCTAATTGTTTCCGGAAATGCTAACGGGAATGAGATTGTGCCTTTGAAAGCGTATAATATGAGTGTAATTCGCAGAAATGGGTACGGATTTCATAAATTTAATTCAGATTTATAGCTTAAATGTTTACTGATCTTTTACTTAATGCATAATGTGATATTTCGTATACATTCATTGCTCGAACACTTTCTCATATAATGCACTTTTCAAAATTATCATAATTTTATAAATAATTTTAAAAATCACACCATCTCCCCGGAGGGGTAGGAAGAGGATGGACCGCTATATTGTTCTATCCTGACGTACGTATCTCTAGATTCCTCTAAATTCATACATCGTAACATGCACGCTCGTCGATTTTGTCGCCTTTCAATGTGGCCACCTTTAAGTATTTGATTAATTTGGTAAATAAAACAAATATTATATCAGGCGATAGAGAAAAAGTGTAATATAAGAAGATAACAAATGAAAAAAATAGCTATATATAAAATCTAGTTATCAGTTCACAATGGATTTATATTGTTGACCCTTTTTTCTGGAATTTGTTCTCCATAGTCAGATTACATTTTGTAAATATCATACATATTGTCTTTTTCTCTTTTATTTTTATTTTAAGTTATAAACTTAGTGAATGCAGTGCGAATATGAACAAAATAATGAAAGGATCATTGAGTGTTATGAACAAAATAATGAAAGGATCATTGAGAGTTTGGACACATGGAAAGAATGAATGAAGTAAGAATAGTAAAAAAAAAGTATTCATGACATGTGATAGATTGCTAGTATATCGCCATTGTTATTGTCAGGTGAATTTTACTGGTGAGGTAGCATGAGATTTTTTCACACTGTCATCACTGGGAATCGAACCTGGGACCTTTGGTGTAGCAGTCATAGTTGTTGCCATTCTGCCATGAAGGCCTTCATTTTCTGTATTCTTTATACTATCAGATCATAAAATGGTGTAAAAACTAGTGAATTATCGAAGCCATCAGTCGAATTAACAGATAAAAATATGCTTCCCACAGACAGTGAGTCAATAAAACACATTAATGATTATTATAAATTATTTATTTTAAACTTAAAACTTACAAAGTATGGATGTAATTGAACACAAAATAACAATAATAAAATTACCACTACTTATAATCTGCTTTAGATATGCAAAAGAGATGGACGTGATTCTATATGTAATATATAGATATAGTATTCAGAAGTGCTTTAATAAATAAATAAAAGTGGTGAATAACACCAATATTTGTGAATAACACTAATATTCGTGAATAACACAAATATTTGTGAATAACACTTATTATATTGGACTATCTTTATTAGTATCTCATTGACAGGAAGCAGAGGAAGATTAAAAGGTGATCATGTTCAAAGTCACATAAATCAACAATTATATATTCCACAGTCCTCGAGAGGTACTTGTATGTCAGAATAGATCTCTACTTCCCTCCAGAAAAACAGTGTGATGTTAAATAAGTTACAAATATTTAAAAACATTTTTTAATTAGCAGAACATATCCATCTCTTATAGTAAATTAAACAGTAAGTAAAAAATATTATAAAATATATATTTAATAAATATGTTTTTTATATTTTATGTATTAAACATTATTTGCATAAGGCCATAATTATAAATCACTTTTCACGTTAAATATAAATTATTTCTGAACCATGGTTCATTTTACAAGTTTTATTTATTTATTTGTATATTCGCACTTGGGTCTCTTCTACGCTCTAGTGACAAAATTGAAAAGACACGTTTAACTGGTCTAGCAAACAATATGCTAAAGTTAAGAATAGGGATTAATATAAAATATGTTTTTTTATAATTAAAATAGTAAATTACAAACATGTATTAATTAAAAATATAATAAAACTTGTATTAAACAGTATTTAAATAAAAATTAATAATTGACATGTTTTAAAAAACTATTATAATTTTATATGAAATGAGTCTGGATAAAATAATAAAATCTGGATAAAACTCCGCAAATGATAGATTTTCTAAGAATTGTATATGTTTGATTTATAATATATGACATGGGTCAAAATACGGGGTGTTTGTTTTTTAATAAATCAAATAATATATTAAAAAAAATTATTATTGAGCTTTTAAAGTACAATACACAAAAACTAATTAAGAAATGCAGAAATATATATTTTTCCTTGTTCCCGTGCTAAATGCTATAGACATACTAGTATCATTATTAATTATAAGCTATTTTATATTATCACAAAATCACAGAAAATTAATTAAAATTCGTAATCTTATTTTACAACATTCATAACTACAAATGTCATTTTTTTCTTCTATAAAATATCAATCTTAATGAAAATAACTTTCTCATTTGTACTGTTGTAGATATAACTGAGAATTCAATAAAAAATATTTTCAACCCTCCGGTAGCAAAGCTTGAAAACGAAATGAACAAAATGTGATTGATGTGAAAATGGTTTATGCCTTTTGAAAACAATCTGTTTTCTTACATCTTAATAGTATTTGAAGGAAAAAATATAAAAACTTAATAATAAAGTGTATCAATTTTTTAAAATACGAAATCATCTACTATTGAGAAGTATGTATAATCTCTATATCACATGCTTCATCACATTTTTATTTTGATTACTTTTTCATGCACATTGATCATTTCGGATATAGATATATTTTTCATTTCAAACCAAACATCTTATAATAATAAAAATAAATAGAATCAGATTTAAAAAAACAGTGTCGAAACAATGGTGTAGGATTGTCTTGTTATTAAGATTATTATTGCAATTATATAAATGTTGAAGCCTGGCAAAGCTAGTCAGCTAACTGCCGAAATAATGACAAAATTAGGAGTAGGTCTTAAAATACACTGTTTTATTTCTACTATATTTGGCTTCACTTGTTGTGGATTCATATTTGAATAAATATAACTGCACTTCGTATTTTTACAACATTTTATTATTTCTCACAGACATGTTTCCGTTGTGATGTAAATTTTTTAAATATTGCAAACAATGTTAAAATTTGAACATGGACAAAGGTTTCACAACCAAAACATGTTTGTGAAAAGTGTAATAAAGTGTTGTAAAAATATGAAGTGTAGTTATATTTAATTAGTCCATTGTTTTGGCGGAAACACTAGGATACTTCAACATTATTACTGTTATAATATCACAATTTAGTTTTACAATAAAGAGTTTATTGTAACACCTGATGATGCTGAACATTGGTTGGCGAAACAGCTGTCGCGACACTCTCAGTGAATAAAAATAAATTTTGATATTATAACGGTGTTATAAATTTTAACAGTATAGTTATATTACTTTGATCAATTACATTGTGGTATTATTTTTAATATGTTTTATGATTTTTTTTTTAATCTATTTAGTACCATAATTTGAACCATTTTTTAAAAACAGTATAGAAAATATAAATAATATCTTTATAACTTCATCACAAAGACACAACTGCTCAACACCACCTTTAACTAGATTATTGTCAGTCCAAATATTACAATATGGTTCTTATATTTAAACTGTATCACATGAGAGGACTTAGGGATTTACCACTAGTTCTTCCATCGTTATTGTGCATTTGATGAATAGTTCACCCAATGCGACCATTTGCTAACGGCGGCGAAGAGCTGTTTTGGAACACCCTGGTAACTCCGCCCCACCAGCGAATAGTTTGGGGAAAGGTATTTCCTCCAGATGGAATCGTCCAGGAGCGCTTTGATCTCCTGCAGCTGCAAGCTTGACGGGGAAACTCGCGTAAAATTGCCTGAAAATCCCAAGCTTATGAATGTCACACAATTTACACAGTACAAAATACATTACAGCGAAGCGATAAGAAACCAAAAGATAATTAAGTGCGGTGAATATACGCTCATACAAAGGATTTATTTTATACAAACTAACAGTGCTAATTAGTTATGTTTATAAAGGATGGGCGAGTGGAAAGGGATATTGAAAGAAGGTTTGGGAAAGGTAATAAAGTGATTGATGCAATTTTTTCTATACAACAGGTTGTTTGAACCCAATTACTGTATACATTTAGTTTTTAAGATATCATATTGATCCTCATGACATGTGATAGATAGCTCATCTATCGCCATTTTATTAAAATGTTATGAATTTTTTTTTTAATTCATTAAGACAGTTTGGATGCATGGAAAATAAACGGTAAAAAAGTATATTTTAACAATGTGAATGGAACAATAATTAGAGGAAGACCAAAGAAAATGTCAATTATATGGTATATGGCATGTTCAAATCAATCAATCAATATTAAATGTCTGCCATGTAAAGAGTCTGTCAGTGAGATAATTTGACAGGCGTGCATGACACGATGTATGAATGTTAAGAATGTGAGAGAAGTATGTCAGGAAATAACGCTGTGGTACTCCATTCATTCTGTGGAGAGATGGATTGATGGTTTGTTGGTGAGTTAATGTGCTAATCACGTCAAAAAGATAGCACTATCTCTTTACAAATAAATTAGTCAAAGAATATTTATTGCAATGTACATACATGGGGGTACAACAATTCTAGAATTACAAGTACGATTTTGAAAAATTGAAAATACACAATGATAATACATCTGAAAATTTGGTATCATAAATTCCACACAATGTAAACTTCGCAGCCTTAAAACATAATTAGATATTAATTTCCCATTATCATGCTGGCGATTAGCAAATACATGTGACCCTAATAACATTAGTCACTTAAAATCCATAACCATAGACATCAAATTGGGTGGCAAAACAATAAAATTAACAATTCTGACACGGAATTTTTCTGGACCATTTCAATGAAGCGCTAGCACTTAATCGATCATGCTCTAAAATCAACATTCAACAATGACATCACCAACTAAAACTTTAGAAGTTACACCTGTGTTTTGGAATATACTCATTCGTATATCTTTTAAAAGAGAACATTTTTATTTAATTTCTCATTTCTCAAATTGCTATATGAATAACGAACAAAGATTTATTTTTTCATTATTTAATTTTCACACACACATTACAAACATTACAGATGCTTCAATCCAAGTCGTCTGCAACATCACAATTACATCTTCTTCTTCTTCTTCTTGTCCTGTCACACCTCCGTGGTGCATAGGGCCTCAAGGAACTTTCTCCACCCGACATCCAATCACAATTACATAATAAGAATTATTTTTTAAAATAACATTTAAAGGACATAAAGATAACAATCACAACATTTATATTGCATCCCCGAGGCAACTCACTCTATCACGAAATATGTCGACCTCCGAGGCGACCCGATTAAGCAATGAGATTGCTCTATCCACAGGCATAACCATTAGCAGGTTGGTTCTGCAGCATGGAAAATAAAACAATCAGGGACAAATTGACCTACATCACTCAAGACATCCGAGTTATGTATACGGCCGCCAATCAGCTGTAAGAAGTGAACTCCCAAGTGGATATTCCTCCTTCTCCCCAATGATTGGTAACTTAGCATACCTAGCAAGACTTCAGATGGAAAGAGCCACGGGTAATATCCGCAATCCCTGAGGTACAGATAAAGGATAAAATAAAAATGGTAATTTAACCTTTTGCATTCCACAATCATTAGTGTTTTGGGGTTCTCCAACTGCTTAATTAGTTTACAAAATTAGACACAAGGAAGAAGTCTCCATAAAAAGCTATTTAATGAATGGTTAATGGTTTTTAATTTTAAAAATTTATTTGTACAATGTCGAATCTAGGTCGACATAGGAGTTGGTGTAAGATTTACTAAGTCGAGTCACACTCGACATTGGAGTGGTAAGGGTTAATACAATATTAATAGAACTGATTTCAGACAGGAAATGTTTAAATATTCAGCCACAAACTGATAAGGCAAAATAAACTGTACATAAATACATACCAATAGCGGCAATATTTATTGCATTCGGTTTTAGAGTCTCGCTAACTTGACCTTCTATTTCCCAACCCCTTCCCTCGTAGGTGAGCCCGTTCCCGCTAACTAGGAAGTTGAAAGGCATGTCAGGCATGTGGTACGAAGAATTCTGGTACGTTTTCTGCAAATAAAAATAACATTAAGGAACATAAGAGAATGAGATGACACAGGAGTGTGACAGGACGAGAATAAGGAAAATAAGTACCTGGTACAATTATTACGGTTTCAACAAATCCTTTTTTGAAAAAAATATATATTCCATGTGTCTAAACCATGTTAACATTTGACTCATTGTATTAAAAAAGACAGAGCTGCATAATCACAACACATATCATAATACGAGATTTTAAACTGAAAACAATCGTTCATAGAAACAGACCGAAACTGACGAATACAAAAATCGCATGACTAATTACTTCGTGAATATAATCACACTCATGAATATAAAAGTAACAAGAGTAAAACATAAATAGTGTGAGACAGCCGTATATTCTTTACTCCCTTAAAACATTGGGGCACAACGATGATTTGTCTCATATTTTCGATGAAATACTTAATTCGTATCAAATAAGTAATAATTGATTAAGTCAATTGATACGTAAATGTATAACATATTAGTGAAAGTAGGTTCAGAAGACAAATACTCTTGACTTTGGAGAGTACCTTGTCTTCCTAATGTCAAACCATCTCTCATGCGTTCCTGGTATTATCTTGTATATATATATATATATTATTTTACCTTTACTCAATAGATGCCTTAAACATTTATGTTGTTTGTAATGTCAGATATAGTCATGAGTTGATAACATAGGAACATCAAAAATGTACGTATTTTTAATTTATTTATAGATACATTAAAGTTGTGAGAAGCGATGTAAACTAAATACATAGATAAGGGAAAATTATCTATGGTATTATATGATGGTTCCTTTGATGACTTGAGAAGAAGACTACACTATAAATAATTTTATTACAGTATTCTCAGGAATAAAACATATCCTTTTTAACCCATTGCACCACAAAGCCGGCGAATCGCCGGCCAAGGTCAATTTGTCACTGACTCACAAAGCCGGCGATTCGCCGGTTTGTCTTTGAGGTGATTTTTTTACATTTAAACTGAATGACAATAACTTTATTCATAAAAATGACGTAAATAAGTATATTTCGGTTACTGATTTCGTAATAAAATGTAATAATCACAATTTATTTCACATTATTTATTACAAAATATTACGATATTTTAACATCTGTCAATACCTCCAAAATGGCCAAACGCACTCGTAAACAAACTCGTCACGCTTGTAATATTTTATCATAGGATGAAATACAGCGAATCATTTAGGAAAGTGGCAGTGAGAATGAAGTTGATGAATATTCTAGTGATTTTACGCCTTCCAACATTTTTTTTTTTTCTAACAATGTTTTGGAGAAATGTTTGGTGTCTCTCCACATGCCAGAATGCTATAAAGCTTATCACACTCTTCCAAAACTACCTGGGGATGAGCCATAATGATCTAGCTTACAACAAAAAAAAAAAATGGTTTTATGTTTTACCATTTTTATTTTGTGTATAATTTAGTCTTAATATTATTGTAAAAAAAAAATGAGTCAAAATTAAATAGTGTGTTGTGTGAACAAATTATGTTATCTATATAAGTGGTGCAATGGGTTAATGATTTTACTGTGAATTTAATTAAATAAAGATATTTCAAATGTAGACTTTTAACTGTGAATCAATCCATTGCATTTTAAAATATTATATTATTTTTCTGAAAAGTGACTAAATAAGTCTGGAAATGTGTGTTGAATACAATGAAGATATTTGACATGTGGCGGAATGATAACAACCAGTTAGATCTGGTGTTGACACGTGTAGTGTACTGTTTTCCGTAAACCAGCAATCTAATTATTTATAAAATCCACATCACACAACATATTTAAACTGCTAAATTAATATTTATAAATTCAAATACTGCTTTAAAAATGGAGATAAATTATAATTTATCAATTAGAAGTAAATTATTATTAGTTATCAAATTACCAGACAAATATTATTTTATCATAAAACTCCTTGGTCTTGTGAGATATAAGTGTAAATTTTGATAATGTATCCATTAACTGGCCAATGTATGCACTAACTATGAGCTTTAGTTACAAAATACAAAAAAAAAACGTCACCATTGTGCCGTTATGTTGTGTATTTAATTATAAGGAGTAAAGAATATACGTCTGTCTCACATACACACTATATCACTCACTCTCGCTACTTCTATATTCACGAGTGTGATAGAGACAAGAAATTTGTCATGCGAATATTATATCAGTTGGTTTTGGTCCGTTGGTCCAGCAGTGAAGTGGGGAAGGGAGGCCTATCTCTAACACTGGATGACTAAAGGCTGATAATGATACACAAAAGAAATTATGAAAACTCTAACTAGTTGTTGTATGCATTCACTGTTTAGTGTCTGTCAAAGTATTCAAAATATCCACCTAAAGTATGGTACAATTGATATACCTTAATTAAAGAAAAAACTAACCTAACCTAACGGTTGGTTCATTTCTTCATGATTCCATTTAAAATAGCACAACATTACAACTCCGATTCTACAGCCCTTCTTGATCAATAAAATACACTCCCTTCTATCATTAGAATTGTTAATGGTTGGTGGGGTAATGTTCAAACTCGCTCTTATTAGGTTAGTTGTCAAACACGCTCGCCTGACACATCTTGTTTCTTCACAATGTGACCAGTTCAAAAAATTAGCAGTTAAATTATACATTATCTAGTGAAAGTACATATACATGAAATGCAACAATCTAAACTGAAACTAAAACTCATTATTAGTGCATATATTGGCAGTTAATGTATAAAATATAATACATATATTTATACTAACTAACCATTTGCCGTCTCTCCGAAGGGGTAGCCAGAAAGAATGGACTGGCACACTTTTCTTTACTTGCACGCACATAGATTTCCCCGACTCCTCACGTGACTGCCATTCAATATTTGATTTATTTGATTATGCCACATTTTCCTCGGTCTTCCTCTATTAACATCATTAAGATATATTTTTTTACCATTCTTTCTTTATTCATTCTTTCCATGTGTGCAAATCATCTTAATGATCCTATCATTATTTTGGTCATAACATTTTCATTCGCACTACATTCACATATTTTACTTTCATTCTATAATACATTTAAATATTATTTGAGTTGAATTGGTACCTGAATATCAACGACGCATTTGTTACATGATTCAAGATTATAACATTCAGATGTGCCAGTGTGAGTCAAAACAACGTAATCAACGGTTTTCTTGGTGAGAGGAGTTAGGGGCCATAAGGGTTTTTTGGCGTCCCATTGCTCCCGTGAAATCATCTCAACCGGTATGTTAATAGGCCATGGTCTATCTGCAAATAAATCAAAATTACAATTTAGAAAGAGGTATCCAAAGATGTATCAAACTCAAGCTCCAAATATTCAGCAGTAGCGTGAAAAGCGTACTGCTGTACGGATGTGCGATTTAGAAATCTACCGCGGACGTTATTGGAAAACTCTAGGTGTTTATAAATAGATGCCTTCGCTCAATATTCAAGATCTATTGGCCCCAAATAGTGTCAAATGCCATTCTCTGGACCATGGCAGGTGAAAAGCCAATTTGAGAACAAGTCGCTAGACGGAAATGGCAGTGGATCGGTCACACTCTGAGACGGAACCCAGCCTGCATCGCTCAGGGCGCACTAGACTGGTCCCCTATGGGGGGAAAGAGGAAACGAGGCAGACCTAGAGCCACCTGAAGAAGAGCCCTGCAGGACGAGGTTAAGACAGCAGACCTCACTAGGGATGATGTTAGGTATCAGGCATGCAATAGAGTCGGGTGGAGAAGGTTCCTTGAGGTCCTATGCACCACGGAGGTGTGACAGGACAAAAAGAAGCAGAAGATCCAAAGACGCATTGAATATTTTTGTCATCACTTGAAGTCGTAATAAACTAGCCACCCTATTGAGATTTATATAATCAACACTCGACAAAACGTAATGACAATATGATTACACAGTGACGTACAAGTTCAAGAAACATTTTACAAACCTTCCACAAACAGCAAGAACAGGCTAATGATAACACCAACAGCAAAAATAACCACCATCAGCAACACCAATACAGTAGTCACCACGGATCGTCTTCTTGGTTGATAGTGGTGCAGAAGCGGTGTGGACTCCTGGGCCTCACCAGGGGTGCTATCCGCTTCGTGCTGGTCATGGTTCCTGGCTTCGTGATCTTAAATTAAATCCGATCAACCATTTCAAAAATCACATGATGAAGAAAAATTATTGTAAATATTCAACAGGGACGGTACCGCTCCAAGGCTTTGAACATTTGTTTATCATTTCTTTCTTGTAAAAGGGGTGGTGGTCCAGATAATGTTGGGCCTATGCTTTAACCCCTCAATGCGTAAAATATTATTTTTAGTATCATGTAAAATTACGCATAAAATAGTAAACTAAGTTACTATGATCTGACCGAATCCATTTTTCAATATCTGACACAATTTGAACTTTGCATTTATGGTACCTTATAAAACGAAGTACGCTCGAATTAACTTGAGTGTGCGCTTTTTCGCCAGTACGAACCACTCAAATTAATTCACATGCGTGTTAAGCACCAATGCCAAAAAAAAATAACATATTATAAATATTTTTTACGTGAAACATTGTTCAATTTAGAAAACATATAGCTAAACAAATAATAGTTACTCTTTTCTCTCACTGAACATTACAACACTCCAGAATCATATCACTTATTCATTGTAGCAATCCACACAAATATCTGTGGCATTTCCAGAAAAATGTATGCATCATGAAATCAAAAAATGAGTATACTACAAAATTGTATAATTATTTTACAAATTTGTAAAATAATTATACAATTTTGCCATAAATTGTCAAAAGAAGGTTTGATGAAGAGATTATATGGCTATAAATATAAAAAGATTATACGTCCTAAAAATTAGCAGTAGTTCAAGTTTTGAAATACAGTAAAACTCCAATTATCCGAACTCTGACTATAAAAATCGCTGATTATCTAAATCGCTTTCAGAATCAAGTTCAATCTATACTTGGACAAGTGTATGAAAGAACTTGAAGGCATAGACGCTGGTGCTAAGATGAATTGTTTGTCAGTCAGCTGATTGTTATATGCAGACGATACTGTGTTAATCGCTGACAGTAAAGACAATTTGCAAGTCTTAGTGGCAAGGATGTATGAGGCATGCAAAAAGAGTGACTTGGTGATGAATGTGTCTAAATCTAAAGTGATGGTCTTCGAGAAAGAAGAATGTATGACGATTTGTGATATAAGTGCGATGGGCGAGAAATTGGAGCAAGTTACTGAATTTATGTATCTGGGAAGCATGTTTACAAGAGACGGAAAAATGGAGAAAGACATCGAAAGGAGGGTTGGTGCTGGGAATAATATAAATGGCGCACTCAAAGTCATTACTGCAAATAGAAATATATCCACAGAAGCAAAGATGGCAGTACACAATGGAGTTCTTGTGCCAACCCTCATGTATGGAAGTGAAGCTTGGAGCTGGCAAAAGAAGGATGAAAGCAGGATAAACGCCGTAGAAATGAGATCACTAAGAAGAATGTGCGGGAAAACATTGTATGATAGAATACCGAACGATGAAATAAGAAAGAAATGTAAGACAGATGACTGCATCATGAATAAAATTAAAAAAGGATCCCTGAGATGGTTCGGACATATGGAACGAATGGATGAGAGTAGAATGGTTAAAAGTTGTACACAAGCAGTGTGAGTGGGAAAAGAAGCCGAGGACGACCGAGGAAAACATGGCATGACCAAATTAACCAATTACTAAAAGGCGGCCACATTCGAAGTCGGAATAATCGACGTGCGTGCATGGTGCGATGTATGAATGTGAAGGAAGCCCGAGAGGTGTGCCAGGACAGGCCAGTGTGGCGATCCATCCTCTCTGCCTACCCCTCCTCTGTGATGGTTTTTCTTTCAGAATTTAAAAAAATATATTAAGGCGGAAACGTACTGCGATTCACAAAATAATGATTCTGTCTACGCGAATTGAAAACGGGTGATGACAGTCAAACAGTTACTTTGATCGAGAAGTTCAGTAAGCAATGACATTCATTTACATACTGTACTAATGTACAGCACTTTTAACTACGCTTAACATTTAAAAGTGTTGCCTTTTTATTTAATTAATTGAAAGCTCTTTTTTTAAACGTTTTTTTTTTTTCTCCCATACATTCGGTAATTCATTAAAATGGACCCTTTTTTTGGAAAAAAATTCTATTATATGAATGGAGTCCGGTCCCAATTGATTCGGATAAATAGAGTTCTATTATACTCCATAAAGCCCTCCTGACAAATAAGTAATTGATGCCAAATGACACAGATACAATCAACGCTTTATGATTAATTTGGATGAAACAGTATACAGTTTAAAGGGGAACACGCAAGCTATACAATTGAGATCATCAAATGATTCACATATGAATACCTAAAACAATCAAATAAATTTATTTTCTCTAAAGTGACATTAACCTAACTAAACATATGGTTTCTCCTTAAGGGTAGGCAGAGGATGGACCGCCACATTATTCTATCCTTAGATAACTCTCGCAACCCTTTGTTCCAGATTTGACCCCTCGAGACTTCTTTTTATGGGGTTATTTGAAAAACAAAGTGAATGCCAGCAAGCCCCGGACCATTGACAAGCTCAAGGCAAACACTTGTGCCGAAATCATCGCTATACGCCCGAGATGACCGAAGAAGTGAGCAAAACGTAACAAAAAGAGCACATTTTGCTTTGGCCAATAAAGGCGGTCACTTGATTGATGTTGGATTAAAAAACTAGTTCAAATAAAATGTAAACAGCCAAAATAAAATAAAAATACCTCCTATTTATAAATCGGTTATTTATTTTTATAGTTTATTAAATATTCACATACCGACATAAAATATGGCGCACCCTGTATAAAATTGAAGCTTGGAGTTGACAAAGAAGGACAAAAGTAGAAATGAGATCACTGAAAAGAATGTGTGGGAAAACAAAATATGATTGAATAACAAACAATAAAATAAGGAAGAAATGTAAGGCAGATGATTGGATCGTAAGTAAAATTAAAAAAGGAATACCTTAGATGGTGTGGACATATGGACCGAATGAACGAGAGAAGAATGGTTAAAATGTTGCATACAAGCAGTGCGAAAAGAGATGTCGTGGAAGACCAAGGAAAGCATGGCATGGCCAAATTAATTACTAAAAAGCGGCCACATTCGAAGATGTATAAATGTAGAGGAAGTTAGAGAGGTATGTCAGGACAGAGAAAAATGCCACTTCAATCACTCTGCCTACCTTTTCAGAGATACGGCGTGATGGTTAGTTAGTTACCAACTATATAATTGCGAAGCATGGAACTGGCAAAAGAAGGATGAAAGTAAAATAAATGCAGTAGAAATGAGATTACTTAGACTAACAAATGTATATTCTGTGCTTGAGTGTCAAATGAAAATATAAGAAGTGAATGTGGTGCAAATGATGGTGTTACGAACAAAATAATGAAAGGATCATTTAGATGGTTTGGACTCATGGAAAAAATAATGGTAAAAAAAGTTTATGTTAACGATGTAAATGAAACTAGAAATAGAGGAAGACCGAGAAAAAGGGGCACGATTAAATAAATTAAATATTGAATGTCGGCTACGTGAGGAGTCAGAGAAATCGACGCGCGTGCATGACACAATGTATGAATGTTGAGGAATCGTAAGAAAAGTGCGCCTTCTGCCTACCCCTTAAGAGAGACGGCGTGTTGGTTAGTAAGTTAGTTAGATAATTTTAAAACTTATTTGTAACAATGAGAATTTTGGGAACATGGATGTTTTTATGAATACAACTAAGGAGATGTATCCGAGATGTAAACATGTTAACACGCTATAGCAGTTACAAAGTAAACGCAGGATAAAAAAGTATATTTTAAAAACCGCCAACAATTGGGAATATTTGAGAGTCAACACAGCGCCACAGCTCAAGTAGTCATTGAATGAATTCAATGCACGCCGAGGCTGCTCTCTATTGTATGATACTCAAACGCCAATATATTTGATATAGCAAACACATAACATGGTAGGTCAATAAACTAGGGAACAAAGACTACGATACGTGAATAAGTTGCAGTTGACAATACGGTTCGATGTAACAATTCAATATTTACATGGTAGATGCGACTTGTGATTTGCTTCAACTTACCTACAGGGGCTATCAGTGGATGCATAATGAATGTTAATTTGTATTGTAGGATTAATCAAGTGATTAAATTTTATTTTAAAAAAACTTTCGCCGAGGTTATGAATCTTCCGATTTGTTTCTGTGAACTATTTTAAGAATTCAAAACAACGATAACTAATAACAAACTGACACATGCTTGACAAAGGCAAGTGAATAAATCATAGAATAAAATTAACTTCAAACCATAGACTTCATTGAGTCTAAGGTTCTATTTCAAAATGCATAGATATATTAAAAATTGTAAGTATGGTAATAAACGGGGTAGATACAAAAGCATTCAACATATTGATATAACCATGATAGGGATCAATCCGGTCCATCAATGAAACGAACGGTTCCTCTTTGATGCAGTTTATTTATAGTGCAAATTTTATAAAATCAGAGCTCTTAAGTCTAGGTAATTCCTGTCCACCGTGAGATACCAACGAAAAATCCACCGGGTTATGGTGGCAATAGGTAGTGCGGGCTGTATGAATACACCGGCAGACAGCGTGCAAACAGCGTTGTAGTTCCAGATGGATGTAGCTCAATCGTGTGCTCTCTCGAGTTGCATCCCCAAGCTAACATCCCGAATGATGACGGTGCATGCCGTTTTATAGGCGAGCTCGTCTATCTACGATGGTGGGGGTTTCGTTCTGTATTCCCATTGGTCGGCGCTCGTCAGCCGATAGTGGGGTGCCTTCTCGCGCTGTGGTTGGCTGCAATAATTAGTTTAATGTAGGAAATTACTTTCTTCCTTAGGTTGGTCTTAGTTTGAAATACTTAAATTTTATGGGAGTGGCAACAGTGAAGAGTTTTTTCGAAGGTAATAGAGAATGTACGCGAACCGATTGAATTTGGGTACCGCGAGCAGTTAGCTACCGGCAACGTGGGTGGACGGGTGGTCCTGGAGGCGAGGGCACGTATGCCACCGTTTCAGGATTTGATTCCGTCGGCGAGAGAGGGAAGGCTCCGCGTAGTGGCCACCAGCCTTGGTGCACGGCGAAAAAAAGAGTCACCGGAGACCAGGCCAATCACCAAGTCCACCCTTCCCCATCATTTGCCTCGTACATTCCTCGTGGCGCTGGGACGGAAGCAGGCTAAGGGATCCGTCTGACATTGGAAATCAAGCAGACATCAACGCCAATAACAGCCTGATACAGGACGACCCGGATCTGGTGCCATTTATCAAACCGAACGAATCAAACTTCATCAATCATTTCCCATTCAGGGTATATTGATGTCGGTGCGTAGAGAAATGGTCTACTAATCTTAATATCTACATAATTTTGATTATTTTGTTTCCTGCCATTTTAGCCCCCCCCTCTCCATCATCAATATCTGCATGGGGTGACGTCGGTTATTTAAACCTAACTCTTTCAGTTAATTTCTAACAAATGGTGGTGTGGATTACTAAAAAAAAAGATGGTGCCACAGCTGCACTATGCTGTACGACATATCTGAAACTTCATGTTATCACGACAATAGGAAACGTCTCCATCCGTTTCAAAATTCCTCTTTTTGTCCATTTGTCTCTTCCCTCGACTAAAGTTCATTTTTGTGATCAAACTCGATGCACTTTCATTTATAAACTGACTTTTGCTCTTTGATGATCGGCTACATAAATTGATGTGCTCATCCGTTTCTTTCCCGTTGCTATTTCGAGATATCATACTTTAAGAAAGTTAAAAACAAAAAGAAACATTCTTAAAATAACTCCTTATTAATTTTTAATAGTTAAAAACTCCACCCCAATATTCAGGTAGGTATTTAAGTTAAATCTTTTATTTTTGTAATAAATATTTTTTGTTGTCGATGGTTTTGTTTTTTGTCTGTGGTCATTCATTGCTTGATATTTTCACGCCGCGAATTGTCACCTGTCAGGAGAGTTAGTAAGTTTGAAGACATTAACGGACTTACAGGTTGTGATTTAAGCAATAAAAGCCGCCAGGATGAGTTTCAACCTGTTGGATTCGATTTTAAATTCCATGAATGCTCCGCCACCCAAGACTGAGGAGCAAATAGGTGAGAAATTTAATCATATATTGCAAACTAATCGCGAATCTGTATTATTGTTGCATTTTCCTCGCATCTCTTCGATCGTGTTATTTTTATTATTGTATTTTTATCCGAATCGCTTGTTTGTTTGATGTCTTCTAATGACCTTATTTATCTACGGCGTCTCGTTTAAAACTTGTTCGCAATTCGTGACGATAGATAACAAGTATCATATTTTAATTGCAACGTTTGTGTTTCAGAGATTCTTCGTGATTTTATACCTTACCTAAGCAATTTTTTATATTCCATTGTTCGTAGATATTTACAATATTTTGCAACGTTTTAAACATTTTTTCCCCTTTTTTATTGTCGCACTAGTCAAAACCAAACAAATCACAAAGAATAATCTGTTATCAAATGTTGTTCCCTTGCAAATATTTGTTTTATTTTTAATGGATTCAATTATTCTAGCATCAAAATGAAAAATATGTAAACTTACAAAAGAAACATCATCCCAAGAATATGATTGATTAATATTTAATATTAGTGAAAACATCACTTTTTTAATATTAGATACTTGAATTAGTCTTGGCCTTTATCTAAAACATGGTGTCATGTTATCCGTTCGATGTGTTGGCCTCTGGCAATTAGATATTTTTATAGGTCTATATGTCAGCTCTCAAACAGAACATAACATATTTATTGCAAATATAAACAACAATTGTTTTGGTAGTGTTGAAATTGTCCGAATTTGGGCCGAAAAAGCTCCATTTGCGAAAAGTATTGCTCCAATACGTTTTATTAAAGAAAAGTGGGACGAAAACATTGTTTGCTCAGAGAGGTTTATGGGAAGTATGCCCCATCTGAGAGAAACTGCAGATTCTAGTTTGAATGATTCAAAGCTGGAGATTTCAATGTGAATGACTAAAAACACATAGTTCAACAAACATTAAATAAATATGTTCAACAAAACTAATTTCAGTACGTTTGTGCTATTTTTCTTTGCGTTTGATTCAATGATCAATTGCGAATCTTTATAAATGTTTGTATTTTATGTTTGCGTTATTGTTTTATTCAAAGTGTTTTGCAAAATTTTGATTGTTTAGCGATAACATAATCATCAAAAATTCCAACTAATTGTTGTAGAAATAAATATTCCCCATAAAAGTGTTTATTTCTGAACAACATTTTTTGTTGAAGTTTTTGCTGCGAGTTTATTTGATTTCCTTATGGAAAACTTTTTTTGATTCCAGCCCAAAACAAATTTGAACAGAAGGCGCAGCAAATGAAGAAAGATTCATTGAGCAAGTTTCGCAAGAAGATTGAACAGTCCCTTACAGAGTTTATTCAAAAGGGCGATAAACCATTCTTAGAGTTTGAGCCTATGGATAGGATTTACCGAAACATTATGTATGTATAAATGTTTTTAAGATTATACATATTCAATTGCTTCTCATTCTTAATAATTCAGTTTAAAATAATATCTCTGATTTTTTATATAAAAGGTGAAGTGAATATTTTAGAAATTTATTTGATTATTTTATCTTCTATATATAAATAAATGACTGTGTGTTCGTTCCCTATGCGTTTGCGCATCGTTCTTTCGATTTAGTTGAAACTTTGTACAGTTGTTGTCGTCAATGTTGGCTTTTCAACCGACATCCTTTGGAGTCGATACAGTACTCCAAGATGAATATATTTCAACTTTAAAAATTCAGGTGCTAATATAATATATCATTGCTGTCAATTATAGATTTGTACATTGACAGTACAATTTGAAAATTTAACAATTTGACAATTAATGACAGTGTCACTTTTAATCAATGCACAATAGATGGCGCTCTAGAAGAAACATTTTGACTGTTGGCCAATTAATGACTGAGCCATTAAAGTAAATAGACAAAATATAGTTAATAGACAAATAAAACATTAATAATTGAAAAAGCATTGCAGCGCATGTCGAGAATTAGCTTTTGTTTTATAAAAAGTTTTTTTTTCTTTCTAGTTACAATGTGGCAGAAGTGGCTGGTTTGATGGCTTGTTCTTTTGGTGAAGATGAAGTAGATAGATACACTGTCATCTATCCCAAAGATGCCGGACCCACTGAAGACGAAAGGACTGTTCGTTCGCAAGGGGGCCAATGGAATGCCGCTGTTGCTGTGGAAATGGAAATCCTCGTGAGTTATAATTCTGGTTTATCTATCGTTTTTATGTCTCATTTGTGTATAATATAAATAAATAAAATAAAATTAAGAATGGATAAACAGCAACCAAAATATTATCAATAGTCAAATTAATTTATCGTTCAGCCATATTCTTAATTTGTTTCCAGTAAAGTTAGGTAAGTCTTCATAAGCTGGTATTTCCCAACACACCTAATTACATAAAATTGCATTTCCTAGAAATTTGTAATTATTTGCAACCCATCATACCGCATCTCCCGCGGGGGAGATGAGAGAAAGAGAAGGACGGAGTTTCGCATCGGTTAAAGTGTGGCGGTCCATTCTTTCTCCCTTCGGTGAGACGGCGTGATAGTTTGTTAGTTAGTTAATTTAGAAATTTGTTATTTCAAAGGTAAACATTTTTTTCGCTTATCCCTTTCCCTCTCTCACTCCCCGCTCTGACTTTTCCACTGTTTATTATTTTATGTACATGTACATTTTGTGTTTTTGTTAAGTTATTAAGTTACTGCCCTGATGAATGCCCTGATAATAACCATACAGTAGTTAAATACAAAGTGTTTTATTATTTAATATCTATAAGTTTACAAATTGACATGTCTGATGATTATTAATATGTATTATCTTTGAAAACATCATTACAGTCTTCTTCTTCCTCGGCTTTGATCTCTTCACCGCTGGGTATAGACCCCTTCGAAACATAACAAAGGAATGGAAGGATACGTTTGTTAGAGTCCTCATACACATACACATGTCGATTGTTCAGATTTCCAAGATGGCTCCTATTTATTATTACAGAGGCAGAGGAAGAAGGAACTAGAGGCAGCTGCCGAGTTGGAAGATTTACCCAAGACTCAAATCAAGGACAAGCATCGCAAGAAGTTCATTCCAAATGGAACCCACTACGGAGAGAAATACACTAATTTATTGACTGAGCCACAAAAGACCAGCACAAATGAAATATACGGCGAAGGTGAGTTTTTATTTATTTGGTTTTTGCTGCAGCAAAAACATGCTGTTATAATGTAACTTCTTCTTTCTGCTCGCCTCTTCCAGTTGCTTAGGATTAGATTTTTTATAAATCGTTTGGCACCAGGTGTTTTGGTGGGTTTCATCTTCTTCCTTATGGTCTTAGAGTCTATATCGGGGATGGCGAACCTTTTTCGCAAATGGGTCAAATTTATAAAAATAGAAATAAAAGTGCTGGCTAGGGTTATCATAATAATTAAAATCTTGACATATTTTTAATTAGAAGGAAGTCGTTTGCGACCTTTTTTTTTTAGCACACCAGCGACTTCCGGCCAGTAGAATTCGGCAGCAACCAATCCGATTTTTCGGACTACTGACCAGAAGTCGCTGATGAGCAAAAAAAAAAGTACACTGAAGAAAAATATCCCTGAAAACGCCCCAGAATTGGTATCGATCATTTTTTTTGCTTATTTCGAAATTGACTGTCCAAGTTCACGAATGACCAAAATATATTTAAAAAAAAAAATCAATTATATCTCTGCTGACATTTTTTTTGAATTCACGACTTCCAATTCGAACAGCGAGCCATTGAGCTACCGCCATTTTTTTGAGAGTCATCGCTAACTCGCTCACCAAGGTGAATCATTTCAAAAAGTGAGTCAGATAATTTCTCCAGTGGGTCACGTAATTTCTCCCCCTCGGGTCCGTCTTTGCCATCCTTGGCCTACATACATGTCTTTCCAGACATTTGTTAGTCAGGTGGTTTGGTGTCTTCCTCTCCCTTTTTAGAAGCCACGGAGAGATACTATTTCACAACTTCAAGCATAAGTCAATCTCTTCAAATGATGTTCCTTAAGCTTCTGATAATTTGTATTTTTTTCTCTCTAATGTTTTCAGTTCCAAGTCGTCTGAAACGTGATCATCGCTCAATCGAACAAACAATGATGGACATCAAGGCCAAGCGCTCCCGCGGACACGGCCCCTGCACATCGCAGGGTTCTTCAGAACACCACGATGCCAACAGCAACTCTTCCTTGTAAATCGTCTCCGTGTGATTAGCCATTTGTATTATTTTTGTAACCAAATATTTTTATCAGGCGTAATATAATTGTTGATTATTTTCATAGTAGGATTTTAATTCCTAAGGGTACGGCCATACCGGAGTGCCAGAGTAGGAGTCAAGATACAGATGGCTTGTGATCACGCACTGTGGAGCGAAGCGAATAGTTTGACCGGTCCCATTGTACGCCATACGCTGGTTCGCCAGGTGTTCATCTTGACTCCGACTCTGGCACTCCAGTGTGGCCGTACTCTAATTGTTTTCAATTAGTTAAGATTATTTTGTATAAGAATCAATGTGTTGTTTATTTTTTTATATTTAAATTATCTCACCATCCTTATTTGTCAATTACTTTTTTATTTGAAGACTCTTTGTATTTCACAGTTTTTACAATACAAAGGGTTTTTATGAATGCAAAATATATTAGATTTTTTTTTTAAAAGAGGAAACGGCAATCTATATTTCTTAATTTGTCTTGCCAACATAATCCTAATATAGGGTTGGAAAATCCTTTCATAAAATAATAAATGTGCCAATGACAGTTATAATTTCCACCTGTAGCATAATAGTTTTCTTCTTCTTCCTTGCTATAGACCTATGTGGTCTGTTCTCCAGAGGGTTGCTCCTTCTGTGATGGATTCCCAGCTATCCTTCCATCTTTTTATAGGTCTTCTGTGAGGATGAGTTCTGCGAGATTGATTATGAAGTGCAATATAGGGGAGTCTGGTGGTGTCCATTCTTTGGACATGACTGACCAGTCCTCCTTTCGCTGTCTACTCCATCATATAACATCGTCAATCTCACATATCTCTTATTCTGGTCTCCCTCACATGATCTCTTAATGTCTTGCCTGCTATCGTCCTCGGTATTTTCATCTCGGAAGTCCTCAAAACTTGTTTGGTTGTGTCTGCCCTTGCTGCAATATAATATTTTATATTATTGGTCTTCCACATGCTTTCTAAATTCTCATCTCACTCTCAATGATCATGTCATTATTTTTCCATATTATTGATTTTAGAGCACCAGAGAAGCAGCTGCCTTGATTTGGGCTTGTTTTTCTTCACATAGATCAACTTCTTCACTGAGGTCTATGCCTATGCCCAGGTCTATGATTTAACTTTGTGTCTATGCCTAATTATCTCATAATAATAATAGTAATTAGGCTAATTTGTATAACTACATTTTCGTGAGTAACTCACCTCAACAGCGCTTTGTCCATGATTGCTACAGCATGAGAGCATAATTGAGTAACTTACTGCAATAGAACATTTCTTATTTTGAAAAATGAACTTCTTTACGTATAGTTTCATATGTTAATTTCTTATCCATTAATACTGATTTCAGTGAACACGTTTATTTTCATTTCATTTATTTTTTTATTTTATTTAAATATATCCAATGCGAACACGAAGTTAAATCATGATTGTGTTTATGTATTGGGTGTTTCGGAAAGTTCGGTCTTTTTTTTTTGTATGAAAGTCGCATTTATTTGAAAGGTAAAATAAAAAAACACATCTTCTATTATTTTCCATCTTAGCCACTACTTTTCCTATCTTTCTGGCAATAGATTCGTAAATTCCAATTCCATCTTCGAAAAGAAGCCTCGTCTTTTCGAGGTAATACAGGCATCGACCCGATTCTTGACATCAGCATATGAATGGAAGTGCTGCTCTTATAAGGTATGCGTGATAGATCTGAACAACTGGTAGTCCGATGGTGCCAAGTCTGGTGAATAAGGCGACCTTTTAAGGAGCTAAAATAAATGTGTGAATGACAAACATGTGCGTAATAAACTTAATTGACAGATGCTCAGGCTTTCTAAAAAAAAAATACCCGACTGATTTTACGGCTTGAAGCAGCCAGAGACCTCTGTTGTAAAACGAACCAAATTTTCCGAAACACCTAATATATTTTTATAAAAATTAGTGCATTCAAAATCCCCCTAATGTTTAAATAGCTTTTGATTTTTTTTAATACCTTTGTTTTATCGAAATTTCTATCACTCTGAATTTTTATAACTATGTTTAGCAGTATATTTTTTGGTTGTTTTAAAATATTTTAGTTGTAGAGTTTTTCTAAAAAAAATTTAAATCAGTGAATTTACCTGTTTATGAGAATATGTAACATGAATATGAGTTTAGTTTATATTCGGGTCGAGAATTACACATTTACATCCAATCAAATGATGAAAACTTATTTATTTCAAGTGTTTTTCTCCCCGGTTGTTTTATTATAATGTAGTTAGAGAATTAATTGTACAAAACTATTATAGTCAATTAGTATTAATTTGTTTCCGTAATATTAAGATTTATATTTCTGGATTCGAAATATTTCATTAAAATTTTGGTGTATTTCAGTTTGTACATCAGATTCTCGTGTATGTGATGATTACGAAATACTTTTTTGAAAAGAATAAAAATAATTCAATTCTCTCAAAATAAAAGTCTTTTATTTTTAACATTTGCAACTTCTTTTCAGTGTTACTCTTCGATCTAGGTAAAGTTGTTTAAAAATACGAGATTATCTAACTAACTTACCATCACGCCTTCTCTCCAAAGGGGTAGGCAAAAAGAATGGACTGCAACACTTTTCTTTCCTGACGTATTTTTCTTGTTTCTCAACATTCATACATCGTATCATGTACGCCGGTCGATTTCTGTGAAAAATGCTTCTTTGAGATCCAAATCATTAGAGATTTAAATCATTGTCATACACATCAGTGTCTACCATTATGAGAAGAGGTGGATAGCCCAATATCCTATACTATCTATATGCGTGAATACGGCTAGATTGAAGTCTTTTTGCGGTAAAACTGAAAATAATGCGAAACCCTAAAATAATGTCTACAAGAAGTGACCGATAACAATGAAATTTTCATAACACAATATCATTTCCTACAAAATATAAGATTGATGAATGATTTGCTATTAAAGTTGCAAAAGCAAAGAAATGTTGCAATTATGAAATTTACCTAGCTTACAAGACAAATCTGAAATCATGTAAATACATAATATTAGGTGTATAAATTTGCTTCCGCCGTTTTGCAATATATGGCAGTAGCGGTAAGTGGTAGTTGGAATAAATAGATCATAGATGTCATACAATAAGCTAAAGTATTTGTAAACATAACGCCATCGAAATATTACTCGATTTGTGTCTGCATCATAAAGTTATTCCCGATTAAACATGTCAGCTTACGAGCCAAATTCTCGTCATTTGCGGGAGGTTTTAATTTTATGCTTTAATATGAAGAAATCTGCGGCTGAGGCTCATCGAATGCTCTCAAATACCTATGGTGAGGCCGCTATTAGTGAAAGAACGTGCCGAGAGTGGTTTCAACGCTTCAAGAACGGTGATTTTAACGTCGAAGACCAGCATGGCGGTGGAAGAGAGAAGGTTTTCGAAGATGCAGAATTGGAGGCATTACTTGATCAAGACTCGTGTCAAACGCAACAAGAATTGGCAGGATCATTGGGAGTGACGCAACCAGCCATTTCAAAACGCCTGAAAGTAATGGGAATGATTCAGAAACAAGGAAATTGGGTGCCGTACGAGTTGAAGCCGAGAGATGTTGAACGGCGTTTGTGTGTTTGTGAACAGCTGCTTGCAAGGCAAAGACGGAAGGGATTTCTGCATCGCATTGTGACTGGGGACGAGAAATGGGTTCATTACGATAATCCCAAGCGCAGAAAATCATGGGGATATCCCGGCCATGCTTCCACGTCGACGGCCAAACCGAATATTCACGGTTCCAAGGTTATGCTCAGTATTTGGTGGGACCAGCTCGGCGTAGTGTATTATGAGTTGTTAAAACCGACTGAAACAATCACAGGCGATCGTTATCGAACGCAATTAATGCGTTTGAGCCGAGCATTGAAAGACAAACGGCCGCAATACAACGAGAGACATGATAAAGTGATTTTACAGCATGACAATACTCGACCCCATGTTGCGAAAGTGGTCAAGACATACTTGGAAACTTTGAAATGGGAAGTCCTACCCCACCCGCCGTATTCTCCAGACGTTGCTCCCTCGGACTATCACTTGTTTCGATCAATGGCACACGGCCTAGCTGACCAGCACTTCCGGTCTTATGAAGAAGTCAAAAATTGGATCGATTCGTGGATCGCTTCAAAAGATGACCAGTTTTTTCAACGCGGGATTCGTATGCTGCCCGAAAGATGGGAGAAAGTAGTGGCCAGCAATGGACAATACTTTAAATCATAAATGTATAACCAGTTTTTTACGATAAAGCCTCGAATTTCGGAAAAAAAACGGCGGAAGCAAATTTATACACCTAATACATAATAATGAAATAAAAATGTGACATACCAGTTAAACAATATATTTTAAACTTATCGGGAATCATTGAAATCCAAAAGACGAAATAAATACATTGAAAATATCCACATTTTAAATCGCAATTCAAAATTCAAATGTAAAGACAAAATACATTGTAAACTCTTTGCATCGGTGCGTAGCTGGCTTCATGGCATTGCGGAAAATAAACGCAACATATTGGACAGGTGAATTTTATGAGAGAGCTCTATCTGCATTTTGCTCAAATCTATGATTTAAGCTTTCAAAATTTTGCCCACAGATGTCTCTATTTAAGTCAATTTTAAAAGTAAATAAAATATGTAATATTTATTCTTATTATATGTTTATAATTAATAAATAAGTAACAATTTGTGAAGTTAACATGGAAAACAATTATAACTGTTTTTTTACGGGTAACACAACAAAATTTTGCGATTAAAGAGCTTTAAATTAAATGATGATTCCAATTGCGTCTTTATCATTGTAACGTCATCAGCTTTCTCGCGTATAAATACCCAACTGGAAATGTTTTTCAAATAATTTCTAATCACTTGACTTACTTCATTACAGTATAGCGTGTTTGAGGTATTTTGGTTGTATTCTGAGGATATATATTATTACATACTGTGAGGGTCTGTTTCAAATAATTACCACGTTCCGCTATTTTCTTTATGCTAATCATTTCGTTCGCATTAAGTTCATTGAATTGCCGTCTTCCCATTTTGTTTTGTTGATTTCTCTCTGTGTCACATAAAATACCTTGAACTAGGTTTGTTCATCGAGGTCACGTGTACGTAAACAAGGGACGACAAATAAAAAAGTTTAGTATTATTTTATAACCATTTTTCTTTAGAGGGGTAGGCAGATGGACTGCCATACTGCTCTGTCCTGACATAACTATCGAGGTTCCTCTACATACACGGTAATATGCATGCTCGTCGATTTTTTCGACTTCGAGTGTGGTCGTCTTTTAATAATGTATTTATTTGCCATGCTTTCCTCGGCCATCCTCGGCTTCTTTTTCCACTCACACTGCTAATTTAAAAAATTTGAACCATACTTTCTTTAACTGTTCGTTCCATATGTCCAAACCATCTCAAGGAGACTTTTCTAATTTTACATATCATGCTATCATCTGCCTTACATTTTTTCTTATTTTGTCGTTTGATATTCAATCATATGTTATATTGTTTTCCTCCACATTCTTCTACGTGATTTAATTTATCCTACTTTCATCCTTTTTTTTACCAGCTCCAAGTTTGACTTTCATATATCAAGATTGGCATAATATTATAAATTTCTAGTTTGTGATTATTCATTATATAATGGAAGCCATATATTATAATTAAGAATGTTTCTATAAACAACGTTTATTGTTAACAATATCTATATACATTAAAAAAATCTCTGCAAAACCGATAAAACAATCACGTTTACATTAAAATTTATAATGGAGTTTTTCAAAATATGAACCAGCAAAACGCAATTGTATTATATTTGTAATCATACCTTCATGATCGGAAAAACGATATACGAGTACAATTAGTTATTATCAGTTTTCATTGTTCTCGCGATGATGGTGGTATAAAACCTTCGAAACCCCTGAGATACGATATTCTCTGATGGTGGAGCAGGTGCAGATTTTTTTTGCACTTTCTTTACCTCAGGGACCCGTGACTCTTTCCGACTGAATTCTTGCTAGGTATGCTAAGCTACCAATCATTGGAGAGAAGGAGGAATATCCACTAAGAACTTCACTTCTTCGACAGAAAGCACAGTGTTCTTTCCTGACATACTTCTAACGCTTCCTCAACATGCATACATCGTGTCATGCACACACGTCGAATGGAGGAGAGCATCAAACATGCCTCTGTGTAAAGAAAAAGGGTCGCGTATGGAATGTGGGAACCACAGAGCTACTAGCGTTTTGAGGATCATTCGTAAAGTCTATGGCAGAATTTTAATTGAAAGAGTAAAGAAGATGACGAGTGATAGCATTTGATGTGCAAGGCGCCAGTGGTGGGAGTGAGAGATTCTCTTTATGATCATCCTTTTTCAACGGGGGCAATATCTGTTGGGGTGTTTTAGTAAAAATAAAACACAGTATCAGTCTTGATATTTGGCCTTTGCCGCATACCTACGTGAAGAGACCAAAATGTTAATTTTTTATTAATTAATTCATTTACATACATTTTACTCAGCAGTATTATCCACATACTTATATAATAGTAACGAATTTCATAATACACAATTAGCTTTTGACTATACTATTTAATAAAATAAATTAGAAATTACAATTGATCCAGTTTATGCGTTTATATTTCCAATGAATTATCTTAGTCAAAAAGTTCAATCCAGTCTGGAATGGATGTTATCACATTAATAAAAAAAATGAGTTCGACCTTATTAGTACATTGATTACATCGTGAAGGACAGTCTTCCTCGGACACGAGGGACAGCCGATGATGATGACATTGATTACAAAACAGAGTTCTAGTGCCAACCATTACAATATATTTAGAAGTGCATCTTGGAGCTGGGAAGAATAATGAAAATATGATAAATTCCGTAGAAATTAGATCACTAAGAAGGATGAACTGAAAATCTATATATATAGAACACAGAACGAAAAAATAATATAGATCAGATGAATGCATCTTTAGTAACATTACGAAAATGATCACTTAGATGGTTTGGACATATGAATGGATGAGTGAATATATAATGCAAATTGTATATAAGCAGTGTGAACGTAAAAATAGTCAAAGAAGACCGAAAATATATGGCATTATAAATTCAATCGATTACGAAGAGGTGGCCATATCGATGTCTAAAAAGTCTATGAACATGTGTGTCATGATATATGAAAATAGCAAAATCTCTAGAGAAATGTAAGTATAAAACAGTACGGCGGTTCATCCAGTCAGCCCACCTCTCTGGTGAAAGGCAAAACCATAATAGCTGAACACCAAAATATCGATTATTATGCGTTTTATAAACGAAATGTGTTTTGAAAAGAAAAAAAATATTGGATTTTCCCCTTAGGATGCAGGTTATCTTTAAATGACAAAATGCTGGAACAGGTTGCAAAGTTTAGATATCTGGGAGTGGATCTGCTCGGTCAAAATGATCTTGTCAGTGAAACAATAGGACAAGTCAACAAGGCTTGGGCGGAATCAGGTTGTCTCAAGGATATAATATGGAAAAACAAGTATATGAGAACTGACAGTAAGGTCAGAATATATAAAACCTGCGTAAGGCCTATACTGACATATAGCATTAAGACCAGAGCGGATACCATAAGAACGAAGGCTAAGGTACGGGTGGCAGAGATGAGGACGCTGAGGATGATAGCAGGAAGGACTATTCGAGATAGGATTAGGAACACGGTCATCCGCGAGATCTGTAAGGTGGAGGATGTCGTGAGATGGGGCAAACAACGCAGAAGATACTGGAATGCGCACGTGCAGAGGATGGATCTCACCAGAATCCCATCAGATTCCTGCCGGCTGCCGTCGAGAGAGATAAAGAGAGATAGTTGGGAGTCAACCTCCCAAGAGAGGCCAGCCTGATTTCAGAAACATACCAAAGGTCTATTAGGAGAAGAAGCAGAAGAAGATTTTCCCCTGTTGACTTTCAACATATCATTTAAGGTATTGTTTACATTTTAGAAACTCACAGCATTGAGTTTTTATTAATCATTAAATATAGTTCTCCTATCACGAAGATATCAGATATTCAAAAGATATTTAGATAAACGAACACAGTGTACACAATGGTTCGGTTTGTAAGCATAACACAAGCGGTTTGGAAGACTCCCTATGGATTAACGCGGGAATCAAATTATAATACACATGACATGATAAAGGCAATCGAAGAGCTGTTTTGATTATCACGCGCTCAACAATTCAACTATTCGTGCGCTTGTCGAGTTTCGGCGGGCTTTCCACCACCGCTCTTTTTGCTTTTTTCAATTTCTTCTTGTCGTAAATCTTTAGCAGCATCTAGAAGGGATCTAACTAAATCATTTTTGAATTTCGGTTTTTTATCTTTTATATATTTGCTGCATGTTGGAACTTCGTCTTCGCTCTCCGCTTTAAACACGCGTTTCTCCTCGTAATCATCCTGTTTCGGAGATATTTCAACGCGTTTTGTGATCTTCTCTACATTTTTTACAATCTTAATTTTACCTTTAAAAGTCGGGTTACTCTCCTGGATAATTTTTTCGGGAGATTTGTTCTTTTTATTGTTTTCCAAGGCGTCTTCGTCACTTTCAGTTTTACTTATTGTTATGACTGGAATAACGGATGTTATCGAATCGTCTTGTTTTTCTATAGACATGGAGAGCGATCTACTTTTGCCTGGAAAACGTTCGTTAATCGATTTTAATTCGAATGTCTCTTTAAAAGTTTTATAATTATGTGCTTGCTGGTCTGTGTGTTGGCGTCTCTTGGACGACTTATTCTTTTCCTCGACGATCACAGCGGACGGATCTACATCCTTTTCTTCATCCGATTCTTGGTCTGGAAAGCTGATGTGGAACTCCTTTATTGTGCTGATGGAATGCAATTTTGTTTCGTTCCTTTTTTGACGATTAGAACTGGATTCATAATTCTCTTGATTTTGTTTTTCTGGATCAGATGCTTTATGTGTTTTGTGACTTCTTCTCTCAGATACGTGTTTCGGTCTATCATCGTGAGTGTGTTCTTCCGATCTTTGATGTTGTCGTGATCTCTTCTTAATTTTTTCCTTTTCAGGTACGTTAGACGCCTCAGATTTAGCTGAAGTGTGCTTTTTCTTGTGAGAAAATTGGATATCTTTGGACGTAAGGACATCTTCGGGGAGCGACTCGTGGAACTCTGTGTCGGTCTCGTCATCAGCAGCCGGCACGGCCAGGCAGCTCTCGTCGTCGGACGTGCCCGACGACTTACGCAAAGCCAATTTTACTATTTTCGCCAGAGAATCTGTAATCGAGATTATCTTTTATTTTCTAATGAAAGTGAAATCAAATAACTCGTACCCGTTGAAATAATATTTGAATAAATCGATGTTTCTAAAGAACTATAGCGACCAATTTCGCCAGGCTGGCATCGACAGATTGGTCCGTTTTATCTCTTTTCTGCCATATTACATCGTTTTATTGAATTATTATTTAAAATGAACTTCCATCAAGAGATTTCAGTAAAATCATTCGATTTTCTTATTTGTTTATTTTATAAGGTTTTCGACGAAAATAACAATGAATATCAAATAAATTTGTAATTTTATATTAAGCACTAACTTTGTGGTTAGACATTTTAAACTTTAATCTAAGAAAACACTTTGTATTTAACCACGGTATGGTAATTGATGCCAACTAGTTTCTCTTAGACCCAAGTGTCACCAGGGCAACATAATAACTGTTATTATAGTGGCCTGATGAAGCTTGGCTACAAGCGAAACTAGTTGACCTCAATTATAATATCAGTACCGTGGTCAAGTACCAAGTGATTATTATTTTACATCTATAAGATAAAAAATTTAAAAATAATTATATCGTAATTTTTATTATACTGATTAGTTTTTCAAAAATATATTATAGAGATACATTACCCTTCTTGTCGTAATTAAGTTTTTCTCCAGAAGGCGGTACACTTCCGTTTTCACCTTCTTTATTGGGGGCAACCGGTAATATTTTTTTCCATTTAGCAAATGGAGTATTTTCCAATTCGTTAGATCCACCTCGAGATCTTCTATCAGCTATTTGGAACATCTTCCTTCGCTCTTCTGTCCTTTCTCTTCTTAATTGAATCTATAATAACGTATAATACAATTAATTATTATTTTTGTGAAAATAAGTAAAAATATATATATATAAGCCCAAAATAATGTTGTGACTACCTTTAAGTCATTATTAGCTTCGCGCAGGGCTCCAGTTAGAGATAGTAGATAATAGATGATCAGAATCAAAAGAACTAACAGAGGAATGACGATGCCAGGGGAGGCTATGTAGTCCAGCGCCTTGTGGAACTTTTTGGAGAGCAAATTATGTAAACTCTGTGTAAATAGGTGATAGATCCTATGGTAGTTCGAGAATGGCCCGCAGTGCCACGAGGGCTCCACCCCGACTATTGCGTAGCCGACTGGAAGCACGCACAAGAAGAGCATCGTCAGAAGCAGCGCCAGATAGAAGTTGTTACTCCTGGAAGCCCGGAACACCACCTCGTGGGGCACGTTGCAGGTCATCACGGCCCAGGAGCGCAGGTACATCAGGATGACCAACTTAACTATATTCAAGACCACAAGGCCGGGCGAAAAGAACATCCCCATCCACACCATCCCCTGGTTGTTCACGAGGTGAAGTATATTCTCTGCGATTTTGAAATCTCCGTACTGAGGAAAGGTTTTTTCTAGGTCCCAGCACCAGCATTTGTTCATAAATCGAACAAAGACTGCTCGAAAAAAGTCAACGAAAAGTGTGGCGAGTATTGTAAGGACCTGAAAAAATTCAATATGCTTAATAAAAGAATCGTAGGTTTTCGTATACTCTGTTTAATTTCGTAAACTTAGATTTGGCAAATATTCATATCAGATAATCACAATTTATTATTTACATCGTTAACATATATAAATATACTCGTATATGTTACCATTATTTTTTAATTCATTCTTTCTATGTGTCTAAACCATCTTAATGATCCTTTCATTATTTTGTTCATAACAGTTTCATTCGCACCGCATTCGCTTCTTATATTCGTCTAAGAGATCTCATTTCTACACATTCTCCATCTTTCGGTGCCGTGTAGGTCCCCCCAACGTTGGCGATCACTACAGAATAGGTATCTCTGTCCTGCGCTTCTTGTAACAGGTTCTGAACTCTTGTAATTCCTGTCCACTCTTCAATGTTCCGCAGCCAGGACCGCTATCTTCCACCAACTCCCCGACATCCCTCCACTTTACCCATTAATATCAGTCGAAGGAGGATGTATTTTTCTCCCCTTAGCGCATGACCCAAATATGAGACCTTTCTAATTTTCACACTCGACAACAGCTCTCTATTGGCTCTGGCTCTATGTAGTACGTCTGCATTACTGACCCTATCGGTCCACGGTATACGGAGCATTCTGCGGTATATCCACATTTCGAAAGCCTCCAACCGGTTCATAACATTCACTTTAAGAGTCCAGGTTTCGCAGCCATATAGTAGAACAGACTATATATATATATATATATATATATATATATATATATATATATATATATATATATATATATAGTATATATATATATATATATAGAAAGAGTATATATATATATATATATATATATATATATATATATATATATATATATATATATATATATATATATATATATATATATATATATATATATATATATATATATATATATATATCATATAATCGTTCTTTGTCGGAGTTTCAAGTTAAGATTATCGTTGCAAAAGTTGCAAAATGCAGCTCGTTCAACTTCAATTCTGAATTTTATTTCAATGTCCGTATTATATTATATTTATATTATAATGTATTATATTAAATTTATTTGATAAACCGAATACGTAAAGCTTAATTTTTTTTAAAATCAGTAGTGTTCTACGCTGTCTTGGTGCTAACAATATATTTATTCTATATTTAAAAAAAATCAATAGTAGTAATGCATATTATTTATTCCCCGAAAAAATATGTAAACTCTATATCAATTAAGATGTATAGATAATTATTGTTAATAATTATTTTAATTTTAATATGTACCGATAAAATGTTTACGTCGCTAGAGAATTATCAAAATACTGCAAAATACTCGTATATGTTATTAGAGGAAAAAATAAAATGTTCCACCCAATCAATAAGGAAAAAAAAGAAAGTCAATAAGGTGTTGGTAGGAGGTGAATCTCTTGGCTTCACAACATAAGAGAATAGACTGGCTTAAGAAGAGTCGTTTACTCTGACCCTATCAGAGCTTACCGTGTATAGCGATATAATTGCCGTGATCAGTTATGTACTTATTCCATGTTCAGATAATATTTTCCAGAACTTAACTCTATTTGCGTAATCGTATGATTTTTGCAAATCGACAAACGCACAGAAAAGTTTACGGTTTTTGCCCAGAAACTTCTCTGTCTTTTGAAAAAAATAATATTTATAATATTTATATAACTGATGAAGGGCTTCTATTTCCGAAACATATTTGTATATTTTTTAATTGTATTTTTTTAATAAAGTCGGTATTGTGTACATAGTTAAAAAAGAACATTGTTTTGCATCATTGTTCAAGAAACAATAAATAATTTCAATTTCTTTAACTTACCTTTTGTGACAACATCTATGGTTTTTACATTTCTTATAACATTACAATGGATATAATGAATTGTTTTTAATTTAACTAGTAAATTTAATAGGTAAACCATCTTCTTAAAGGACAAAAACGACTACTTTTAAGTGATAGTCGACGTCAAAGGAAAGAAGAAAGAAGAATATAATAATGGAAAAATTTATATTACCAAATCCATCATTGTCAGTTTAACAAGTTCCTGTCCGAACATAGTCTCCCAGCACAGAGATCTCAGCTTCTTTCTTATAGTGATATTTAGCTCCGAAGAAGATGTGTGCCCAAACTGATATTCCGTTTCGACCACTGCGCTCAGCACTGGCCCGATGTCCTGGTCGTCTTCTTCCGAATGCAGTTCATCTGGAGGCATATGCGACGACTCAGTGGCGGCACGCTTTCCATTTTCAACCGCGGGAACCGAGACGCATCGGGTTATATAACACATCTTAGGTGGGGTTTCTGCACTAGTAGATTCTATATAATCATCTTCGCTGCTTTCAATTTGGAAAGACGTGATTTGTATCAGATTTTCATTGATGCTTCCTTGAGTAGAATACCCGCCACTTTCCGATTGTGTTGAAGTATTGTCCATATCATCCGGGATAGTAGACGCAGTAATATTTTCCGATTTTATATAATCTGTATCGTTTTTGGTCAAGTCTAAGCTGTCAAATGCAAATGGATCATCCCTAAAAAATTGATCTTCGTAATCAGGTATTGGAATTCCCTCATCTATGTAATTCGCATAGTCTGTTTCGTTTTCGCCATACGCAAAAGTATTATTTTCAGCTAATGTAGTTGATATCTCTACTGTATAGGGACGTGTACTGTATTTAAAAACAGGAGTTTCAGAATCATTTAAGTTGTCTGTGTAAGTAGAATAGTTAGTTATTCCAATGTTGCTAGGTTGAAAGATGTCGCTTGTGGTATAAGCCAATGAATTGAATGTTGAACTTTCATCATAAAGTATTGGAGTCGTTGAGTTGGCAACGATAATTGTCATGATTGTAGTTGTGATATTTTTCAATGTGATGTTTTTTAAACTGGTACACAGGACTTCGACCTGAGTGCAGTTGGTTATGGTTTCGGGTCCATAGGGGCTTGTGGTCTCCCAAGGCGCGAGGCCATCCGGGGTGGTGATGTTTGCGATGAGGTCGGTCACGGAGGTAGACAGGTCCGCCAGAGCCCGCGGAGGAGAGGTGGGGGGCAAGGCAGTCGTCGTGTTTGGTTTCAGATGGCGGAGCTCGTCGGTCATGTCCGTGATCTTGTCAAATAGCGCGAAAATCAGCGAATACAGATTCAGCAAATTCAGCAACATAATCCTAAAAAATAATTTCACACGTTACTATGTTTTTAATCTATGCAGTAAATGTAAACATACTTGGAGTTAAATGATTAATATTATATTAATGGAATTTTGATTATATATGGAATTTTATATCATTGTTCAAGAAACAATAAATATGGAAAAAGAAGGTTAGGAATCGTCGTAAGAGAACAATAATAGTTTATTATGCTTGGTTCTATGTAATATTTATTACTCAAATAATACACAGTATATATTTACATATGATTACTGTTTTCTTGAAGAATTATTAAAAATATAAATGTAATATTACACCAATCCGGTACGGCAATACTAATAACTTCCGGCATTTAAAGGCTGCCCCTGCCCCTTCTACCCCGAAGGTTCCGGGTTCGATTCCGGGAGAGGGCAGCGTGATTGTCGCACTGTCTTTGGTCTGGTGTAGAATTCACGTGACAGTAAAATGACGATAGAATAGCTACCAATAACGTATCGAGAGAATCACTACGATAGTTATAATACCCTTTACATCGATTTTTCTCATGCTGTCATGATGTAAAGAGCGATTCAACAAAATATTTGGAGGTTATCAGTAATGTTTAAGAAACCACTATTTTAAATGAAATTTTGAGATATGATGCATTTTGCACGTACGCAAAGGACTCAAACGGATTCAGTTCAAACAGTCATGCGCCTAAAATTATCAATCGCCGCAATCGGCATAACACCATACCAGGCCAGCAAACCTTCAATATGTAAATGATATAAACATTTATTTTATGATATAATATAATATATAATAAGATAAAGTAATGTATTGTATGAAATAAGAAAATAATAAGAATCGAATATTTCGAATTTCGTATAAGAAAATATGGCTCAACATCGAAATCAAATAAATAATTAACTGCTTTATTTCGCTATCTGCGGATGGAAACATGCAACAACCATTTTCAATAATCCTTTTTCACATATCTACATATAAAATTTTTTTTAAAAAGCGAAAAATTAATAAGCAATTGTTTATCAATTAATATGATAAGAACATCATTTTTCGAGAAGTTTGATTATAATTTATGAGAATAACATTATCAAATGTATTTGATAATGCATTGGGAAAGCTACATATGTCATTTATATAAAATATAATACTTATTCTAGAAAACAGACGTTTTCATACTATATATTGTATATTAATGATGTGAAATTTCTTATTGAAAGTTTTATTAAGTGAAGCGTTTTGCCTTGAAATTGCTAAACGTAGATACTATATTTGATGTTCTTCAAAGGAAAACATGTAACTCCGAAAAAATATATATTAATACTGCTAGATAACGGAAGTTTCCATAAATTTTAAACAATTAACTGAATCGCCATTAAAATTTGCGTTCTGCATGTTTGTTTAGTACCATTATTTAATTAATATATTGTAACATAGTATTTAAAAAAACCTACTTGGAGTAAAAAAATAAGATTTTCATTAGTAATTTATGAATAATTTTAATTGTTTCTCAACAAGTTTAAAGGAATGATTACTATAATATATCAAAATAAAAATTAATTATACGAGTTTATGCAAAAATTGTATTTTATTCGATGGTTAATATTAAAAAATATATAAGAATTAAAACGTTTGTTTTCTAGAAGTTTTATTATAGTTTATGGGAATAATAGAATTGTCAAATGACAACGTCTTAGAAAACCGAAACATGTCATTCTCATAAACTATACCTAATTAATTTTCTTGAAAACAGGCGTTTCCATTCGTTTTAATTATTTAATATTTTTACACCAATGTTCAAGTTATAATAATTTAACTAATAAGACAATAAACTATCAATAAGAAAGCACGTGTTTAGTAAAAGAAACGCAAACAACGAATTTAAATGAAAGGTATGTAATCGATAGAGACAGCGAGTTGTAACGGAGTGTACACACAAAGAATATAATATTACCTAGCCAATTGAATTCTCAGCTGTCTTCTGGGGTGGTAACTCTCCAGGAGACCTAGTAGCTCAAAGAAGATGGGGAATATGAAGGAGATGAGCGACATAACTATCGTGATCTCGTTCTGGCGCCATAGCGTGCTCTCGGAATCCGGGCGCTGGGACCTCCCAACCACCTCCACCACAGCGTACGCCGACACACACAGCAGGAACATTGTGCACGCATTCACGAACACTCTCTTGATGATCACCTTCCAACTGTTAGGACCAAAGGCGGTCAACTCGGTTAAAATGGAAACACATTTCGGCAAATCGCTAGGGATGTCCCTCTAGAATTTTTAGAACCGGTTCACGCGTCACAAATAACAAAACTATTTTTAAGTTATATACGAGTATCTTTACGATTGACACAATATTCTAAATAACATCTGTTTTCTTGAAGAATTATTATATTTTATGGGAATGACATTATTAATGCCTTACCATGGCGCACCATGTTACTAACTAACTAACAAACCAGCACGCCGTCTCTCCGAAGGGGTAGGCAGAAAGAATGGACTGCCAATCTTTTATTTTCTGACATATTTCTCTCCCTTCCTCAACATTCAGTATTTGATTTATTTGATCATGCCACGTTTTCCTCGGTCTTCCTCTATTTCTGGTTCCATTTACATCGTTAGCATATACTTTTTTACCATTTTTTCTTCATTCATTCTTTCCATATGTCCAAACCATCTTAATGATCCTTTCATTATTTCGTTCATAACACCATCATTCGCACCGCATTCACTTCTCATATTTTCATTCGACTCTCTATCCTACACATAGAACACACATTCGTCTAAGAGATCTCATTTCTACTGCATTTATTTTACTTTCATCTTTATTTTGCCAGTTTCACGCTTCGCTTCCATACGTGGAAGGGTCGGTAGAAGAACACCATTATGCACTGCCATTCTAGATTTTTTGGATAAGTTTTTGTCTGCGATGACAACTTTAAGTGCACCATTCACTTTGTTGCCTGGCCCAACCCTTCTTTCAATATCCCTCTCCACTCTCTCGTAAACATACTACCTAAATACACGAACTCATCTACTTGATACTACACAATAAAACTTCTAGTAAACAGATTTCATTCGTATAAATAATTTGATACAGAGTTTTACACCATGGTTCAAGAAACAATAAATATATATTTTTTACATTTAAAAAAAAAAACCTTTGGATTCTACTGAAAAATCTTGACGGAAGTTCATTTTGAATAATAATGAAATAAAATGATGTGTTAACATATAAAAAATATTTCTCCTTTTGTCCGTATCACCAGGTTCGCTGGCATCGACAGACAAGTGACTGGTGGACCATTCTGTCGATGTTAGCTGGTCCACCAGTCACTTGTCTGTCGATGCCAGCAAGCCTGGTGAAACCGGTCACTATCAAAATAAAAACAAAAGTGGATGTTGTTCTTAAAAACATCGCTTTATTTCATTATTATTTAAAAAAAAAAACCCTTTGACTTATACTCATATTTATTTAATTTAATTTGCATCAACAATTTGCTGGGCCCTATTTAAATAGGTTATTATTTATCATTACTCGACGTATGATTTTTTTTTGTTTCGTGTCAAAAAATTATCTAAAAATAAATAAAGGTGTTATAAACTGTTAACCTGATTTAGAGAAAACAGTATTGTATAAATCAGATATTTTGAAATGACATAAATAAAGTGGATAATAAGTTCGATATTTATTGATTTAAAATATTAAGGTTTTCGGTTTGATTATGAAAGGATCGCTGCGTTGGTTCGGACATATGGAACGCATGGATGGAGGAAGAATGGTTAAGAAAGTATACGTTAATGATGTAAATGGGGTACGAAGTCGAGGCAGACCGAGGAAAACATGGCATGACCAAATTAATCAAATTTCAAAGGTTGGTCATGTTAGAAGTCGGAGGAATCGACGTGCGTGTATGACTCGTTGTATGAATGTGGAGGAATCTAGAGAGGTTTGCCAGGATAGAGTAGTGTGGCGGTCCATTCTCTCTGCCTACCCCTGCGGGGAAACGGCGTGATGGTTTGTTGTTGTTGTTGTTGTTTTCGGTTTAATCATCTGGCTCCCGCGAACCGGTTCAAAACCATAGAGGGACATTACTAGACGTTACACAATCTAAGAACTCACTTGCTTGCGGTTCGTCTTGTTCAATTGAACAAATAAATTTAAATGCATCAATCAAGGAAACATGGTTAAGATTTTTTTGACGTACAGATAAACACATGAATAAAATATTACTATTTTTTAATTTGAATTATGACAATTATACGGAGTGCTCACTTCCTCAGATCTCTCTTCTTCTCGGCTTCCTCGAGAAGGGCTTCCTTGAAGCCCAGCACGATGGAGGCGGTCTTGTTGTGGGCCGTCTCCGAGTTGCCGATCATGTAGTCCCATCCGGTGAAGAGTTTCCACGAAAATATGCATTCGTCTTCTTTTTCCGACAACTTAGACATCCTCGAATTCTCTGCCATTCTAAAACCAATGTCTCACATGAACCAAATGTAAAGTAATTCTTAAAGTTAACATGTAAAACTTCTGGATTCTTGAACACAAATTAAAAAGCTTATTAAATAAGGAATCAAAAAAACACATTAAAAATTACGTAAAATAAATGGGGTGATACTCCCCAAAGACAGGAACCAAGACTAGAGTTTATTTTGTATACAACAAATCATTTGAACGAATTTACTGTATATATATTTTTAAAATGTAATATTGGTTCTAATGACATGTGATAGGTAGCTAATCTATCGTCATTTTATTGTCACATGAATTCTACACCAAACCACAGACGGTGTCATACATCACTCTGCCATCGCCGGAAATTGAACCCGGGACCTTCGGTGTGGCAGTCATAGCTCTTGCCACTCTGCCACGAAAGTCGCTATTCCAAATATGATTAAAAAACCAAATCTTAATCTGAATGCGTTTTTGTTATTTTTTAAAACAATATATTGATTTTATCAATGTATTAAAATGATATATGTGATGTATGATCATGTGGTAATTCTTAGAATCGCTCTAAAATCTAAAATAAATATTTATACTCCATTCTTATGAACAATCACACTTATACGCAAATCTTTATGATCTCTGTTTTAGTAGAAATAAGTGGATATTTGATACATTTGCAGTCCAAAAAAATGATTTCAAACTGCGGCAGACTACATCTGGTACTCATATTTAAATGCACCTTTCTATATTAAACTTATAGATAAACAATGATATAAACACAATGTATTTAACCACAGTTAGTTATTAAAATTGATGCCAACTAGTTTCGCTTGGAAAGCTTCATCTGGGCAATATAATAACTACAAATAAATTAATCAAATGATTTTACTAAAATCTCTTGATGGAAGTTCATTTTAAATAATATTTAAATAAAACGATGTTTTTTAACTACTTCCACTTTTGTCTTTATTTCGACAGCGACCGGTTTCGCCAGGATCACTGGCATCGACAAAATGGTGACACTATTGTAAACTTAGTCCTTTATATACATACAGATCAGGGGGGGCAAACATGATTCTATACAAAAATAATCTTCAAATATTTATGTAAAATTCTACTGAATTTAAATATTGGTATTACAGGTATTCAAGGAGATTCGTATTTAATACAATGGATTTAAGATTGAGGACTTCCGAAATGAAGACACTGAGGATGATAGCAGGCAAGACACTGAGGGATCGCGTGAAAAACACCAGAATAAGAGAGATATGTGAGGTTGAGAATATTATTAGATGGAGCAGACAGCGAAAAACGAACTGGTACGGTCATGTTCAAAGAATGGACTCCACCAGACTCCCCTATATTGCATTGCATAATCAACCTCATGGGACTCGTCCTCGTGGAAGACCTCCTAAAAGATGGAAGGACAGCTGGGAATCTACCTCACAGGAGGAGCAACTCTCTGGAGAATAGACCACATAGGTCCACAATAAGGAAGAAGAAGAAGAAGAAGAAGATTTAAGATTATTTTTGTATAGAATCATGTTTGCCACCCCTGATCTGTATGTATATAAAGGACTAAGTTTACAATAGTATCACCAGTCTGTCGATGCCAGAGAGCCTGGCGAAACATGTCGCTGTCGAAATAAAGACAAAAGTGGAAGTTGTTAAAAAAACATCGTTTTATTTAATTATTATTTACATATAAGTTATTATACTGCCTTGAGTCCAAGCGAAACTAGTCGGCATAAATTAACTAACTAACTAACTAACCATCACTGGACTGCCACACTTTTCTTTCCTGACATATTTCTCTCGCTTCCTCAACATTCATACATCGTGTCATGCACGCGCGTCGATTTCTCTGACTCCTCACATGGCCGACATTCAATATTTGATTTATTTGATCGTGCCACGTTTTCTTCGGTCTTCCTCCATTTCTGGTTCCATTTACATCATTAACATATATAATTTTTTTACCATTCTTTCTTCATTCAATCTTTCCATATGTCCAAACCATCTTAAGGATATTTTCATTATTTTGTTCATGACACCATCATTCGCACCGCATTCACTTCTTATATTTTCATTCGACACTCTATCATACACAGAGTATTTACACATTCTTCTAAGAGATCTCATTTCTATTGCATTTATTCTACTTTCATCGTTCTTTTGCCAGTTCCATGCTTCGCTTCCATACATAATGGTCGGTAGAAGACCACCATTGTGCACTGCCATTCTAGCTTTTTTGGATAGGCATAAATTATAATAACCATAACGTGGTTCAATGAACAATGTTGTATTATTTTATATCTTTGAGTATAAATTCTGACCCCAAAGTGAGTGCTACTTAGGTAAACTTTTTGTTTTAGTTTCTTACTACTAAATTGTGCATAATATTATTATGAAACGGGACAATCCGTCTGAGCTGTAAATAAAGTCTCCCGCAGTTCGATACACCGCACAATGGAGATTAAAATACCCACTTTCTCAACGTAGCCACGAAGCTGTAGATGTACACGGCTATGCCGGTTGTGAGGTAGGCGAGAGGGAGGTGGTAACCGCCCTCCTTCTCCGGTTTCCGGATATTGTAGTATCCGTAGAAGATCGGAGAGTACTTCAAGATGCCTTCGAACTCCCACAGCGTGCGTAAGTTGGACGAGTTCTGCCGCTCTTCCGGTAACATTTCCTTCCTCTCCCCCGCGTCCGCGTCTGCCGTTAAGATCTTTAAACATAATAATTAATAACACTTTAATTGTATCTCAATAGAGACGAAGATGCAAATTGGAAACTGAATATGGTTGATCAAGGTGTTTACAGGACTTATGACCTGTCATTGGTTGGGTTAAGCGCACGCTTTATGTAATTACAACATTCCCCCATTCCACTTTTTCTTTATGACCATGTATGACAAATTTTTGAAAGTTGTATACGAGTATATGTTAGAAATCTATGCCAGTTTTCACATTTCAGTTTCAATGTGCCATCTATGAAGATTTTGATTACATATGTTAATCTTATTAAGATTACTCTATATATAATCTACATACTAACGCCATCTATGGAGATTTATGTTTATTCGTATTCAAGTATAGGTATTTTGTGGATGTTGGAAGATCGAAGTGTGCGCGGGAGATGCCTATTGGTGGCGATGAGGTTCGCAACCCATCACACCGCGTCTCCTGCGGGGCGAAAAGAGAAGGATGGAGTGGCGCATCGGATAAAGTGTGACAGTCCATTCTTTCTGCCTACCCTTTCGGGGAGACGGCGTGATGGTTAGTTAGTTAGTTAAGTATAAGTATACATTCACAAAAAATAACACTTTAATTTGTCATTTAAAAAATATTAATTTTATAAACCTTACTAACTAACCATCACGCCATTTCCCCGGAGGGGTAGGCAGAGAGGATGGATCGCCACAATGCTCTGTCCTGACATACCTCTCGGGCTTCCTTTACATTCATACATCGTACCTACCATGAACGCACGTCGATTATTCCGACTTCGAATGTGGTCGCCTTTTATTAATTGATTAATTTGGTCATGCCATGTTTTCCTCGGTCATCCTCGGCTTCTTTTTCCACTCACGCTGCTTGTGTACAACTTTTTAATCATTATACTCTCATCCATTCGTTCCATATGTCCTAACCATCTCAGGTATCCTTTTTTAATTTTATCCATGATGCAGTCACCTGCCTTACATTTCGCTCTTATTTCATTGTATTCTATTGTACAACGTTTTCCCGCACATACTTCTTAGTGATCTCACTTCTACGGCTTCTTTTGCCAGCTCCAAGCTTCACTTCCATACATGAGGGTTGGTACTAGAACTCCATTGTGCACTGCCATCTTTGCTTCTGTGGATATATTTATATTTGCAGTAATGACTTTGAGTGCGCCATTTCTTTTATTCCCAGCACCAACCCTTCTTTCGATGTCTTTCTCCATTTTTCCGTCTCTTGTAAACATGCTTCCCAGATACGTAAATTCGGTAACTTGCTCCAATTTCTCGCCCATCGCACTTATTTCACAAATCGGTTACTTAATTACGGTTACTTAAAACAAATTAACTAACTAACTAACTAACCATCACGCCGTCTCCCCGAAGGGGTAAGCAGAAAGAATGGACTGCCACACCTTTCTTTCCTGACATATTTCTCTCGCTTCCTCAACATTCATATATCGTGTCATGCACGCGCGTCGATTTCTCTGACTCCTCACATGGCCGACATTCAATATTTGATTTATTTGATCGTGCCACGTTTTCCTCGGTCTTCCTCTATTTCTGGTTCCATTTACATTATTAACATATATTTTTTTTACCATTCTTTCTTCATTCATTCTTTCCATATGTCCAAACCATCTTAATGATCCTTTCATTATTTTGTTCATGACACCATCATTCGCACCGCATTCACTTCTTATATTTTCATTCGACACTCTATCATAAACAGAATATCCACACATTCGTCTAAGAGATCTCATTTCTACTGCATTTATTCTACTTTTATCCTTCCTTTGCCAGTTCCATGCTTCGCTTCCATACATAAGGGTCGGTAGAAGAACACCATTGTGCACTGCTATTCTAGCTTTTTTGGATAGGTTTTTGTTTGCGATGACAACTTTAAGTGCACCATTCACTTTGTTGCCTGCCCCAACCCTTCTTTCAATATCCCCCTCCACTCTCCCATCTCTTGTAAACATACTACCTAAATACACGAACTCAACTACTTGCTCCAAATTTTCACCATTCACGCTAATGTTGCAGACTGTCATGGTTTCTTCCTTTTCAAAAATCATTACCTTGGACTTATTAACATTCATCATCAGATCATTTCGCATGCATACCTCATACATACTATTCACCAGGACTTGTAGTTCATGCTCGTTGTCTGCAAGTAGGACAGCGTCATCCGCATACAAGAGACAGCTTACTGACACTCCGCTCATTTTGGCACCTACATCCAACCCTTTCGGCTCTTTCATGCAATTGTCCATATACAGATTAAATAACCACGGGGACATTACGCAACCTTGTTTGACACCTTTATTGATATCAAACCAGGCTGTAAGATCTCCATTTACTCTGACACTAGCAGTGCTTTCCGTGTATAGCGACTTAATTGCCGTGATCAGTTTTGTACTTATTCCATATTCAGAGAATATTTTCCACAACTTTTCTCTATTAACGTAATCATATGCTTTTTGTAAGTCGACAAACGCACAGAAAAGTTTGCGATTTTTGGCCAGAAACTTCTCTGTCAATGTACGAAGTCCAAAAATTTGATCCATACACCCTCTGCCATTCATAAAGGCACCTTGCACATTCCAAACTTTGTCACTCGTCGTTTTTCTTACTCCTTCTATTAAAATTCTGCCATAGACTTTACCAACGACACTCAAAAGACTAATAGCTCTGTGGTTTCCACATTCCATAGCGATCCTTTTCCTTTGTACAGGGGCATAATTACTGCTCTCCTCCAGTCTAGCGGCGTATATCCCTCCTCCAAGCACTGGTTAAATAACAAACAAATTAATTTTATAAATAGGCGAAAACCCGGATGTAATAAAACAAGAGAACGAGAATATTTTAAATAGGGTCGAAGCACCAGTATTTGACCGCCCCCCAGTAAATGACCGTTGGTTAATAAAATAAAATATAATAAGAATTGCTCTATGTGTCCAGTCAAAAAACATTAAACCCAAGAAACTATGACAAAAGAGGTAGGCAGAGACAACTGTTGGTAAGAAACAAAACTATCAGTTTTGAACTGTGCCTTGTCAAACGGTAAAAGTGCGTCTTTCCGATGTTGTTCTGAGATTGTTAGTAGTTTTTTATAAGGAAAAGTGTGGTAAGTGTTTTTTTAATGTTATTTCTTATGCAATTCTTTGAATATTTACATATTTTTATATGTTAGGGTGTTTCATAATGTGACCATGTAACAAAATCTATGTATTGTATCAATATAACCTGAAGTGATCAATTACTGGTGATTTTGCTATTTTTTTAGAGAAATATTAATTTTAATAGTAATACTCATATTTCAATAAAAAAGTTAGAGAATTTAGAGAAGTTAATGTGTTTTTTATTGTTTTATTTTATTTTGTACTGAAATAATGAAATTAATGCCTTAAATGTGGATTTCAGTACAAACTGAACCTTAAACGGTCATTCATTGGTGCTTTGACCCTACAAAAGAGTGTTAGAGAAATACTTCGAGGGCGAGGGGAAAAAAATACTTAGAATGCGCATGCCCGGTTTTGGTGCGAATGCTCGGTAACGTTATTTTGAAATTTGTCGTTTGAAGTTGACAGTAAGAAAAAAAGTGTAAATGTGCTTGAAAAAATAGATTCACATTGAAAACTTATTACTGATTCGATGATTATAAGAGCAGAAAATCTCGTGAGCACTAAATTAATTATTAGATGTTGAAAAACACAAAAGTGACATTTTCACGATGTCGGAAACGCGGAAACATTAAAGTGTTTATCGTTTATTTAAATTGAACAAATGTAATGTTTATACACACAACATTGTGTATAAAGATATTTTAGAAAATAAATCAAGCCTTTAAACATTAATTTACAAAAATACTTTAAGATGATATTTCTCCATTCGATAATTCTAAAATGTAGAATTTGATTTACATCCGTGAATAATTAGTATAGTAACTAGTATAAATTAAACACAAAAAGGTTATTTACTATGGCATATAATCATTAATTCTAGGGATTTATAGTCGATTGTTGCAGTTTCTATTTAAATGGCGATTTATGAATATGTGGAAGATTGTCGCAGTTTGTTTGTATCGATCGCCTTGATATAATACAAATACTTGATGAAAATACAACTATCTCTTAAACGTTGGTCATTGTTCAATTTTCCAAGTTGGGCCCTAGCTTTGTTAGAAAAAAATCTAAATCTAAATATCAGTAATAACTTACTTCCGGGACTACGACAAAAACGACAAGGACCACGGAAATTACGAAGTTAACCCAGAAGAGCCAGCGCAGGAAAGTAAAATAAGATGCCACCACCGAGCCGAAGTGAGATTCTATCTCCTTGATGCGCAGCTCCCAAGGGATCATCCAGTTGGAAAGATTGGCCACCTCTCTCTTCATGTGTTGCAGTCTCTGAAACACATTTTTACCTAAATTATATTTATGTTTAAATTACACGTATTTTTATAAATTTAAATAAACAAATTACGAGTCATATGTATATTTTTAAATATCATAAATTGTATACGTGACGTGTTTGAAGAATGAAAACTCTTTAGCACAGAAAACATATCAGTATATAACTCACCCGCGCCAGTAGTATATTGAATCTTGCCAGTATATCTCTTGTACATTTGTTCTGGGCCAACCTTTCTTGAAGTGCCCCCTCGTGTCTTTTGATGTAAGCTTTCGCCTGGAGATTCAATAATATATTTATAATACATGGTTTTTATGCGCTTTTTATTACAAAATATTTTTTTCAATAATAATTAAATAAAACGAAGTTTTTAAACTAATTCCCCTTTGTCTATATTTCGACAGCAACCGGTTTGTCAAATGGAGGGAAAGCGATGAATTCCTGATTAAATAATAAAAACATTTCGATGAATAATTTCACAATCATAACTATATATCTTACCTTCTGCTAAATGTACCTACTAATCTATAAAGCATACATTAAAACATCGATCTATCATGTAAAAATCTAAAACTGAAGGTATATGTGATGTTTCAGAGTCCTTCCGTCCTGTGTTAAGTTATAAATATAAAAACGTTTATATCATTGGTTACTAACTAGGTCGGAACCGCCCACTGGAGGGATATGAAAAGATCTAGGGGGACGTTTTCGGTCCATGATAAGTTAAGGGGGCATTAACGAACATTTTTGTTAAAAAGGTTGGGAACCTATGATTTTTATGAGATATTTAGTTGTACTCTAGATTACGAAGGAAACAAAAAAAATGAATATTTGTTTTGTTTTATGTGTAGTTTGTCTCTTCTTTTTCTTGTTCTCCTTGTCCTGTCACATATCTGAGGTAAATAGGACCTCTAAGATGCTTCTCCACCTGACTCTATCGCACGCCTGATGCCTATCACCATTCCAAGTGAGGTTTGCCGACTTAACCACGTCCAGCAGAATTCTTTTCCAGGTGGTTCTAAGTCTACTTCGCTTTCTCTTTCCACCCACAGGCGACCAGTCTAGTTCGTCCTGAGCGATGCAGGCTAGTTTCCGACTCAGGGTGTGATTTGATTCTAGCGATTTGTTATCTGATTGGCCTTTCGACCGTGGGGGAGCTGTTTTGAACTGCCCAGGACAGGGAGGCCTACTCAAGAGTGATAGTCAACGTTGGGGAGACTTGACAGAACACGGAAAAAAGAAGAATATGTTTTTTAACTACTTCCAATTTTGCCTTTATTTCGACAGCAACTATTATAGTTTCGCCAGACTCGCTGACATCGACAGACCAGTTTGTCGATGCCGGTCGCTGTCGAAATACTCGTAAAGACAAAAGGGGAAGTAGTTAAAAAACATCATTTTATTTAATTATTATTTAAAATGAACTTCCATCAAGAGATTTCAGTAAAATCATTTGATTATCTTAATAATTGTTTAATATATATTTACGTACCTGATTCACAAGCCTCAGCTTTCTCCGCATCCCCCATGGCTGCTGCTTCACTGATCCGAGCACTTCCTTGTGCAGTCTAATGTTCTCATAAATCTGTTCTTGAGTCACGTCCTGCCCGTCCTCTATGGATATAGCAGTCCTGTTAAAAAAAATCTTGCATTCTAAAAGCATTTCAAATCACACTTAGCAATTTTTTTAGAACATCGCGATAAAACATTTTTTCGCTACATATTCTTAAATAATAAACTATTCCGTTGTTAATGTGATCGTTAAAAAGTCCATATGATCGAATATAGAAATTTATAAAACATTTAAATGACCTTATGAAGTTTATATAGGAGAATGCATGCAGCATTCATGAAGTAGATGCTGCTAAACACCAAGTTTAAAGCACGTAACGGTATGGGAAATATTCATTAGCCTTCTCTTATTTTGACTAATATGGAATTTTAGTTGAAAATTAAACACTGTACCGCTTGCTAAATTCAAACGTTTGTATATTATTCCATGTACTGATCATTTCTACAAATGAAAATAATATATCGAATATATTTATAGTGAAAATCATTTTATCGTAATTTCAATAGTATAATTATGGAAGAGTGTAACGGACCGGATTCTCCTCCACGTTTTAAATAGGAATAATATGTTGTATGATTTATATGTTTGTAAAATAATAAAGACTTATATGTCCTAAAGATAATCGAGAAATGTTTAATATTTAAGTTTATTTTATATTTCATTATTGATATTGTTCTTTGTGTATTGTATGATTTTGTATTGTGAAATAAATGAGTGTAGCAGCGTACGAAGTCTCACAGGAGTCAAATAGAAATTACGGATTTAACCGAGGAAACATTTTGAGTACATCTGCCAGACGGACGGTGTAGCAAGCAAACAGAGCCGAGTGGCCGGCCGGCACGTAAATATGCCGCGAGGCCTCGTGGCGGCGACCAATCACAGACGCCGTTACAATAGCCAATCACCGAGGCCGCTTTCAGCGGCCAATTACAAGTGATCATAATTAACACTAATCGTCGACAACACGGTATCGCTGGCAGGTACTTAAGCGTCTCGGTTTTCTCGGTCAAGTCACCTCTCTGCTCCACTACTACCTGAAGACTTCTACCTGCTACTACTACTACGAAACGTATCTCTGCCTTTCTCTTCGAATATAAAACGTATCTCTTCGAAATTAAAAGTATCACTACGCTCCGGAGCCTGCAGGGACCTGCGACCTATAGAAAAGTCAATACAGTCCACTTACGTACGCAACATTTGGTCCTTCGACGGCGGATAAGGCCCCTGCACCCCGGAGAACTACAGTCTTCAAACCTACAGCAGAGAGGCCGGTGTGCAGACCGCACATCGTCAGAACTGCTGCTTACTCGTCACGCTGCGTCGCCGGACCGGAACGCGAACGACTTCGCCCTCCACCGGGACTACAGCCACCGAGAACTAGCCGCAGTATAAACGCTGCATCGCCGGACCGGAACGCGAACGGCTTCGCCTCCACCGGGATAACAGCTATCAACGACAGACGTCGTATCAAAGAGTTTCCGATGTCTCAATCATCGGAAAAGGGAAAAATGCCGATGGGAACGCGTCAACGAAAGGCGGCCGAGGAGGAACGAGCTACGCCAGCAGAGATGGAGTCTACTTCCAGTGAAGCTTCTGGCAGCTCGGACTACAATTCCATGAAGGAGCTGGCACGCACAACAAGGGAAGGAAATTCCAAAATACTGGAGCTATTGCAGAACCAGCAATCACAGATGGCAGCCAGAGATGAACGGATTGCAGCCAAAGATGAACTGATGCTTGAACTGCTAACACAACTGGTAAGAAAACAAATTCCAGTGACCGCATCTCCAGTGATAACTACAACTCCAGAGACCGCATCCCTGATGGCCGCAACTCCAGTGACCGCATCCCTGATGACCGCAACTCCAGTGACCGCATCCCTGATGGCTACAACTCCAGTGACCGCATCATCAGTGACCGCATCCCTGATGACCGCAACTCCAGTGACCGCATCCCTGATGGCTACAACTCCAGTGACCGCATCATCAGTGACCGCATCCCTGATGACCGCATCTCAGATGACCGCGTGACCGCATCCAGATGACCGCAGTGACCGCATCTTCGATAACCGAATCTCCAGTGACCGCATCTCAGATGACCACATCACCGATGACTGCTGCATATGTTCCCGTATCACAATGGTCTGAACGTGGACATCCAATCCCACCAGTGCAAGGACAGCTTCCAACAAATCCAATCCAGCAGTTCGCCCAGCCATCATGGGCTGGTCCTAGCCGCCCTGCACAGGAAGGAAGCACCCACTCAACTGCAACCCCGTGGTCGGTAGGAGCTGGCTTCGCAGCTCAAACCGATCAAATGCGAGATTGGATTGGCGCATATTCTGGACATGCTCCATCATACCCGTATCAGAGGAGTGCCCCACCATCACCCCTGCCTGAGTTCAACGGAGATCCAGCGATGTGGCCTCTGTTTAAGAATGCTTTCTACGCTTCAACCGAAGCAGAGAGATTATCAGAGGCTGATAACTTGGCTCGCCTACAACGAGCATTAAAGGGAGAAGCTCTCAAGATGGTACGAGGAGTGATGCTGGAGCCTAGAGATGTCAACGCAGCAATGATGGGCCTGGACATGCTGTTCGGGGACCAGACTCAAGTGGTGCGGCAACTACTCCAGGAGGCAGCAAAATTGCAACCACTCTCCATTGAGTGCACGCGGAAAGAGGCGGTGTCCCTAGCCCTCCGCATCCGATCCATTGTAACGACTTCGGACCGGCTCAACGGAACCACGCTCAGCACAACAGACCTGCGGATGCTGAGCGAAAAGATGCCACCCACTTGGAGACATGAGTGGTGGCGACTGATACGAGAAGGGTCAGTCAGCGAGTCAGGGGCGAAGCTCGCCGACTTTGCTTTATGGCGCGCGGGGGATATAAAGGGCTCCGCGCCGGCAACGCACCCCGCTAGAAGCGAGGTTAGAAAAAGTACAAAGCAGCAGGTGCACGCCGTAGCGACAACGAACCCGCGAAAAGTGAAAAAGTGCGCGATCTGCCCGGCAGACCACAAACTTGCGTCGTGTGGATTATTCATCCAAAAAAGTGTAGATGAAAGGTGGGAAGTTGTTCGCAAAAACAATTTGTGCTTCGTATGCTTAACGCACGGACATAGGGCACCCGATTGCAGAAGTAAACAGGAATGTTCTAAGTGTAATCGCCGCCACCACGAAACGCTGCATAAAGAACCGGCAAACAGCAGCACTCGGAGGGAAGCCGACCATACAGAAGAGTACGTAATGCATACGTACGACGGCAGCAATCCTGTTCTACTAAAGGTGGTTCCGGTCACAGTGAAGGGCCCGCTCGGGACATTGGACGTATATGCGCTGCTTGATGAAGGGTCCACCATCACGCTTATCGACGCGAAACTCGCGGAACATATAGGCGTGCAGGGACCGGAACACCCACTGCGGATTCATGGAGCGAACGACATGTGCACCAAAGAGAGGGCCTCACAGCGAGTCTCCCTAGTCTTGCACAGCGATAATCGCCGATTTTCTATTACCGCCAACACGGTGCACGGGTTTCGCCTTCCCAGCCAGATGTGCGGATCTAAACAACAGGTCACTCCGTGTATCCTAATTGGTCAGGATCACGGCCACTTAATAGTGACCCGGGAGATTAAAAATGATACGAAAGGCTACTTGCGCTCTCGCACAGCGCTAGGATGGACAACGCACGGCGCCCCTAGAGGAACACCATCTACCACCCGTGCCACCACTCTCACCATTCACGCGGAACGCGAATCGGAAGACTCGCGTCTGGACCTGCTTATGAAGGAGAGTTATGCTGTTGACGCCCTCGGAATTAGGGTTACGGAGAGAACCCACAGCAACGACGCCCGCGCTTCAAGCACCATGAAGGAGACAACCCGTCAACTAGAAAACGGGCAGTGGGAGACCGGCCTGCTATGGCGAGAAGAGGGCTCTAGCCTTCCCGATGGCCGTCCTTGCGCTCTTAATAGATTAAAGAGCGTAGAATCGAGAATGAAAGCCGACCCACAGTTTTCGGTCGCGTACAAAGAAAAAATGCGCAGTTACGTAACTAAAGGTTACGCGCGCGAATTGGTCGGACACGACTCACAAGTTGACGGGAGCCGAAAATGGTACCTACCGCACTTTGCAGTAATACATCCCCAGAAACCGGGCAAATTACGGATCGTGTTCGACGCGGCGAGCAAGTGCCGCGGCGTCAGCCTAAACGATAGGTTGCTCCCGGGTCCCGACCTACTGTCATCATTAATGGGAAATATCATCCGATTCCGGGAGGGCAAGATTGCTATGGCGGCAGACATCCGAGAGATGTTCCTGCAGATAAAGATCAGGGAAGAGGATCAGGACTCTCAGCGGTTCTTATGGAGAGAAAACCCGGGTGACGAAATCAAAGAGTACGTAATGACGTCGATGATTTTCGGAGCGACGTGCTCGCCCAGCTCGGCGCAGTACGTAAGGAATCTGATCGCCGATAACCACAGACATACTCACCCAGCCGCAGCAGACGCCATCACGAGGAAGTTTTATATGGATGATTTCCTGGATGCCACGGATTCACTCACGGAGGCTATAGAGATTGCAAAGGACATAACCGAGGTCCTTAGCAGCGGAGGATTCTACTTAACAAATTGGACTTCAAACGACAAGAGAATCCTCGACTCAACTACGACGCGCAAAGATCTCATAACTATGTCGCAAGGCACGGCGACCGAGCGAGTCCTCGGACTCTCGTGGAACCCCACGAGCGACACGTTTGCATTCGACCTCGGCTCACTCAAAGAAATCGAGGAAGAGGTGCCGACAAAGAGGCGAGTGCTAAGCACAGTGATGCGGATCTTTGATCCTCTCGGATTCCTGACATGCCTACTAGTACGTGGAAAGATCCTACTGCAGGAAATATGGCGCCTACGAATCGACTGGGACGAAGAAATACCCGCGGCCCAACAAACTAAATGGAAGGAGTGGCTGCAGCTGATGACCACCACCCCTTTCACAATTCCACGGTGTGTCACACTCAAAAAGGACGAGAACGCGACGCTGCACGTATTCTGTGACGCTTCGGAGTTAGCGTATTGCGCCGTAGCGTACCTCGTGCAAGACGGGGGGAGGCACGTGAGACTCGTCGCCAGCAAAGCTCGAGTGGCACCACTGCGAGCTACGTCGATCCCAAGGCTGGAGCTGCAAGCGGCACTCATCGCGGCAAGACTGGCCGCCACCATCCGGAATGAAACGACATGTCGGATAAACCGCTCCGTCTACTGGACGGACTCCACCACTGTTCTGTGCTGGCTCCGTTCGGATCCCCGCACCTACTCCACCTTCGTGGCTAACAGACTGGGTGAAATCGACGAGACAACCACCCCGGCGGACTGGAGATGGGTGCCCTCTAAATTAAATCCAGCCGACTTGGGAACGCGAGATGGCAGCCTTCCCGACGTGACACCGGAGGGAAGATGGTTCAAGGGACCACCATTCTTAAAAAATAAAGAAGAAGAATGGCCGACAGAACGAGCCGCCCTACCCAAGGATGAAGACCTCGAGAGGAAACGCTTTGTTGGGACCACCGTGACCACAGTGACCACGGCCAACAGCCTGCCTGACATCTCCCGTTTCTCATCCTGGTCAAGGCTGATACGAGCCACTGGATGGGTACGCAGGTTCATAGAAAGATGCAGATCCCCTGCGTACATGCCCGGACGAACGGAACTGACCGCAGGGGAGATATCTCTGGCCGAGATATCTTGGATAAAGCACTCGCAACTGGAGTCCTTTACCGAAGAAGTCATCAACATTAAAGCGCAGAAAACGATCCCGAGGAACAGTCGCCTCAGTCAGTTAAACATATTCGCCGATTGCCACGGAATATTGCGAATGGGATCGCGCCTAATAAACCCGGACCTACCCGTCGGTCAGCAAAGTCCGATAATACTAGATGGAAGGCATCCTTACACGCGCCTTGTGATCCGGCACTACCACGAGCGAGCGGGGCACGGGAGCGCAGAACGCACGCTCAGCGACACATTGGCACAATTCTACATATTGGGGCAACGATCGGCAATCCGCAAAATCACAAGACAATGCGTGGTTTGCCGATTGAAAAGAGGTACACCCACCGCCCCGCAAATGGCCCCTCTCCCGATTGACAGGACGACAGCAAGGGAGGCTCCCTTCACCCGAAGCGGAATGGACTTCTTCGGGCCAATCTCCGTCACAGTAGGGCGAAGACACGAAAAACGATACGGTGTGTTATTCACATGTCTTGCCACACGCGCAGTACACCTCGAGATTGCGCATTCGCTAACTAGCGACTCGGCCATCCAGGCGATCCGAAGACTGGCAGCCAGAAGGGTCATCCGACCACCATCTACTCGGATAACGGGACGAACCTACGAGGAGCTGCCGCGGAGATGAGGATGGCTATAAAAGAATTCACCGCAAGCGACGACTTTCAAGCCGCACTCGCTAACCGCGGCGTTGAGTGGAAGTTTATTCCCCCGGCAGCACCACACATGGGAGGCTGCTGGGAGCGACTCATTCGATCAGTTAAAATCGGCCTAGAAACAATGCTAAAAGATCGACATCCCCACGAAGAAACATTGAAAACTGCGCTGGCGGAAGTAGAATTTACAGTGAACAACCGGCCTTTAACCCACATCTCCGTGGACCATAGGGACGAGGCACCGCTCACCCCTAACCACTTCTTAATAGGCACAGCGGGGCTGATGCCCCACCTGGCGCATTACCAAAGAGCAGACGAGAAAATATGTCTTAAAAAAGAGTGGCAGAAAGCTCAACGTTTCGCCGACATGTTTTGGCGTAGGTGGTCTGTTGGCAGGGGGGTTAGGCCCGCCGCATTGGAACGCGAGGACCGCGGATCGATCCCGCGCCAGTGCGTTTTCGAATGTCATATTAAAGGCATCACAACTAATTTAAATTAGTTTAGAAAAGTAGCAATAGAGCTACTAACCATCACGGCAGTTCACACGGCAGCCGACGGACAAGTCCGCACGGCAACTATCAAGACGACACAGGCGGAGTACACTCGCCCCGTGATCAAGCTGGTCATCATCCACAGGGAAGAACCAGAATCCGATCATGCTGAGGGTGAAGGCTAGCGCTCCACGGGGGGAGTGTAACGGACCGGATTCTCCTCCACGTTTTAAATAGGAATAATATGTTGTATGATTTATATGTTTGTAAAATAATAAAGACTTATATGTCCTAAAGATAATCGAGAAATGTTTAATATTTAAGTTTATTTTATATTTCATTATTGATATTGTTCTTTGTGTATTGTATGATTTTGTATTGTGAAATAAATGAGTGTAGCAGCGTACGAAGTCTCACAGGAGTCAAATAGAAATTACGGATTTAACCGAGGAAACATTTTGAGTACATCTGCCAGACGGACGGTGTAGCAAGCAAACAGAGCCGAGTGGCCGGCCGGCACGTAAATATGCCGCGAGGCCTCGTGGCGGCGACCAATCACAGACGCCGTTACAATAGCCAATCACCGAGGCCGCTTTCAGCGGCCAATTACAAGTGATCATAATTAACACTAATCGTCGACAACACGGTATCGCTGGCAGGTACTTAAGCGTCTCGGTTTTCTCGGTCAAGTCACCTCTCTGCTCCACTACTACCTGAAGACTTCTACCTGCTACTACTACTACGAAACGTATCTCTGCCTTTCTCTTCGAATATAAAACGTATCTCTTCGAAATTAAAAGTATCACTACGCTCCGGAGCCTGCAGGGACCTGCGACCTATAGAAAAGTCAATACAGTCCACTTACGTACGCAACAGAAGAGGTTGGTTATGTAAGTTATTAAACCAGTGCTTGGAGGAGGGATATTCGCCGCTAGACTGGAGGAGAGCAGGTATTATGCCCCTGTACAAAGGAAAAGGATCGCGTATAGAATGTGGAAACCAATGAGCTATTAGTCTTTTGAGTGTCGATGGTAAAGACTATAGCAGAATTTTAATAGAAAGGGTAAGAAAATTGACGAGTGATAAAGTTTGGCAAGGTGCCTTTATGAGGCTCTGCGTATGATAGTGTCAAATGAAAATATAAGAAGTGAATGCGGTGCGAATGATGGTGCTATGAACAAAATAATGAAAGGATCATTAAGATGATTTGGACATATGGAAAGAATGAATGAAGAAAGAATGATAAAAAAGTATTTGTTAACGATGTAAATGGAACTGAGGAAGACCGAGGAAAACGTGGCACCATAAAAAAAATCAAATATTGAATGTCGGCCATGTGAGGAGTCAGAGAAATCGACGCGCGTACATGACACGATATATGAATGTTGAGGAATCGATAGAAATGTGTCAGGAAAGAAAAGTGTGGCAGTCCATTCTTTCTGCCTACTCCTTCGAGGAGACGGCGTGATGGTTAGTTATTTTTTTTTTGAAAGTTATTCTTCTTCATGGTTAAGGCCTTGTGGCATGTTGTTGTTTGTATCAGATCCCTTCTTGAGAAGTGAACTACCAGCTGTCTTTCTATGTTTAAGGAAGTCGTTCCTGAGATCTGCTTCCTTGGGGTGAACCATATCTTATCGCTCTTGTTTATTTCTAAATTCTACCAGTCTAGTCACATGGTTATAGGACATCCTTCTCTACCGCTCCAAATGTATAACCTCCGAATTTCTTGTTTTGATTATCTTGTCTTCATTTCACTGGTTAGAAGGAGGCTTTTGGTTCTGGCAGTATCAAAACTGGATTCTATTCTACAGAACATTTAATGCATTTTTCTAAATATTTAACGTCCGTTTACAAGAAACAGCTTTTTAATTCATAAACGCGACCAATGAAAAAAGTAAAACAAAGTATTTTATAGTCATTTTTTTGCCCGAAACACTATAATAACAACAACATTGGCCTACAGTCTACAATATAGGCTCCGGCCTCCTCCAGAATTCTTCGCTACTCTCCCCGGTTCATCACCCGCATTCTCCAGTTTGTAACACCAACGGCCTGAGGTACCCCTTCACAATATCCATCCACTTCAGTTTTGGCTTTCCTACACTTCGCTTTCCATCTGGTCGTGTATTGAGTCTCTTCCCTGGGATTCGATCTTCTTCCATTTGCTGAATGTGTCCCAACCATATAAGATGCTGTGTTTTTATAAACTCGTTGTAAAGTCCTTCCAGCTCTGGGTTATACCTCACTCTCCACATTCCACCTTCACAGAGAGGCCCAAAGATTTTTCTCAACACCTTTCTTCCAAAGACTAGCAGCGCATTTTCGTCCCTTTTGCTTATTACCCAACACTCCGCTCTTTATACAAGTACAAGTCTATGGTGCGGAGTATTGGAAAACGATATAATACTTCGAAACACTATGATCATTCAACATTAAACAAAGAGTTTTAAAATTTAACAGTTAATAAAATATTTTTCATGGGATATTGGTGACAACGTAAATATTTTGAAGTTTAATTATACTTTATGGGAGTGATATGTTTCGCCTTGCTAAGAGATTATCAAATGTCATTTGTTTATACCAGTTGTTACCAAATTTGTTGTTTATACATATAAAGCGAAACATGTCACTCGCACTTGATGACGCCAACGTTAGTAGAAACAGCTTTCGCGACAATATTATGAAAATAAAATAAATATAATGTGATAGCACAACAGTGTTTTTAATTAAACAGATAACTTAAATATCAAGAAAACGAATGATATGAAATATTGTTAAATATATAAAAGGTGCAATAAATAAATAAAAACATTTGCTTATTTATGACAGGGTTCACATTATGACAAAAATAAACACAAGGAAACTCATATGAGATAGAATCGCGGTATTTAAAATACGCAGTACATACGCAAGTCGACGTGTGTGGAGTATGTAAAAAAACATTGTGGCAGCCCATTTTTTCTGTTTGCCCCTTCGGAAAGTCGGCGTGATGATTAATAAGTTAGTCAGTAATATAGATCGGGGTTCAAAAGGGTAGTAGGGCTACGATGGGGTATGTTTTGCTGGAAAATATGCCTCTACAAAATGTCGTAAGACGCCATGTTGCATTTACAACAGCAACACTACTATCAAGTCCAACTCTCTAGCGTCCACAAGAGGTCTTTTAAAGACCCCGCGAACCCCGGGCAATGTGGCACATATTACTTAGTGCCATAGCAGATAGAGAGAGGATGAATGGCGACCTTCCAGCGCCATAAAACTGGATACACCCAGCTAAGGGAAGGTAACCCTGACAGAAAATCCTCCAGAGAAGGCAAGGGGATACCACTCTGGATATTTTTCCCCAGGTCATCACCATGAGGCCTACTCAAAGGTGATAGTCAACGTTAGAGAGACCTAACAAGACACTGAAAGAAGAAGAAGTAATATAGATCAATTGACCAACTATGAGAATTAAAATTTACCTCATTGTTTTAAGTATCTAATTCGAACAGTTCTCATATTGATACGGTTTACACATTTTAGCTATTAAACTGTAATGAAAAATTATTTTTAAAGATTTTAAATTATAAGTTACAATCATTGGCGGTACTCCCATAGAAGCCCAGAAGCCCGGTTTGCGTAAGAAATTTTGAATCGAAACCCCCAAATGTAAGTAATCATGACCCCGCATACACCAACAATCCACCAAATAACCTTCCAACAATGTTCCCATCAGACGTAAGAGGAATAGCCACAAGAGCTGAACCTCTGTAAGCCAGAAGAGGTTTTGATTCAAAATTTCTTACGCAAGCCGGGCTTCTGAGCTTCTATGGGAGTACCGCCACTGGTCACAATACTTTGTAACAATAAATATAAAATAAAATAAACCTATTGAAAACAAAATAATTGGAATATAATTTATAAGTAAGAAAACGAAATAAATGTTTATTTATGTAAATATAATAAAACTTTAAATATTTCATAATCCCTTAGATAGACAAAACAAATCATTCCCACAAAATGTAATAAAACTTCTAGAAAACATACGTTTTATTTTGTATTAATTATTTAAAATGGAGTTTTATATCACTGCTCAAAACCCGATACACAAATTGTGTTTTTATTAATTGTAAGTATCTAAATACAGAAAGTATCGTTAAGATTAAGAATACAATAATATCCGAGAGAAAAGAACTCTCTAAAGCAAAGTTAACCCCCATTGTGGCTAGCTATAATTGAAGTACAAAAAAATGGTATTGCACTGCAACAGGCTACATTTGCAGCTTTTATGAATATATTTTATGAATCTTTATAATGTAGTTCTTTACCACTAAATTATGTA